>VWZP01008554.1:379985-488137 GCA_013396995.1 Dicaeum eximium
CTTGTCATCCTCCTCGGTGTCGCTGAGCACGTCGATGCTGGCCCCGCACATGACGCCCTGCGCCGCCCCTCGCCGCCGCCGCCGGTAGTGCCCATTGGGCATCTGCCAGCCGTGCCGCAGCGGCGGCGCCGAGCCGATGGTGTTGGAGCGCCCGAGGCTGGTGGCCACGGCCGCCTCGAAGGTGAGCGTCTCCTCCTCACCGCAGTCTGAGGCGTGCGAGTCGTCGTGCAGCGCCAGGTAGGGCTCCGAGATGTAGCGCTGCGGCGTGGACTGCCGGCTCTGCTTCCCCGCCGGGGAGCTGGAAGACTCGGCCGGGCCGGCCGTGCTGGGATCCAGGCTGGAGGAGAGCAGCGGCGAGCCCCCCTCGCTCTCGTCGGCGGGAGGAGAGGTGTCCCCGGCGTGCCGCAGCATGGACGCGTAGGACAGCAGCGGACGCGGCTTCGGGGGCACCGGCGGCAGCTGGCGGCGGCCTCGCCGGGGCGTGCTGGTGTCCGAGATGGAGGGGATGGAGCTTTCGCTCAGGGAGCCCACGCCCTGCAAGGCAGAGGGACACGCTGGGGATTGCCGGCAGCGCCACGCTACGTTTCCTCTCCCCCCACCCTGGGCTCCCGGGGAAGGCTCTCTCTTGAAAGGGTGGTTCTGCCCCATCCCTGCCTCACGGTGCCTGCTGAGGGCACAGCTCATCGTGGTCTTTGGCTGCCTCACGGGCAGGCACTGATCTCTGGTGACCAGCGACAGGACACGAGGGAACAGCATGAAGCTGTGCCAGGGGAGATTTAGGCTGGATATTAGGAAAAAGTGTTTCATCCAGAGGGTGGTCAGGCAATGGAACAGGTTCCCCAAGGAAGTGGTCAGAGACTGACAGACCAAGACTGACACATTCAGACAATGCTCTGGGGCCCATGGTGGAATTCTTGGGGCTGTCCTGCTCGGGGACAAGAGTTGGACTCAATGATCCTTGTGCTCTGTTCCAGCTCAGGATATTCTGTGATTCCATGCTCTTGGTGGTCAAAAGCAAAAAGCACTCCCAAGCCCGTGTAGGAAGAGCTGACGGCTCGCCATCTGCTGCTCTCCATGGGTGGCATCTCCATGGGTGGCTTCAAGCTCACTCAAGCACTGGCACCTCCAGGCTGGGGCACCTTGACCTTGGCAGGGAGCGGATGGCATAGCAGCGAGAGGACCAGCATGAGATCCACCCCTGTCCCCAAATACTCTGCAGGGTGCCTGAGCAGCCCCAGCCTGCTCAGCTCACAGGAGACACGGAGATGCCACCACCAGGAGATGAGACCGTTCAGCGCTCCCAGGATCAGGGCTTATCTTCCCAGTTTTCCCAAGGAGCTTTTTCTGTGCTTCCCTTTAAGCTTAGGAGGGGATCTGTGTCACCCACCTGCCTGCTGGGTGTCTGTGACCTGCCCTCGCTGGGTGAGCGGGACTCGCGCCGCCGCTCCGGCGACTCCTCCTGTGCCTGGGGACTCCTCTCCTCGGAGTTGCAGCGGGAGATGTCAGGGGACAGCAGGTGCTTGCGCTCTTTGGATCGGCCCCGCTCCCTGCCCGAGCGGTGCCCCTCGGACCGGTGGCCTGCGGGACACCCGCGTCAGTCCCAAGCATCCCCTCTGCAGCAGCAGGGAACGCTCAGCTGGAGGGGTTTTGGGGACTTTTTGGGCTCACCCGAGTCAGCGTTGAGGCGCCGGGCGGACAGCTGGAGCGAGGAGTGGTAGCTGCGCCGGCGGGACTTGTAGGTGTTGTCGCTGCTGCGCTCCATGGAGAACTCATCCAGCCAGGAGCTGTTGGGCCGCTTGTCCCGGATGGTGGAGAACGATCTCCGCATGGAGCTGGTGTCCGTCACCACCTGCAAGCAGGGGACAGCGTTAGCGCCAGGCAGGGCTGGGGGACAGGAATGACCAGTTCACCCCCGCCATGGGGATCACCGCCCTGTGGGATGGGGAAACTCAGGGTGGGGGGCAGCCAGCCTGAGAAGAGCCCCCCAGATAATCTCTGCACAAATCAGGGGTGGGAGGAAGGCGGGGTTTAGCCTTCGGCTGGAGCTGCACTGCACGAGCAAAGCCAGCGGAGCCAAGCCCGGGGGCTGCGGGAGAGCAGCTGCACCTCCCCCTGTGTGTGGGGACACGGAGGGGACCAGACCACTGCCCTCCAGGCTGCCTGCCAGCAGCCCTCCCCACTAGGAAAACAGGGTCAGGAGGAGCAGTCACTGAACAGATTGCTGGCAGAGAGGGGTCCCCCGGTGCCCCTTGCTCTGTGTTCGTTTTTCCAGCTGCCACCACTTTTTCACACACCTCCCTACTCTTCCTTTATTCCCTTTCCCTTGCACTCATTCCCTATCTCCTCACGAACGCTGTTTGTTTTATCCTCCCTTCCCTTTTCTTTCTCCCTTCCATGCTTCTCCTTCCTACTTTCTCCCCTCGTTACACCCTGTGTTTTCACATGTTACGGGGAAAACATCACCTCCTTCAGTACTTCCTTTGCTCAATTCTAGCAGCTCTTTGCCACTGCAGCCTCAGGCTGTTCTCCATCTCCTCTCACCTTTCCTGCTCCCATCCCCTCCTTCTGGTCATTTCCTTTGCTGCTGAATGACCAAGAAAGCCCATGAGACAAAGCCCCCTTTGTCTTCACACCCCCACGAAGTGCCACACCAGGACTTGGTGCCTGCACCAAGGTAAGAAAGCAGACCCAGAGACTTCACAGCAACACCAAACCCCAAAAAACATCTGCATCTTGGGGGAGGCTGAGCACAGGACAGAACAACAGAGAAACCAGGCAGACAGATGAGGAGGTGAGATGTGGCCTGGGTTCCCCTGGACAGACAGAGAACTGCACGTGTTGGGACAATGCGAAAGGACGGAGGAGGCGTTTCATCACCTGTGGTCATCTGACAGCTGGGCTGGGGCTCCTCAAACCTCAGCCAGTGCCCAGGGCTGCAGGAAAGGAGAGGGTGTCCCACCGTGGAGAGAACGTGGTCCTGGACCTCCCCCACAAGCCAGGAGACTGATCCCCCAGGCTGCTCTCTGCTGCCAGCGTCCCCTTGTAGGGCAACAGTGGCTTTCCTACTTGTGCAGCACCCAGAGAAGGGGAGAAGCTCCGACATCAGGGTGCTGGGGATGCCACGGGGCTCAGCACAGAGAGAGCCCAGCGTTATCTGGCAGGCTTTGATGGGACCCGGCAGCTGTGGGAGCTTTGCTTGGTTTTACCTGGGGATCCACAGTGAGACGAGGCATGGAGGAGGCCCTCCCAGAGACAGCGTGGTCCTGAGTGTCCACGGGAAGGTAGCTGCCACGGTTAGAGGGCTGCACTCTTTGAAATTCCCTAACCTCTGGCTCCTGGAAATAAACACACAGCCAAGTTCTTGGGATGGGCTCGGAGCAGGGCAGCACACTGCTTTGGCCCTCTTGGCAGGGGACAGCCCTGCTTGCTCAGCCAAGGGCAGAGTTTAAGTTGGCCAAAACCAGGGGGTAAAACACTAGCACAGGTTGCCCAGAGAGGTGGTGGATTCTCCCTCCCTGGAAGTGTTCAAGGGCAGGTTGGATGGGGCTCTGAGCAACCTGATCTGGTTGAAGATGTTCCCGCCCATGGCAGGAGGGCTGGAAATAGATGAGCTTTAAAAGGTCCCTTCCAGCCCAAACTATTTGATGACTCTCTGAAAAACAGAGTCTAAGCCATTAGAATTCATCACATTGCCACTGAAAAATTCTCTCTAGTTCGCAGTCCCCAGGTGAGCCCTGATGTGGTGCCTCAGGCTTGCCTGATGGCCAGCTACCCTTGCACCTCTACAGTGACAGTGTAAGCCCTGCCTGGCTCTGGGGACACCCTGATTGCTCAGGGTTTAACTCCTTCTTTTGCCAGGAGGGGACAAATGGATGGTATTTTCAAAAAAAATCAAAGCTTGCTGGCCACATCCCTGTTAAAAGAGCATGCACTGCCCACAGCACTTACATGCTTTGGTTAATTCCCAGTTTTTAGGGCCCTCTGTGGATGTTCACGTTCACTCATGGCATCAAGGAGATGGGCACAGAGTGACCCTGGAGGTCACTAGAAGGTGACTTTATGGGGGCAGGGGGAGTCTCATGTGCCACCTCCCCACGTGGCCGAGGCAGGGGACGCATGCCTGTGTCCTAGACAGGTGACACAGAGCTACAGAGCCCGGGGACACGGACGGGGCTGGGTGGTGCCACACTGCGTGGGGTGGTGCAGGAACACACACGCAGACATGGAGATATATAGAGATGTGATATATATAGGTATGTGATATATATAAATATGTGATATATATAAATATGTGATATATATAAATATGTGATATATATATATATACACACACAGACAGACAGGCCGGCACTGTGTGAGGCCGGAGAGGGCTGCTCCTGCTGGAGACAGTTTGACAGCTTGGCTGGGGACTGGGGACACCACCACTGACAACAAAATGGACACAAATCCAAAAACATCAGATACCATCACTCAGCACGGGGTAACCCACTGACATGAATGCTCAGTGGAAAAAATAGCCTGTGGAGAGAAGGATATTTTACTGCAGGACATTGGTCATGCCTCTCACCCCAAAAGCACCTGTGCTGCCTGGCCCCAGGGGCCAGGGAAGGGATGGCTGTGTCCCCAGTGCCAGAGGCGAGGGGCACAGCCCCAGCTGGAGGACATCCAGGGGTATTTGCCCCAGTTTTGGATCTGTGCTTGACCCAGCAGCTGCCATCCCCGTGCTGTGCTCACTCCCCACACCTCCCCGTGCCCACCAGCATCTCTGCTGGGACTGCAGAGGAGCAGTGCATGACTTTACCAGAGACTGGTGCTCCTGGAACTGCTCCTGGGCTGGATCCATGCACGCCAGCTGGAAGATCTCCTGGGGCGAGAGCGGGCTCAGCGAGGGGAACCCGCCTCGGCTGCTCCTGCAAACACAGCCCAGCTTCAGGGAGGCCACGAGCCCAGTGCTGCCCTCCCTGGGATCACCTCTCCAGCAGCTCAGAGCTGGGGAGCCCCGTGCCTGCCCCCCCAGGCTGTTGAGATGCCATGTTTGAGACAAACATCATGTTCCCTGGAGAGCTGAAGTGGTGCCCCAAGGCAGGAGAGGGCACAGTGCCCCGAGCCCTGCAGCAGCAGTGGGGCATCCCAAGAGCAGTGACAGAAACCCTTATCACCTCATTCCCACCAGCCAGGGTGCAGGAATCCCCCAGGGACCCTGCACTGCTCAACAGCTCCTGGGGTTCCCCTAGGTGAAGAGTGCCAGGATGATCCTGCAGGGAGAGCATCCACACACCCTGGCCATCCCCTTTTGCCACCTTGGCTGCTGCTGGTGATGCTGGCACACACCAGGTACCTGGAATCCTGCAAAAGCTTTGTGCCAGATTTCTCCCTGCTCCCAGCAGCAATATAACCCTTTCTGCAGCCCAGTGCCAGCTCCAAGAAGGAAACAAGGGCTGCAGGAACAGAACAGTGACAGGCAGCACTCACAGGCCCGAGAGGGTGTCCTGCTGGAGGTACGGCAGCGCCTTGGCGTTGGAGATGATTTCCTGGGGCAGAGAGGATGGCTCCATGCGCTGGAACATGGGGGCATTTTTCTGCATGGGAGAAAGGAAGAAACTGAGCCTACAGGAAACATGGATGAACATCCAGTGTTTCCCCAGCCAAGCTCCCACCACTCGGAAAGAGGACGCCGTGCTCATGTTCGCTGTCAGACACGCCTGTAGTCTCCAAACCCCGACCTGTGCCACTGTTTTCATCCCAGCTGGCTGCATGGTTGGGTTGGGAGGTGGTGGGAAGCAGAGAGGGTGATCTGAATGTCCCTGCCCCGCCCTGGCTGAGCCTCACCTGCTCCTCCAGCTGCTGCCGCTGCTTCTTCGCCTTGCTCTGCTTGTAGTAATCCATGATCATCATGGCTGCATATATTTTCCCAACAGTCAGGTCAGAGGCTGGGAGCATGAGAGGGAACAGAATGGGGTCACTTGTGTTGTAAGAGAAGGCACCAACGTGGGTCTTGGGAAGAGCCTTGCTCTGGGATACCCTGGTGATACCTCAAACTCTTCCCACTGTTCCAAAAAGGAGAATGCTGAGCACCCAGACACTGCCCACAGAGATAAAACAGATGAAAATGGCTTGAAATCATCATCCTAAGCCACCAAGGCACACATCCTCATCCTATCATCAGGTTTGCTCAGAGGAGACCGTGGCTTTGGCAGGAGTAGATCCCTGCAAACTGGGTGGTTTTCCAGAGAGTTCCCAAGCAGCCAAGCAGAACAAGGCAGAACAAGCCCTTTCCCTATTTCTCCCCGAGCTGGGGATGGGTCTGGCCAGTCCCCAGATCCCTTTGGGAAGAAGTTGCTGTGGGGATGAGGGGAATTTGAAAGCAGTGACAGCCCCCCCAGAGACTCACTTTTTGGCATGGGTACCAACAGGTCAAGCATCTTCTGGGACAGGTGAGGCCAAATGGTCAGGATCTCCTTTTGAAGCTCAGAGTCCAACTGCTGCCAGTCTGCACCACCTTCAACAGCAGGGAGCAAAAATGGCCCACACGTTTCAAACCTTGGCACCAGGGTCCAACCAACCCCCCTTTCCCATCCTGAAGTGAGGTTCCACCTCAGCATCCATCTCTCTGGGCTGGGAGGGCCATCTTGCATCAGCAAGCCTGGTCTCCTGCTCCCACAGGGAAACTTTCCTACCATCCCTTCCATATGTGCCTCCATCTCCCCATCCCCTGCCCTCCCACTCAAAGCTGCCACCTTCAAGCTTGCCTTGGGTCCGTCTCTGCAGCTCCAATCCTACTCCAGCCCACACACACCTGCTGCTGCCCCACTTTCTGTTTGCTGGTGAGCAGATCATGTGCTGGTGGAAGAGCAGCTCCGCTTGGTAAATCCTGAAATGCTCGGCGAGGCTGTGCACGGGGAGCAGAGTTCTCTGGCCAGGGCTTTGCTGAGCTTGGGAAGCCCTGGGATCAGCAGAAGCTGTCAACGTGCCCCAACAGAGCCACCCAAGCACAGGGCAATTTGGGTGAGCTGTAGGAGAGCCAGGTTCAAATCTCTGTTTTGTTTGAACCCATCCTTTTTGTCTGAGCACTGGGCTTTGGATGACATCTTGCCCAGGGTTGGGTTTTCTTCCAATAGCTGAGCTGTTCCTAGGGGATGTTTTATTGAAAATGCCATGTTTCCGCAGGAAGTTTTTGATCTGATGAATCACAGCCTTTCCAGCAACAGCAACAAAGCAGCTTTTCCTGCTCTGAACATTTTATCTTCCCTGACAGAGAGATGAGGGGAAGATCTCTTTTAAAAAGCTTACTTTTCCCCACAGCCTAGGAAGCCAAGTACATATTTTCCACCCTTGGTTTGGCTTTTTATATGGGGAGGAAGGGAAATTCTCTCTCTCCTCCAATATACAGTGGACACCAAGCTGTTTCTTTTGTCTAGAAACAACTTCTGATGAAGAATTCTCTACCTCTTCCCTAAAGAAATAGATTTTTTTTTAACAGAAAGTAGCAGAAATTCGCCTGTTCAAGGTACTTGCTCCCATCTGTGTGCGTCCAGGCTCTGGGCAGCCAACCCCAAATTAGCTGTGAGGTCCTCAGCCCGGCCAAAGAGAAAGGAACTTTCTTGCAAGGTGATAAGCCAAAGAAGAATGATTTGAAGCCGAGTGAGGGTAGACTGAGATTGGATATTAGGAAGAAATTCAGAAGGTGGTGAGGCCCTGGCACAGGCTGCCCAGAGAAGCTGTGGATGCCCCATCCCTGGAAGTGCTCAGGCCAGGCTGGATGGGTGATGGAAGGCGTCCCTGCCCACGGCAGGGGAGTGGAGCAGGATGATCTTTAAGGCTCTTTTCAACACAAACCATCCTGGGATTGTACAAAAGGACGATGGTCACTCTGCCAACCCCGCTGGCTCTGTGCCCTCCCTGCCACAGCCCTCACCTTTGGCAATTTTGATGTCCAGGGCCGTGCGGATCAGCGCCATGAGGGTGGAGGTGAAGTGGACGGTCATGTCCTCGGCCACGGGCATGTTCATCAGCACCAGTCTCTGCGCAAGAGAGAGAAGAAAACAGCGGACGGAAAACAATATCGAAAAACACATCGACCAGGCTGGAGGAAAAGAAATTAAACATTAAACAAAAAGGGGGGGAAAAAAAAAATCGAAACTAAAAGAAAAATAAAAAAATAAAAAATAAAAAGCAACAAGGAGTGTCAAAACAGCACAGCCAAAAAAGAAGGGCAAGGATCACCCCAATGCCCCTCCCACCCCCTCCCTGGCTCCTTCCACCCCAGGACACCGGCTCACTGCCTTCCAGGGCTCCTCCTGCGCCCCAGGAACGGCCCCTGAGCCCCCCTCCCCACGGCACCGGGGCTGCCACAGCACCCCCTGGCACTTTTGGGAAGACACGCCTGATCCATCGTGTGGGATGTGCGGGAAGGGGAGATGGGCTCAGGTTTCCGTTCCCGGGTGGTTTGGCTTTCCAGCTCTCAACCCTTCCCGCCTGGGGCAGGGGAGAGGAGGGTCCCTAACCTTCAGGGACTTCAGACCAGCTGGATTCTCCCAGCATGCTACATCCTGGCACTCCCTTTTTGCGTCTTTCAGAGATGAAGTTTGCCAGCACATGCAGGGGGTCCAAATTATCCATGGGTGGGGAAGGGAAAGGAAGGGAAGGGAAGGGTGGAAAAAGTGCAGAAGGAAAGAGAAAAGGGCAACCAAGGCAGGTTAAACACGCCATGCTCCTTCCCCACCCTGGGCAGGCGGGGTGCAAACCGAAGTGACCAGATCCACTTTCCAGAGAGTATATTTTGCTTTGTGAATACCTTGGGTCAGCCCTTCCCTGCCCATTCCTTTTCACCCAGCTTCTCATGTCCCTTTCCTGCTTTCAAGCCTCCCTTTACCCCCCTGGAAAAGTGTGATGGTGGATGTATGCTTGTGTGAACAAAGGCGGAGAGGGTGGAAGCGTGTTTGGAAGTGTGCAGGAATCCCTTTGTGCTAGCCCTGCCAAAAGGCCAAGAAAAACCCTAATTTCCTCCTCAACCACAGATCCTCCTGTAGCTCTGGGTCTTGTCCTGGCACCTGCTGCCCTCAGAAAGCCACGCAGCTCCCCTGGCACATCCTCCACAGTTTCCCATGCTCCTGAGCCGGGACCTGAGTGACAGCCACCACTCCAGGTGGGACAACCCAGAGTGGCCTTTGGAAGGCCTCTGGCTTTCCTTGCACAAGCCATCCCTGGGACAGCCCCTGCTGATGGTCCTGGCTCCTGATGCACAGCAGGCCTGCTCCTATGGGATTTGGGATTTGTCCCCATCGCCCACCTGCTTCCCATCTCCATGGGCTTCTGCGCCAGCTGGGACGAGGATGGTTCCAAGCCCCTGGGGATGAACTCTTAAGGACATCTCACTCTCCTAACTGTACTCCAGGGTTGTTCCTCACCTCACCTCACCTCACCTCACCTCACCTCACCTCACCTCACCTCACCTCACCTCACCTCCCCTCCCCTCCACGCTACTGCTGACCCTGCCCCTCCTTGTCCCCTCGGAGCTGCGAGTGACCACGGCAGCGTCACGCGCGTGGGCAGTGGAGACCAGCCAGCGTGGCCAGGGCTCTTGTGGGCACACCAGGCTCCCCAGGAGTGAGCCAAACACATGTTGGACACCCCAACAACTCCCCGGCTTCCCCGGTCCCACCTCCCGCAGGCGCCCCGGCTCCTGCTCGGCTCTAACCCCCGGAGAAGGAAGGGTTGATCTACCTTATAGGCCACTTTGGAAGGACATCTCTTGCCGAGGCCTAGCGGTGGTGACATAAGAGTCAGCATTTCATACATCTCAGTGTAATGGATTCGGCCACTGCTCATGGAGGGGGAAGGGGAGGGAGGGAGATGCAGAGAGAGGAGGCATTCCCAGAGAGCGGAAAAACGTACGAACGAAAAAATAGTACAGGAAGAACAGAAGAGAAAAAAAACCAACAAAAACAAAAAACAAACGGACAAACAGGAAAAGAACAGGAAACCCGTTAATCAAGGCAAATCATACGTGAGAGACTGTCCTGATGTGGATTTATAGCACTGCTCACACAGACCCAAGAATGCTGGCAGAAAGCGACTCACCCCTCTCCTCTCTGCTGCTGGCCTCAAGCGCCTGTCTCGCTACCAGCCTGGGACGACTCCTTTGGTCTCAACCCCTCTCCTAAAGCCCTCCAGCAGCCCCCACCTCGTCCCACAGGTTCCAGGGCTGTGTGCGAGTGGTATAAATCAGATACACGGCACTCGAGCCATGGGTTATTTGAGATAAGGGTGGTTTGCACCACGGTGCTCCATGGCCTCCGGAGCGTCTTCCCTCCCGGGGGGTGCCTGGTATTGCTTGGCATGGCCACCTAACCCATAGCCAAAGGCTGTGTATCCCCAGCTCGTGGGGTCTATGCAATTGGGAGGCAGCATCTTGCATAGAAGGCAGTGGGCCAGGGTCACTTGTCAAAGGAAGATGCCCAGTTGCTTCCGTCTGGCTCTGCGGATGGACCACTTTCCCACCATGCACCAGTGCAAAAGGCATGCTGAATCGGCTGGAAAAAAAAAACCGGGAGGAAAAGTTGGGCATGCCATGCTCCCGCCCTGGCTCTCTCCCACATGCGGCTGCAAGTTCCACCAGGTTGGAGTTTAAAGAGTCTCAGCAGAGGCAGCTGTTTGGGCCTTCCAACATTGGGGCTCATTTGGGTTCCCCACGGGAGCAGGTAGGGTGGGACTCCCCCCCCCAACCCGTGCACTCCTCTGCTCCATAAGGACCTGCCTGGGATCGCTGAGCAAAGAATGCCACCAAAACCAGGCCACCCGAGGCTGCCCTCTGCCAGGCTGGGGTAGCTGGGCTCTGTCTCCCTCTCTCTGCACGTCCACATCTCCCAGGGATCCTGGGCTTGGTCACCTCTTCTTCCTCTTGTGCCAGGCTCCCAGCCTGCACTGCAAGGTTCAGGGTGGTCAGTGGGCTGGGGCAGCCTCGTGACACCAAAGGCATCAACCCTCCCTGCTGGGCAGGAGCCCATCTCAGCTGGGGTGCCCTGTGAGAGAGGGCACTGCCAAAAAATTAAGCATCCCCACAGGGTTTTGGCTTCTTCCCTAGAATGTGCTCAGAGCAGTGTGGAAAGGGGAGATGACCCTCCTCTTCTCAGGGTTTGGAAGCAGCCCCCTGGTCAAAAAGGCCCCTACCAAGATAAGTCCTGACATTTCAGATGTGAGCAGAACTGGTGACAGGAGCTGTCTGGGGTGCAGGCACAGAACGGGCTGGGCCTGTCCCACCCAAAAGATGGTTGATAAGAACACTGGAGAATGATAAGCAGGATGACCAAGAGGAAATATCCAGGAGTCCACAAGCAGCACTCTGGCAGAGCTGGATGAGCACCAGCTCAGGGTGAGACGACTAAGATTTTTATGCACGAATTCAGTGCAAAAAAGGAAGCAAGACAGTGATCTTCCAGCCATCCTTCCTGGCAGGGGGAATATTGGGGAACCCAGCACAAAACAGGCACTGCCTTTCATACTGAGATTCTCCACACGATGAAGGAGAAATGGAGTCCGTGAAAGGAAGATTTTGAGTCAGTGACCAAGACAGATCACATGAGAACTCCACACTTTGCTGCTCCTCAGAGCAGAGATCTTGGAGCTTCCTGGGCACAGCTGTGCCCAGACATCACTTCCCCACGTAGTGAAGCACAGGCAGGCACATGGAATGACATCCATCTGAGCAGGATGGACTCCCAAGAGCTGCTCCAAGCACGGGCACACCCGGGATGGGGGATCTGACACACCTATCCATGTCTGGACAGAGATGTGACCCATGGCTACAGCACAAGGTGGCCTGTGAAAACACAAGGGATTAATGGCTTGGCCCTGAGAGAAGCCTGTGAGTGGCAGAGGAGGAAATGTGGGAGACAGGACATCCATCCTCCTGTGGTTAGGAAATCAGTATTGTGCCACACAGGCTGTTAGGAAGGGAGGAGAAGGAGTGCTGTGAGAGTAGATTCAGGAAGAGGTGAAGTCCACAGCGATATTATCTGTGGAACATTGACTTGACAGGCAGGGCAGGCTCACTGAACTGAAAGGTGTGCAAGCTGATTTGGCATTTTGGGATCTGGCAGGGTGCAACAATCACACGGGGTTTTTTTTTTTCATCTTTTGGGAATTGTTCCAGGGCAACAGGAACCCCTGAAAATCTTGTGTTCTTGAAATATCTCCTGCACAGGGAGGAGGAGGCCAAGGTAACACAAGGTAGAGATGGGGATAGTCTCCCCCACGTGACAACAGAAGCTGTTCTCAGTATTCTTTACTTCTCCCTCTCCTTGAGTTTATCCAGCTTCACTGCTCTGCCCATCCACAGTCAGCGGAACTCCGATTGCTCCGAGACTCCCTCTTCCAAGGAAGCACTGAGCACCAGGTGATCCAGCTCAGGAGAGCAGCACCTGACAGTGGAGCCCTGTTGAGAAGGGCCCACCACTCCTCCCAAAGGTGTCTTCTGCCTGCAGGGACCTGAACAAGTGTCCTCAGCCAAGCTGCCATCTTTTGCCAGGCACGCAGCAGCAGAGAGGAGTGGAAAGACTCCAAGAAGCCCTTCCTGGAAGAGATGACCCCTTGCAAGAAATCTCCTATTCCTAAATATATCTTCCTGAATGAGATGACCAATCATCTGGGCCTTGTCTTCTTTGTGCTGCTTTGCCTCTGGCAAAACCTTCCCCGTGTCTGGCTGTGGAGGGTGACAGAGCTGTTCCAGGGGTGTCATCTGGAAGAAAAGCCTTCCTGATGTTTCCAGAAGGATGTGGTGACTACACCACGCTGCAGCAAGGAACCCTCCTCCTCTGCAGAGGCAAGAGCAAGGGCTGGGGTTGTCTGAGTTCCCTGGTACTCCTCTGAAGCCTTGAGGGATGCAGAAGGAAGAGCAAGCTCTGTGATTCATCTTTTCATGCCACAGGCACAGACAAAGGTGTCATGGCACTCCAGAGAATGCAGCACGTGCAGGATTTTGCTCAACCGTCGCCCCAAAATAAAGTTTTGAAAAACCCCTTCAAGTCAGAGAGACACAAGGAGACCAAACCACTGCCCTGCACTCATGGCCAGCAGCCAGGAACTGAGCTCAAGGGAGAGGAGCTGCCAAGCTCCAGAGGTGTGCCCTGGTGTCACCGTCTCAAAGGGAGATCCAGCAAGCTTTGTGCAAGACTAGCAAGAGTCCTGCTCCTCAGAGACGTGACTGTTTGTCCTCCAAAGGGCCACACTTGAGGACAGGGTTGTTTGGTACAGCACAGCATCCCTCAGGGACAGGGGTCACCCTGGCCTCCTCGTCCTCTCCCAGCCCTCACTGTCCAAAACAACAGCAGTGTCCCCAACATCCTCCAGCCTTTGCTCCCTCCTTCCCTCCTGAGGAGCAAACCCTCCCAAGAACCTCGTTGTCCCATGTGAGGTGCTTTGAGGAGTAGGGACAGTGGCATTGGCCTGGGGCCCCTGGGGGCTATCTGCACCGGTGGAGCTGGGGCAGGGGGCTTGCTGGGGGGCACAATTTGTCAAACCCCACCCCAGGAGGCTCTGAGCGCCCCCCCCCCGGCCCCACTGATGCCTCCCCTGGAGGGGAACAGCTGCTGGCTCTGGGAGGCAGTGGACCTCTTTAAACTCGAAGGAAAGCAAGGTCGGGGTTCCCTGGGGAGGCGCGGTGGCAGTGGAGCGGGGGAGGGAGGGGTGGATGGTGTGTCCCGTGGCCAGGTTGTGGCGGAGGACTGGGAGGCAAACCTTGCACGCCACCCTGTAGGGGCAGTTCTCTCCTAGGCCCAGAGGAGGCGAGATCACCCGTACTAATTTGTACATATCCTTATACGAGATCCTGCCGCTGCAAAGGAAGCACAGGTGGGTTAATAGGACACTGAGAGGGTGGAGGGGAGGATGGAGAGCTTAACGGGGGGATGTGGGGCCATCTGTGGGGCAAGACCCCCAGCAGAGCACAGCTTTTCTCCTTCTGGCTCTGTCAGCCACAGAGAGGAGAAATCTGTGAGCATCAGCTGCTGCCTTTTCCACCATGAGAGTTGGCTCATATCTCCTCACACTGTCCCACCTTCACCCTGGAGAAGGACAGTTTTGGTGGTGGACACCATCCTGTGACCCTTCCTCACTGTGCCCCTGACCCCTGCGCCTGGTGGGAGAGGGCTGGGATTTTAGACAGGGTGAGCCTGCAGCTTGGTGGAGTTCTAACCTGTGGAGTTGTGCCCCATCACATCACCAGAGCCCCTGTCCTCACACAGCCAGCTCTCTGAGACCCACGAGGTCCCAGTGAGACTGGCAGCTGAGCCACTTCTGCCTCCAAGATCTGGGGAACCTGAGACAGGGAGGGATAATGTGACCAGCTGGTGGCTGTGGCACCTGGGGCTCTCGAGTCCAGTCCTGTGCTCTGACCACCAGCCCAGCTCTGCCAAGGGTGCACATTATTAGAAGCAAACCCTCCCAAACACACACCCCCCTTTCCTCCCACAGAAGCACATCTGCCCAGAGCCGGTGCAGCCATCCCAGGATACGGCTGTATCCTCCGGCACCACGGGGACAAGGAAGCAGCCGAGGCACAGAGCTGGCAGGAGGGGGTGCAGGATGCTGAGCTCCCCACTCTGCTCCAGCCCAGAGCCCTTCGGGAAGCGTGGGGTGGAAGTGCTGAGGTGCAGCTGCTGCAGCCTCCAGGGCATCCTTGGACAAGCTCGAAGGGAAACCACGCGGGGAGGCAAAGAGCGGCGTCACCGTCCTACCCAGCCTTTGCCTCTGGTTTCTTTCTCCTTGCTCTTCTCCCACCCCCTCTCCATTGCTGGCCAGAGATGAAGAAGCATCCAAACCCCGACCATCTGGACCAAACCCATCCCTGCTCCCCCTGGTGCTGGATGTTCTCCCGAGAGCTCCGTGTGGCGGTGCCGCTGTCGGGATGTGGTGGGAGCTGTTGGGATGTACTCACCTGTTCCTGGCCTGCCACCAGGCCCAGGGCTGCCACCACTGCCTCCCGTGTCCCCTAACCACTGGCTACAAGCATGGCTTGCTCAGGAATCAGAGGGACACGTGGCACAGATAGGATAGATCAGGCTTGTTTTACAGTGGCTCCTGGACACCAAGGCCACCATCACAGGTGACGAGAGGCAACCAAGTGCCTGGAGTGAAGAAACCCTTCCCAAGAGCCACCTCACAGCGAGCAGCTGGGTGTTTCACTGCTCCACCTCCTCTCCTTTCTCTGGTTGGAGCTGATATTGGGCATAAAAAAATACCTTGGCTGGGGCTGATCTCCTGAGGGCAGGACATGGAGGCAAAGAATCTCCAAAAGGAGTGTGTGGGGCTGTTAAGATGGCACAGGCTCCCTGGCAGTGGTGGATCACAGCCCCAAAGAGTCCCTGGGCTCTGGAAGGGGCTACACGAGGCACCCTGGTGTTGCAGGAGGAGGAGGAGGAGGAGCAGTGGAGAGCAAGGCCTCTGCAGCAGCAGCAGGAGGAGCAGAGCCAAAATCTGGCCACCCAGGGTGTGCATGGGCCCTGTGAGCCCATCCCACTGCTGGGAACAGGCTGCTGCCTCCAGATGGGAGCCCTGTTCTCCAAGGTCCTCAGCAGCCAGGGCAGCAGTGCAGCAGCCAAAGCCCTCCCATCTCCAGAGGGGTGAGTGGGCTGGCCAGCACAGAACACAGCTCCCCAAACACCTTCCAAACAATGTCCTGTGCAGGTGGTTTGGCAGGAGCCCAGCAGATCCCCACGGCTGGGAACAAGCCCTGCTCAGCCCTGCTCTTATCAGGAGCTGTGGGTGCTGGGGACCAAGGGATGGAACCACTCTCAGGGCAAAGGCTCCCAGCTGGTGCATGGGGACTGGAAAGGAGGCTGAGAGGGATCTGCCTGCTGGGCAGGGAGGAGAGGAGGAGCAGGAATGTCCAGCACTCAGGAGGAACACCCCATGGCAAACTGAACATCACCCAAGACGCCTGTTCCACCAACCAGTGCAAGAACCAGCTGCTGCCCTTGTAAGGACCACGGGTGACAGCAGCTCATCCCTGACTATCCCAGACATCACTGAGAACTACAGTTCCAGTAGGAGAACACAGAGACCCTGGTTTAAAACCAGCTCTGAGAGGTTGCTTGGGAGAGAAGGAGCTGGCTACATACCACGCTGCTCGGTCATACTCTGCCCAGATCCGGACAAACTCATCCAGATGGTGAGGGCCCAGGATGGAGGAATCCCGTGTCAGGTATTCAAAGTTGTCCATGATGACTGCCACAAACAGGTTGAGCATCTAAATGAAAGGGGAAAAGGCAGAGAGAAAGGAAAGTAGGGGGAGAGGGAGCAGAGGAAGGAAGGGAGAGAGAAGAAAGAGTGATTGTGGGAAGGTGATGGAAGATGACCTGATGGCTGGGGTGCTGACAAGGGGGATCCCCAGAGCCCTCAGAGGAGGCAACTCACCAGGAAGGAGCAGAAGAAGATGAAGGACACAAAGTAAACGTAGGCCAGGTCGGTGCCGCAGCGCTCGTTCTCATTCTGCCCGGAGGTGGCCGTGGTGTCGGGCTCGCAGCCCTTGCCCTCCAGGCAGGACAGCATGATCTCCTGCCACGCCTCTCCGGTGGCACTCCTGCTCCCAACACAGCCCTGTCAGCAGCTCGTGGTGGCACAGGACAGAGTCAGGATGCCCCCAGGAGAAACCTCACCACCCCCTACCCAAATGGCACGCGGAGGAACGTTTTCCACGGCTGCGCACCTGAAGAGGAGCATGAGGGAGCCCAGGAAGCTGCGGAAGTTGTTGTGCCGGTTAATGTGGCTTTCCTCATCTAGCTTGATATTGCCAAAAACCTACAGAAGGAAGAAAAAGGGCTCAGCTCTTCAGGCAAGAGCTCGTCAGCCAGGGAAGCAGCTGCACGTTCACATTCCCCTCATTGAAAACATTCCAGGTCGGGTTGGACAGGGCTCTGAGCAACCTGATCTAGCTGAAGACGTCCCTGCCATGGGGTTGGACAAGGTGGCCTTTAAAGTCTCTTCCAACCCAAAGCATTCTCTGAGTCTGTGATTTCATGCAAAGTACCCCAGCAAACACAGGCTGGTGCACAACCAGCGTGCCAAGGAGCTGGTGCCAGGCAGCCATCGGGGAAGGAGACGCTCCTCTCCTTGGCAGGGATTTGCTGTGGGTGGCAAAGGCTGCGAGAGGCTGAGCTACCATGGAAACAGGAGCATGGAGGGCCTGGGATCAGCTGAGTCCAACCATTCCACATCCATCCCTCGATGCCATCTGAGCACCACATGGCACCTGGTGACCCCAGCTATGCTGGAGGTGCAGGGACAAAGTCCCACCGTCCCGGGTGGGTGCTGGGTCACAGTCCTGGACACTCCCAGGAGCTTTTCCTCTGGTGGAGAAATGGTCTGTGATGCTGAGGTCAGGCACAGCACTGCAAACAGGGTGGGGAAGGGCTCAGGGAGGGAGAGACAGACCCCACCATCCCCAGGGCCAAGAGAGGCAACAAAGATCAAACTGTGGACAAAATCCCAACAACAACCCTCAGCCAAGGCTGTGGTAAGACATACTGAACATTCGTAAAGTGCCTCAGATTGGAAATGTGTGCCGTTATTACTGTTAAATATTTATTCCCCTTTCCCTGAACCTAAAAATACACCAACTGCAGAGTATTTTTTCCCTGTACAGGTTTTTTGGAATGTGTAATTGTAGAATATTTTCTGCCTCCAGCTATTTTGCTCAAATAACGCCCACAGACTTTACTGCTTGGGGATTTGTTCACAATGGTGTTAAAAAAAAAATTTAAAAAATAAATGTAATACTACCACCCGGCAGGGAGGGGGGCTGAGTCAGATGGCGGCTGTTTAGGAGAACACCTGGAGCTGATACCGAGGTGTGTAGGACAGGGTGGCAAAAATCAGCCATGGCTCTGGAAGGTCCTAAACAGCAGAGCTGCCAAGCAGCACAAGCCAGAGGCCTCTGTCACCCCAAAATCAGCTCCTGTCAGGCGCTGGGTACTGCGGCATCTCCACATGCCCAGTGCTGCTCGTCGAGGACGCTTTGTCACATCCCCAGCGTGGGATTTAGTCACAGCAGAGGCGAGCCAGCCCCGCGGCACGTGCGGAGCCGAGGGGCTCAGCTCACGTGCCTCTTATTCACCAGCTGGAGCCTGCGAAGCTGACGCCTCCCTGTGCTCTGCAGACCCCTCACCAGCTGGGAGATTACGGCAGGGCCCCAAATGGGAGCACCCAAACAGACAGTCAGAGGCACAGCTAGGGGACAAGATGGATGGCAGACGTCCAGAGAGTCCCCAAGGCCACATCTCCAAAGGTGCCAGTTGGGAAGGCAGTTGTGGAGCGTGACTGAACACACCCATGGCAGTTTCCCCAGGACACGTGGCCCTGCAGCTCCCAGAGAAGCTGTTCCACCCTCAGCACCCTCCTGGCACTGCGACTGGGCGCAGCAACGACGGGCAGGCACAAGGCTGGCTCCTGTGTGCAATGCTGGGGACATGCTGGTGTCACTGTCTGTGCCAGAGGGACACACACGGACTCGTCTGTCTCACCTGCATCCCAATGATGGCGTAGATGAAGAAAAGCATGGCAATCAGCAGGCAGACATAGGGGAGTGCCTGCAAGAGAAGCAGATGAATCATCTCATCTATCACCAGTCCTGCCCCAGAGGAGTACAGAACACACAGGTGAGCTGTGCTGATCCACTCTCCTACAAGGCCTTGGGAACAGCCCGTATTTGGGAGCAGCACTACATCCCTGTGGCCCGGGGAGAGGCCAGGGCACATGAGACTGACCTTAAAGGACTGCACAAAGGTCCAGAGCAGGATGCGGATGGTGTAGCCCTGGCGGAGCAGCTTGATGAGCCGAGCAGCCCGGAAAAGCTTCAGGAAGCTCATGTTGAAGCTGCTGGTGTTCACCAGCTGGGAGGAGATGAGAGGGTCAGAGGGAGGTGGGAGCTCCCAGCACCAGCCCACACCCCGCTGCTCCCAGCCCCCGCTTCACCTTGGTGTCCGTCAGGATGATCTCCGTAATGCTGCCGATGACCGTGATGAAGTCAAAGATGTTCCAGGTGTCCCGGAAATAATTCTGCAAAAGAAAGAGGGGGAGAGGGAGTGTGGGTTTGAGCTCAGGGATGGCAGGTCTGAAGGGCACGGGCCAAAGCTGCTCATGGACAGTGGTGGGGACCTCGCAGCCCATTTGTATGCAGCCACAGTCCGGAACACTATCCTGTGTCTGAGACAGTGGCAGACCTGAGCATGCCTGCAGCAAGCAGCTTTTCCTGGGAGATGATTCATGCATCCAACAGACCACCCTGGCAAAAGGGAGCAGGAAAAGTAGCCACAGCCTAAGTCAGGCTGCAACAGCTCGGCACATTGCCCCTCACAGCCAGGAGGCTGCTTTGCCCTTTCTTCACAGACACCTGGACACCTCTCACCCCCTGCTATTTGTGCAGCAGCTGGTACAAGACCAATTGTGACCATGACTGGTGCTACTGGGAGCAAGGAGGGTGGCTAGAAACCTCCTGATAGTGGACTTTGTCTCCCATAAGCAGCAAAGAATAGCTGAAGAAAAAGCAATCCGTGGTTTCAAATCCCAAATGAGCAGCTGGGAGCTTGAGGACTGTGAATCAATCAGGGAGGTCTCACTGCTGCTCAGGTCTTGCCCAGCTGGTACAGCCCAAGGACAGAATTGCACCAGCACCTCCTGACTTGTGGGGACAAAGGAGCACAGCCACCAGGATGTGCAGCAGCAGTGGGCTCTAGCAGAGCAGCAGCACAGAACACGCATGGTCCAGGGACAGAGCACGAGGCAAGAAGTAAAGTAGCAGTGTGGCTTCCCCCAGCAGCATCCAGCACTGGGAAGTGCAATGAGAACCAAAGGACTCCAGCCCAAAAGCAGCTCTCAGGCCAGGATCCAAAATAAGTAGCAGCAACCTCCCATTATTAACATCTTCCCTCTGTGATCTGTGCACTGCCAAAGTCCAAATTAACACTCACAAAGAACAGGAGCAGGCACTCACCAGGAAGCCGAAAGCAATGATCTTGAGGACGCACTCCAAGGAGAACACCATGGTGAAGGCAATGTTCAGGTACTTCAGGGCCAGCTCATAGGTGTAGGGAGCAGAATAGTACTGATGGAAACAGAGACAGCACTAGCCAGGAGGGGGTCTGCCAGCCTCTTGGCTGATGACTGTCCCAGCACAGACCTGGCATGGCCTGTTTGCTGCCCTGGCTGCCTCCAGAATTCCTTTCCTTTCTTCACCCCTCCCTCAGGACAGGCCTCTGGTGGTCCATGTTCCTTGCCTTGGGGGCATCAAGAACATCTCCTCCCTACTCTCTCCACCCCCTCCCAGGACAGATGCCCTTCTTCTAAGAAGAGAGCACAGAGGAAATACAGATTTCCCTGCATTAGTTAAGAGGTATAAATCATTTGGGTCATTCCTTTTAGGAAAGATGCCACCTCCAGTTCGGGTCCTGTGTTGTTTCACGTGGATGTGCCCAGGGAATTCACACACAGATGCTGTCTCAAAGCATCTTCACAACCAAAAATACACTCTGCTCCCATCCTGATTGATCCTATTGCCCCAGACAAAGAGGACAGCCTCACTCGGACCACCAGCTCACCTTCATCATGAGCACCACGGTGTTGAGCGCTATCATGGCCATGATGGTGTACTCGAAGGACGGGGACACCACGAAGTGCCACACGCGGTACTGGAAGGTGTGTCTGTTCTGGGGCATGTACCGTGTCAGGGGCTTGGCGCTGATGGCAAAGTCAATGCAGGCCCTCTGCAACAAAATAACGCCCATCAGACCCCACGGACACCTGGGAGGTGGTGGTTGCCACAGATCTTTCCTTCATGATCTGGGAAGGCAGCTGGCTCATGGGTTTCTCACCTTTTCAATAGCAAGGGAGTTCCAAGTTCCCAAATTGCTGAAAACCCCATGGAAATGCCCTCGTTCCCCCTCCCCAAACCATACCTCATTCTTCTCCAGGCTGCACTCCTCCATCATTTTGTCTCCTTGCTCTTGGAACGTGATGATAATGAGAGCCACGAAAATGTTGACGAAGAAGAAAGGGAAGACCACAAAGTAGACGACATAAAAAATGGACATCTCCATGCGGTTGCTGCGGCTGGGCCCACGGTCCTCCTCCGTCACATCCACCGAGTGCTGCAGCACCCTGTGGGCAGAGAGGTGAAGAAAAGCAACCAGGGATACACCCATCACTTCCAAAGGGACCCAGCTCTGTCTGTGCACGTTTGTGTAATGATGAGGTAAACATCTGTCCTAATCTGCTTTCAAGGGTGACCCTTTGTTTTATGGTGCTTTGCCAATCCCTGATGGAAAATGGATTTTCCTGTGTTCTGCACACGGAGAAAAAAGTATTGCCCAAACTCACATGAGCATTTACAGAGGTCCAGTCCTACCATTATCCCTAATATTGACTTAAAATATATCTCTGGGCCACACAGAAAAGGCATTACCCATCATTCACTCCCTAAGGAAGAAGCTAACCCCAGCCATGGCCCCAGCCTCATGGCGGGGCTAAAAGTTCTTTTGTGCTGGTATAATTTGTTATTCTCTCCACTTCCCTGCCCAGCAGCTCCTCTCTCAGTCTCACTGGGTGTAACCTGACCCACCCTGTCCCTATTCAAGGGGACAGACCGAGCAGAATACTCACTGGGGCCACCCTTCGCCGGTGGACACCGTGAACAGGGTGAGCAGAGCCCAGATGATGTTGTCATAGTGAAACTCGTGCCGCTTCCACTCCCGGCATTTCACCTCCATCTTGTTCTTCTCGTGGTCCACGTAGTTCCCTCTGCAAGGTGGAGAGGGAGCAGTGACCTTGGGTTTTTGGGTTGGCAGAGTATGGGATGGTGGGCTTGAACTCTGGAGGCAGCTTGGGTGTGTGAGGGGGTCACCTCTCCTCCCGCAGGGAGAAATGGGGAGAAACCGGATAACAGCCATGAGGAAGGGGAGAGAGAGAAGGGGAAAGTAAAACAGAAGAGAGGAGGAGGAAAGAACAGGAGCAAATTAAGGGCTCTGCACCCCACAGAAGGATGGGCCACAGCACTGGGGATAGGGCTCAGCCCATGCTGTCCCCAGGAGCAAGTCATGGCCAAGGGCATAACGGGGAACCACAGCAGACATGACCCAGTGCCCTGCCCTTGCCAGAGGGGTCAGAAGCACCACACCTACTCCACAGGGCACCTACATGCAGTCCTTCTGCGTGTCCTTGGAGCTGTCAGTGCAGTAGAAGAACTTCCCCTTGAAGAGCTGCACGGCAATGACAGCGAAGATGAACATGAAGAGCTTGTAGACAATGAGGATGTTGAAGACGTTCTTGAGGGATGTCACGACACAGTCAAAAACGGCCTGAAAGAGAGGGCACAGCTCACCCTGGGGAACCCACAGCCCTGGCAAAGGGCAGGACCAAGACCAGGCTCCTTGCTGGGGAAAGAGGGAAAGAGCTGGGCCTTCTCCCAGGCCAGAAGTTTTTTTGTGAGTGAGGTTAACACCCAGAGGACCCACAGCACACGTGTAGGCACCATGCAGCCCCTGAGACAGCACCAGGGATGGATATTTGTATCCTCAGCGTTCTCTCCAACCAGGGAAGCAGACGGGGGACCATGCTAATGATGCAATTAGCAGCACTCAAGACTAATTAGTGAACACTTCATCGTTTCACATCACCCCGAATAACACAGCAGAGCAAATACCTCTGCCTGCCACAGCAGCACGTTCCTTAGTGCTCTCAGCCCTGGTTCTCCCAGCATTTCGAGTGCCGGGAGATTGTCCTTAAGATTGTCCTTAATTGTCCCCTTGTCAAGGGGATTGTCCTTATCCCTGCTTCATGATGGAGACAGGCACTTCTAGAAAGGGACTGACACAGGCTGACTCCATCCACTGGTCAGGAAGAAAAGCTGGGGTCAACCCCCATGTTTCTGGGATGCCACCCTGGGTCTCATCAATCAGCCAAACCCCTTACAAGTGAAAAAAAAAAGGGCTTCCCTTGTCTCATACCCTTTTCTGGCTCTGTACCCCATCAGCTAAGGTAGGGAAATTCATAATCCTACCTGTGATGCAGAAATAATCCCATTACTAAAATGGGAAATCCCTCTCCAGTGCAACACTGTGACAGCACAGCACACAAAACCCTGAGCTGTTTGCAACCTGCTACAGTGGGAAAGATCAAAAACTTTGCAAAGAGATTTGAGCTCTCCAAAACCAGGGCAGCCTATTTTTCAGGAGAACATCTGGGCTTTGCTCCATTTTGTCCACTCAAGCCCCACCTTCCCTGGCAGAAGAACTACTTCTGGATGTCTTGCAGTGGTCTAGGCTTGCTTTTAAAAACTCATTGCACCTCCAAACCCAAAGAAGCCTGAAGGGTGTTGTGGTTGCAGACGGGACTCCTAAAACACCCCAAAAGCTTTGAAAACAATTTATTGCTCACAAGCAAATCACTGTGGTGGTCCCTGCTCCGAGGGCAGAGGAGAAGAGGACGTAAGGCAGGAGATGGAGCTCGTTACCTTCAGCTTGGGCAGTCTCTTGATGGTTTTCAGGGGCCTCAAGACCCGCAGCACACGGAGAGACTTGATGGTCTTGATATCCCGGCCCTTGTTGGTCCTGCCGCGTCAGAGGGAGGCACACGCACCCAAAAATGGAACAGAGAGACAATAACCTTGTAGACCTGGGTGCCCTGGGGAGCTGAACTGCCGACAACACCCCCCCAGCACGTGTGAAGATGGGAACAGGAGGGGCACAAGCACTGCTGAGCGCTCAGCCCACCTAAACGCGGCTCCTCCAACACAGGCGCTGACAGCCGGCAGAGACGGAAAACAAGGCAACCCTCTCTTTCCCGGGATTAGCACCCTTCCAGTGACCTTAACAAACCCCTCGCTGTCAGAAGCAGTGCCAGGGCTGGGGCAGGCAGTGCCAGGAGGTTTGCAGGGCACAGGCAGCACAAGGAGGTTTGCTCTCCTCCTTCGGGCACACGCCGTTTGCAAATGGGGCTTGCACAGGATCACCTCTGCTGTAAATTGTTTCCTACCAGTTACACGAAATTCAGAGTAAAATGAGGGAGGTTTACTCAATGGGGTCTACATAGCCAGGGAAATTGTGGCTGCCTCATCCCTGGAAGTGTTCCAGGCAAAGTTGGATGGAGCCCTCAACAACCTGGTCTAGTGGAAGGTGTCCCTGACCAGGGCACAGGGGTTGGACCCTTGGAAGGGTCTCTAAGGTCTCTCCAGATCAGGGCTACTCTTGCCTTCACCCCAAGCCAGGTGAGGGAGGCAGAGTTTACCAGTAGATTGTTTTAGAAAAGCCCCCTCAAGACCCTAATTTCTTGAACATGATGATTATTCCCCAACCACAATACCAGTTGTTTTTGGTTTTTTTCTTGTCTTTTAACTAAAGACTGGATCTCAGGGTGGAGCAGCGAGGTCCTGGTGAAGGTGGCACAGCTTGGATCTACCAGGCACCCTTGAAAAACGTCAAGGAAATTACTTGCAACAACAGATGCTCCCAATTACACAGCTCCTTGGCGAGGGTTAATGCAACAGGGAGTACAATAATGGGCTTAATCATTACGAGATGTAAACAAAACCACTAATTAATAGTCCTCCCTAGGAGCACAGCCCTCACATGCATGGGAAGCAACTGTACAGACAGACCTAGGACTCACTTTGCTCCTGTTCTGCTCAGAAATAGGGCCTGGATAAGGGCCTGAAGCATCTGACTGAGGGCTGGGGTGAGGGTTTGAGGACAGCACTCAGCTGGTGCAAGCTGCCACCAAGGCCACTCTGCTGCACCCCACTGCAGTGTCTGACACCTGCTGAGGGGGGATCCCTCAGCCCTCAGGAGTGCCTGCAGAGCAGCGTGCTGCAGTCCCTGGAAATGCAGCTAAGGGTCAGCCCAGGTGCTGGACAGACTGACCTCCACCTGCACCCACCCCCTGCATTCCCAGGAGCAGCATCCCACAGGATCTCGAGCGCCAGTTACCCCAAAGCGTTCCTGTCGGCGATCCAGCCCAGCAGCCACCAAGCAGCACCAGCAGAGAGACGCAAAAAGAAAGAGAGGAGGAAGGTAAGAAACGTGTCAGGGAGCTGCATGGGGACCCTGCAGCAGCTGCCCACCACCCCAGACCTTGGGAGAAGGGCACGGTGTGCCGAGCATGTTGTACCCTTCAGGATGGGGCACATCTCCAGGGAGGAACTCATCCAGAAGCCCCTCCTGCCCTCCCCGCTGGAGGTTTTGGGTGGGGGGGCACACAGTGAAAGCTCTGCTGCAACAGGAACCTGCACGGAGTGGGGCACAGTGGGCAACAGCAGGAAGGCACACGGTCCTCCTCAGCCAAGAGTTGTGGGGGTCGGTGAGCCAAAGGCAGGTGCCTCCAAGGGAACCTACCTGCTAGCCACAACAGCACCCACCCAAATTCTGCTAAATCACCTCTACTCAGAGCTCCACTGAATAAGAGCCTGAGCTGCAGTGCAGGATCTCCTGCAAGCCAGCAGGACACTCAGTTGGACAAGCCAAGGTGGGCTCCAAAGTCCCTGCTTGTAATCAGGCCTCTGTCCCTGTTTGACACAAGTCCCTGCCATGTGCACACAGAGTGCCAGCACTGGGGGCAAAGCCTGTAAGTAAAACATTTCCTAAAACCCATAAAACTAAGCCCAGCCCCGGGCTGTGTGTTAGTCCAATGTGTGGGAGGTGTGCTGAAAAGGTGACAATTTAACTTTGCAGCACTTCTGTGGTGGGACCTCTGCCCTGACCTGCCTCACACCAGGTTATTTTGCAGTACCTAGGGGTCCTTCATTCTTCCAGGCCCTGGTGCCAATGGGCACAAGGAGATGCTGCAAGGAAAGAGGCCCCTCTGCTGGGTAATCAGCCCTTGCACACCAAGGCCCCCACACTGGCCACTCAACCTCTCCACCAACCTTTCCACCACCTCTGGACAGCTCTGCAAAACTGCTGTGAAATGCCTCCTCAGAGGGAGGCAACGGTGTGCAGAGTCTTTAGTTGTGGTTCTGGCTATTTCAGCTAATTTAATTTGAACTCTTGGGAGATTTCCAGCTTTTTATTTAGGCTGTGTATGGACTGATGTATTAGCTTTCCATGTGGAGAGCTACGGATGAATGGAGACAGCCTCTCTCTCAGGATTTGTGGCCTCTGAGGGAGCAGTGAACAAGCCACAGTGGCACACACAGAGATGGCTTTGTGGGTGGACACTTGGTTATCAGTGACTTGGATGTGGCACTGCCACCTGTGGGTGATGGTGGCACTGCCAAACCAGCTCAAAGACCTCCTGCTGTGCCCACAGCCACCCAGGACCCCTGTGGGGAAAACAGGGTGCAGAGGGGAGGCAAAAGGGGCAGGAAACCTGCATGGCACATCCCAGCACTCCTACTGGGAAGTGCTGGACTCAGTCACCTGCTGCTCTCATCCAGGCAGCTGCCACAGCCACTCCATGGGCACTGCTGTTCCCACCCAGCACCATGGAGAGGAGGAGGAGGAGGAGGAGAGAAGGAGGAGGAGAGAAGGAGAAGGAGAAGGAGAAGAGAAGGAGAAGGAGAAGGAGAAGGAGAAGGAGAAGGAGAAGGAGAAGGAGAAGGAGAAGGAGAAGGAGAAGGAGAAGGAGAAGGAGGAGAACACTTCCCCTGCCCTGGCCCCACATCAAAGAGCTCACGGAGGGAGAAGAAAAGGAGACGGATTGAAACATCCCCGCCAGAGTTTTCCCTGGAGGTCAGGAGGGAGGGTGGAGGGAGGGTGGCAGGCTGGGACATGGAGAGCTGGTGAATATCCTGCAGCTCCCGCAGCTGTGGCGGTGCTGGGCTGCTGAGGGGAGAGGCAGGTGTTCTTATAAATGCTTTATAATGTATGAACCCATCGGAAATCACCGCGGTGCCTTTGTTCCCTTCACTCCCGAAGCCATGAGCTCATCTCCTCCAGCAGGAGCCACGCTGGAGGCGGGGCAGACACGGACAATCCTGCAGGTTTACATGATAAAAAGGCCCGTCCTCGGCACAAGCAGCTCAGTATCTACCCAGCTACAGCTGCGAGAGAGAGCAGGAGACACCAGTGCTTGTTGCAAACGTGTGAGGAGATGCCAAGGCCTTCTCCACGGGAAGGGCTTCGGTGCCGCGGCCGATGGGGGTGCTCACCCTCGAGAATTCAGCTGCCCCATGCCCAGAGGGAAGGTCCTTCCCTCAGGAGGATGGGTGGAGGCAGGCAGGTGGCAAGCAGGGCTGGAAGGGGCCGAGCAGCTTCCCCACATGCTCGGAGCTGGGCCCTGCCCGCTGCAGGAACTGTGCCACCCTTGTGGGGTGAGGGCAAGGGGACGGTCAACAATTACTGCACCTTGGTGGGGACTCCCCTGCAGCCAGGAGCAGGCTGAGCCAACAACCTGTGCTCCTTAAGCCATCGACATTCTTGATGGAAGTTGCCTTGGAAGGAAAAGGCTCCCTTGTCCTTCTCCTCAAACCACTCAGTGCATCTTCAGGCTGCAGAGGAGGGACCAGCCAGACCCTGCAGATGCTCGATCCACCCTCCTGGTGCCCTGTGTGGCCTTCCAGAGGCTCAGAGCATTGTCCCCAGGCAGCAAACCTGCCCCAGGCCCCTTCCCCACGCCAGGGTCTGCGGTCAGCCCCCTGCCCTGCCCCGCCATGGGGCTGCTTCATCCTGTGCTGAGCGAGCTGAATTCTCCCGTGCTCTTCCCAAGGAGAGAGCAGGGGCTGCAATGGGGTGAGTAGGGTGAGGAAGGCACAAGCAACAAGCCAGAGGAACACAAGTGGGTGAGAACCAGGAGAAGGAGCTGCTGCCCAGTCCGGGGTGAGATGGGAGGGATGGATTACGGGCTGTAATCCATCGAGGACCTCGTGGGCACCCCGAGAGCCCCGCACGGTACCTGAGCTGTGGACAAGGCCAAGGCTCCCGTCTGCGTGGCTGCCAGGCCCTCCCCTGTCACCAGCCACTGCTGCCAGTGTCACAGGCACAAAGAGAGAACAACAGCGTGACAAAGGAGCCTGAGCCTCTCCTCTTTCCTTCTCTCCCTCCTTGGACACCATTGGGGCAGCACAGCCCTGGGGACCAGGGGATGTCCCTTCCCTGCAAGCATCACCTCGGCACCACACATCCCTCCTTAAGCTCACTGCACCCCCTGCCCCAGCCAGCAGCACAGGAGACATCAGAGCAGCAGGAAACTCATCCCTGCGTGCTCCTGCCCTCCATGGAACAGGTACCATGGACATCCCAGTACCCACAGGTGCCACAAGCTCAGTGCCAGAGCTCATCTCAAAGCAATCTCAGTGGGGACACTGCAGGGCAAGCACACAGCCCTCTCCGTGATGCCACAGAGGACGCTGGCACAAACCCCACTGGCCTCATCCCCATTCCTGCAGGGCTCCAGAGCAATGTCCCCCTCAGACCAGAGGAAAAGTCACCAGCCAGAGGTACCATTTCCAGCACAAACGTGTTCAGAGGACAGCTCCACCTGGCAGGCTGCTGCTTTTGCTGTCTCTGTGCACCCCAAGATGCATAGCAGGTGTATAGCTCCAGCTCTGGCACCTTTAAGCCATTTCCCCCCTCTCTAACAGGCCTTTCTGCTCTGTTTCAAACCCACTTGCTCCACCAACTTCTTCCTAGCCTCTCCAGCTTGCCTTGCCTTGCTCCCTGCCTGCTTTCTCACCAGCTTCTGACAAACAAGGAGAAACTCATCTCCGGAGCAGCCACACACCACTGCCAGGAGCCGCACCAGAAGCAGAGCAGGAGGGTGCAGAGAGATAAAATACAAAACTAGATCAGAGTCCAGTAGCCATAGCACACAGTTGCATCCTTCTCCCAGCCCAGCCGAGGGCAGGCAGGGAGCTGACAAGGACAAGGGGCACTTACGCCAAGGCAAAAGCCACCAGTGCTCCCACCACCACGATGAAATCCAGGATGTTCCAGAGGTCCCGGAAGTAGGAGCCGTCCTGCAGGATCAAGCCCTGATCAATCATCTGGAGGGGAGATACAGAGAGAAAAACAGGCAGGGAATGAGCAGCTCAGACATCAAGTGGAAGGGACAAGCTGGGGGACAGGGACACTGCAGACACATCCCAGTGTCCTGGGTGTAGGACTTTGTATTTTGTGGGAGCCTCGAGGCTGATAAAGGAGGTGCTGAGCATTCTGGACCAGCACTGCTGAGCACCAGACTTTAAGGTCTCCACCACCTAGGGCCAAACTGCAAAACTGAGCTACTTCCCAGGGATGCTGCATCCTGTCAGGGCTCTTACCTTGA
The DNA here is from genome assembly GCA_013396995.1 of Dicaeum eximium. Taxonomy (NCBI): domain Eukaryota; kingdom Metazoa; phylum Chordata; class Aves; order Passeriformes; family Dicaeidae; genus Dicaeum; species Dicaeum eximium. Next base: position 409,227 of record VWZP01008554.1, read on the forward strand.
TCACCATCTCGAAGGTGAAGACACCAGTGAAGACATAGTCGAAATACCTCAGCACCTGCAGAGAGAGGGCACAGGTGCTCTGCAGCTGCTGCTGAGCAAACTGTGCCCACCCAGACACCCTGATACAGCAGCTTGCCTGGCCCAGGGGCAAACACGGCGTTGGTTTGCTTGTCCCAAACCCAGCCTCGTCCCTAAGAGTTCAGGACAGCCCCAAACCCAGGCTGTGCAGGCAGGAGCGAATCATTCCCCATGCGAATGGCTCGGAAATGACGCTGCTAGCCAGGATCATGTTAAAACAACACCAAACCAATGCCTGTACCAGCATCTCCTCAGTTCAAGCCACTTTAAAGCTGACCAGGCATCCTGGTCTCTCCCCAGCCTCTAAACCCCATGTGTGGGAAGCTGAGCGTGACTCCCATGGTTCATGATGAAAGGTGACGGGGAAGAAGTCAGATTGCACGGCCCAGTGCAAGTGCCACCACCAGCTGCCCTGATCCTACAGAGCTAAAATCCTAGAGGAGCTGTGCCTGCCCTGGCAGGGGGAGCGGGAGGGGGTTGCAATCACTTTGTTGCGGTCGGAGTTGGTGAGGACGGGATCCTCGGCGGCGAGGGCGATGCTGCTGGCGGCGATCACCAGGAGGATGCACATCTCGAAGTAGCGCAGGTTCACGATGTAGTGGCAGGCCCTCCTCACCCTGCAGGGACACAGCCCACAGCCCACCTGTGAACCCCTGGCAGGCCACAGCCACAGCCCATGCGCAAAACCCACCCCATACTGCCACCTTCCAGGGTGGGGAGATGGGCAGCAAAGCCTGAGGAGCAAAAGAAGGGAGCCCAAGGGGCGTTTGGGCTTGTTGACCCCACTTCTCAGCTGTCTCAGCCCCACAGCCAGGCAGGGAGAGTCCCTAAGAAACTGGGGTGCTTACTCTTCCAGGCTGCTGGATCTGGGGAAGAGCTACAGAGCAGCAGAAGACTGCAGGTAAATATAACAAACAAGGAATAAAAATCCCAGCTTAGCAATCAGCAGCTGGGAGAGAGAGCCATGAGCAATGCCACAGAGGGAGAGCGATGTGGGGCTTGGGGAACTCCATGGCTGCTTATCCAGCGTGTTTGGGAGACACTCAGCTCCCTTATCACAGGGATTCCCTGGTTTTGGTGAGGTCTGGGGTCCTTCCCGTTGCAGCCCTCCCCAGCCCCAGTATGGAAAGCGTCTCACGGGTTGGTGGTGCTGAAGATGAACATGGAGCTGTGCGGCACCATCGCTTTGCCTGTCTCACTCTTTTCCTTCTTCCGCTTCTTCTTCTCCATTTCTTCCACATCCTCTTTGGTCTCAGCCTCCTTTAAGGGGCTGGCTTCACCGTCTGTCTTGTTGCTAACTGCAGGAAAGCGAGAGCCTTTGCCCGGCCTTGCACCCAGACAACACCCTGGGGTGTCCCTGCCACCCGGGCCACCTCCCTCATTCCTGCTCTGAATCCCTGTGCTGTTACAGGGAGAGGGACTAGGCAGGAAGAAAACACATGAGCTGCTGGGATGGTGCAGATGAAACGGGTTTAACAAGGCCAGTTTTCACCTTGCTGGTTAATTAATAACACTGTTTAAAGCAGCTCACCTTGACAGTGAGGATGCCTCTAAGGGGTTTGAGTGACAGTGAGCTGCCGGAGGCTACAGATGTTCCAGGAAAAACAGGGAATGCGAGAGTCTTGCCCAGGCAGAGAGGAAGGGGAAATGATGGATCAGATGAAGGGGTGCATGGGAAGAGATGAGAAAGGGACATGGGCCTCAGGGGATGCTGGGGCATCGGCATTTGGGCTCCCCCGCAAAACTGGGGTGAGGTACTGCAAGGAGCAGCAAGGAGATCCCCCCAGCTGATGGATGCGGATAGGAAAAGCCACGCAGGCGGTTTTCCATCCCCGCAGGGTCCCCGAGGGCTGGGAGAGGGGCTCAGGAAAGAGAGACAGGTCCTCACTCTGTACCACAGCAGAGTCGTGGACATCGATCATGATGGCCGTGCTCTCGGTGGCCTTCTTGGTGTTGGGGGTGATGGAGGAGAGGTCGGGCTCGCTGCGGCTCACGGTGCGGCTGGGCTCCAGCAGCGCCTGCTCGCTCGTGTCCGGGCTGCTGCAGTCCTGCTCCGTCAGGTTGCCCGTCTTCCCCTGGGAGAGCTCGGGTGCGGCGTGTGCGGGGCTCCCCTTCCTGGTGGCCCCAATCAAATCGGCATCGCCAGCAGGGACCCCATTTGTCCTGCAGCAGGGACAGGGGATGAAAAGAGGTGTGACAAGATACAGGGGTAGGAGTAGAGAATACGAGGAGCTGTGGGGATGGCAAGATGCCCTCTGCAGGTACCAACCTGATGGACTCCCCGCTCGCCTCTGGCTCCCCCGAAATCAGCGCCTCTGCTGCAGCCACGTCCCCACGCCGGTCCCCATCCTGTGCCCCCTCGGCAGTGCTGGCCTCCTCCAGCCCCATCTCCTGGCTGGCCGAGCGGCTCCCCAGGATGCCAGACGTGTCCTTCCCCTCCATGCGGGCTCTGCGGTGCCGGCTGCGCCGCTGGCTCTGCCTCATCCTCGCCCTATCCTCGACGCTGCCTCCTGCCCCGTCCTGTTCTCCTGGCTCACAGTTCCCATGGCAAGATTTCTGCTGCCACACGTCCTTGTCCCGCTTGGCCCGGGGCGATGTCCTGTCCTCACCCCCGCCGGGGTTGGCCCCCGGGGCCGGCTGCTCGGGTCCCTCGGCCAGCGGCCGCTCGGCCTTGCCCTGCTCCTCAGCGCATTTCTCCAGGGTGACACCCTCCCCGGGTCTCTTCCTGCGGAAGATGCTGGCGTGGGGGTTGATGAGGGGCGGCTCATCCTTGTTGATGCCCTCCTGGCTGGACATCTGCATGTGCCGGCGCAGCTGGCTCGTGCGCTGCTCCCACACCGACATGTGGTGCCGCCGGCGACGCTCCCGCCTGCAACGGGGGACAGCGAGGGGTCACCATCCCAGCTGCCCGCACCACCCCCCGGTGAAGCACCCACCCTGGATTGAATCTGGGAACGCCAGGGAGAAGGAAGTGCCACCGCCAGGGTTACAGGCTGTGCTAAGGCTTCGTCACTGTCCCTCTGGTGCTGGCGGGGGCTGTAAATGGGGCTGAGAGTGTGCTTGTGCCCCTTCAGAGAGCATCGGGCTGATGGATGACCAGCCCCAGCAGCCTCACTGCTGCCCTGAACCTTTCAGGCAGCACGTCCAGCTTCTGGGAGCAGCCAGCATCCTGGCTTGCCCTAGCCCAGACAGGCAGAGACCACCTTCCTCTTGTGTGACTGCCTGGGGACACCTTACACATGGGCCAAGCCCTCTTGCTGCACCCAGGGACCTCTCCTCGCCTCTCTCCCAGCACATCCCGGGTAGAAAGCCTGATCCTGAGGCTTGAGGAGCAGCGATTTTGACTGTCTGAGGGGAAGGAGCTGCGCTGGGTTTCTGGGCTACGCTATGAAACCTTTGCAGCGTCGTAAAACAACACCCCGGAGAAGACAGACGTGCCCTTCCCGACACCCCCGCGGCACAGAGAAACACCCAGGAGCACACACGGGCACGGGCACTGCTCACACCCCAGCGCACACCCACGGGCAGCCAGCGACAGGCGCCGGCCCCGCGGCGCCGCGCACGGGGGGATCCGCGCACGGCGGAGGGGAGCACGGGGGCACACGGATACAGCACACACACACACACAATGAATTCCCACTCCCGTCCCTGCCGGCGAGGCCGGAGGGGAGCGGGGTGTGCCCCGGCCCCGCGGACGCACAGACAGCACAGGAGCCACAGACGGACACGCGCCCCCGCCGCCCACATACAGGTGGCTGCTGCGTGGCTCCCACATCGACATGTGGTGTCTCCTCCGCCTGTCTCTTCTGCGGAGGAAAAATAAACGCGTTCAATCCCCTCCTTCCACTCGTGTGGGCAGCGCACAGAGCTGTTCCCCCACCCTGGGCAGCCGGTCAGCGCAGCGGCCTCATCCTGGCCCTGCACGTCCACAGTGAGCCCCCACGGGCACGCTGATCACGGGCTGCCCACACTCATGCTGACACTCCGTGCCCTGGGAGCCTTCCCCACGCCGTGCACTGGGAGAGCAGTGCAGGCTGCAGGCCTTCAGAACCTCCGAGACATCCTTGGATATTTAACTGCTGTCCCAAACTGCTCCAAATTCGCTTCTCCCAAGATACACATGGCAATTGGAAAGAGGAAGCAATGCATCAGGCCAGCCCTGAGCTGCTCAGAGCCATCAGCACGAGTTGATGCTGCCCTGGGAGCACAGAGGGGAACGTGAACTTCCCCAGAAAATGCGAGGCACAAGGCCAGGTTGAGATGCCACAGAGCTCCTGTCACCTGAGCAGCCCCCACACAGAGCAAGTTAGCAGGGCTGGCAGGGTCCTTCACACGCCTTAGCAGCCAGGGAGATTCCAGGCTTTAACCTTTGCATCAGCATAGTAAAGATTCGGATACACACAGCTCCAAGAACACTGCCCTGAGAATAAGCAATCAGAGAGACACAGAACATCCTGAGTTTGAAGGGACCCACAAGGATCATCGAATCCAGCTCCCAGCCCTGCGTAGGACAACCCCAAGAATCCCACCATGTGCATGAAAGCACTGTCCAAATGCTTCTCAAGCTCTGGCAGGCTCGCTGTTGTGACCACTTCCTAACAGTTTGAAGATACTCCCCCTTGTCCTATCACTTGTCAAAAAAACACCTTGTCAAAAGTCCCTCTTCAGCTCTCCCAAGGTGCCTTAGGGTCTCCAGGCTTAACAAACTCAATCCTCCCAGCCTGAGCTCAGGGGAGAGGTGCCCCAGTCATGCAATGATTGTGGTCTCTATGGATGCCCGTGCATGGGGAGGGCCCAGTGCCACGCTCGAGGTGGGGCTGGAGCTGCTGGCACCCACAGCATTCCCACAGCATTCCCACAGCATTCCCACAGCAAGCTGCCGAGCCTCCAGACACATCCACGCAGCGCGTCCGGCACCAGCGCCCGCGCCCAGCAGCCCGAGCCATCTGCAGCCGGGCACAACCACAGCGCTCCGACAGCCACCGTGGCCACCCGCCACATGGGAACACCCGTCCGTCCCCACACTGCCGGCAGGAACGCCCACGCCAGCCCGCGTGGAAATGGAGCCGCCCGTGTCCGCGCACACGCAAAGGCAGAGCCCGGCTCTGAGCTCCCGGTGTCCCTCCCGTGCCAGCTCTGCTCTGCCTTGGCCACCACTGTGCTGGCCCCACCGTCCCTCCACAAGCTCAGCACCACCAAAACCTGAGGCTGACTATATCATTGAGCCTAACCCGTGGCATCTACTGCCTGGCCCTGACCCCAATCCATCCTGGTGAGTGGGAGGAGCCGGAAAAAAGCTCCATAAATATCAATACCTCCCCACCAGAACAAGGAAAGGTTAAAAAGCTCTGTTTTCTCAACCAGCTCTATCTGACAATCACTAGAGAGCTCTATCAGGGATGTGCAATGTGGGCAAATCCTTTACTGCCCTAATATATTCCATGTCCCCCTCTTCCTCTCTCCTATCTGTCCCTTCCTCAGCCTCTTCCGCAGCCTAAAGCTCTCTATTCCCCCACTTTATCCAACACATTCCCACTGGTATCCAGAAACAGCCAACATACAGACTCCACCACCTCTCCCCTAAAGCCCCCTAAGTACTTGGGCAGACAGATTTATTATGAACATCCCATCAGCCCCAGTCCAGGGTAAAATCTGTGGCTTCTGTGCCCCTAAAACCACGCAGGATGCAGGACCACAGCACCCCACCCCTGCCAAAGTGGGGAGGGGGCCGTTCCCAAGGCTCCCTCTGACCCCCCCAGATCAGCACTCGCCTGAAGACAGCAGTTCCTCTCAGCAAATCTGCAAGAGATTCTGCCTGTACAAGCTTGGCTGGATTTCAAAGCATAATGAAACCTAAAATTCCCTGGGAAGGGATTCTATTTAAAAAAAAAAAAAAAAAGGAAAAAAAAGAAGAGGGGAAAAAAAAATAATCCCTTCAGCTGTATTGAAACGTACTGTTTTGGGAAACAAATCAAAACGCCTCATTCCAATGTTGACTTTGAAAGTTTTATGTGATTTAGACCATATGACACCGCAAAATAAAGAGAAAAAAGGCAGCTAGGAAGGAAAAAACAGAATTTTCTCCTGCTGAAATGCGGAGACAAGGCTTCTTAACACCATGCTGGAGGTTTATGTGGTTTGGGGCTTTTTTTTTCTCACCCAAATCAAATTTTTGAACAATCCAACATGGTTTCACAAACCTGCTCCATCTTTCCTAATTGCATTCGTTCCCAAGGAAGGAGCCTGAGGGAGATTTGTGACACCACTGCTCCCTTCTCCCCCAGCCCTGGCTGCTCTCCTGCAGCTCTGCCATGAAGAAACACTCCCCAGGAACAAATATCACCCCTCCCCAAGAATAACTTGAGATACCTTCCTCCTCCCCAGCCTCCTACCATCAGCCCTGAGTGCTTGAGCTCTATATTTGGGGCAGAAAGCCTCTTTTAGCATATTTTTGCCATGCCCAAGCACTGAGGCTGCAGCTTGGTGTAGAGGTTGGCAATTTCAGGACCTCCCTGGAGAGCTGCTCCCCACGCTGCCACCTCTCTAAAAGCACTGCTGCTCGTAGGGAGCACACTCCTACACCTCCATCCATCCTCAGGAAGATGCCCAGAGAGGGAGTCACCCCATGTGGGGACCCCTTTTTCTTGTTGGCAGCCCCCCAAGCATCATGCCAGGCTCTGCTGCAGGCTCTGTGCCCTTCTGAGCCTGGCTGGGCTCGGGGGATCACCAGGGCGGTGTTGGGGAGTCACTCACTCGATAGCAGGCATGTTTGGGGCAGACATGGGGCTGACTTCTTTGGCTTTCTGAAGGGCGTGCTTCTGGTTAAAGGCCTCCTCTTCCTCCTGCTCATCCTGCAGAGAAAAGAGGGCATTGTTCAGTGGGATGTCGGGAAATTTTTTTCAGAGGGAAAGCTCAGCCATCGGAGGCAATGAGGGATGTGCAGGGCAGCCCTTGATGCCAAGGCTTGAGGGATTGAGGGGGGCCTGTACTTCTGAGACCTTGGAGTGGCTACCTAGAATAGAGGCTAGACAAGGTTAAGAGAATAAAGCAGGTATTTATTGAAGGTCTTCAATAGGCACACCTTGGGCAGTCAAAGCCTCTGAGGGGCTACACCCAAGATGGGCGATGGTCAGGAGTTTTACAGACAGTTTTAAGTTTGGTCCATTTACATATCAGGGGTTAATTCTCCAATTACAGCTTCAGGTAATGAAGTCTTATTCCCCCAGTTTGCTCTCCCATAGTTCACTTTTGTTTATACTTTTCAGGGCCTGAGGCAGTAGGGTGTCCTTGAGTTTCAGACCTAGAGGAATTGTTTTGTCTTACCAAAATGTGAGGAGAGAAGCTAACATTCCATATGGAGTTTAGAGTTATGCAGCAATGCAGCACAGGATTTGAAAAATACAAAGGCTTAAATTTTAAGGCATCACTTCCAGAGACACTTTATTTCCCTTGTGCTGTGGGGATGCAGGTTCCTCACTACACCAGATCTTCCCCAAAGCATCAGTGCTCTTAAATTAAGTGAACCCAGACCACTCCAGGCAAGAGCTAGGCTGAGCATGGTGGGACAACCTCAGACAGCACAGACCAGCTCAGCCCTCCCTTCTTCACAGCCACGGGGGCCAGACAGGCATCCCCCAAACGGAGTGGGAGGTAAGGCATCCATGAATGACCCGGCGGAGACCGGATTGCTTTAATGAGTATGGTTGTGTCTCCGGAGCAAAGAATGTCATTAGGAGTCATTAGCGAGCATTCAGCCTTTTCAAAAACTCAGCGCTCTCTTAATTGATGCCGCTGATACCCGTGGGGCTCTCCCATCCCTCGCACCCCAGCGGCAGCCGGCAGCCCCTGGAAGTGCCATCTGCACCCTCCCACCGTGGGAGGACCCCTGCACACACCCCTCAGTTTTCGGGTCAGATTTACACCAGCCTGGAAGCCTCCCAGTGAGCCCCAGACACGTGAGTATTAGCACGGGCTCCACAAAAATCTGAGCACCACAGGATCACTGGTCTGCCCCAAAGAGTGGCGACGACCCTTGCAGCTCTCTCCTACTCATCGTTTTCCAGATGGTGCCCCAACAATTTAGCGTTCCCCAAATATTCCCCAGCACGGTCTTAAAAGCAGCTAAGCACCAGCCTAAATTGCATCCTAAATCACATCTGCTGCCCTGCAGGCAGATGGGGAATAAATATTTGCAGCACTGGAAAATGCCTCCCACTCCACATCTCCGGAGTGCTCGGGCAGACAGCAGTCCCCACATCAGGTCCCATCCAACAGATGAGGGTTGTCTCCATCTGACTGATGGCAAATGGAACTGGGAAGTCTAAATGGAGAAATAGTTAAAGCCGTACTTGATGTGTGGGTGTTCCTGGAAAGACCAGCAGGTTTGAGCATTTTCCTAAAGCAAAGCCTAAACGGCTTTGCCCCCACTCTCTCCACGGGAGAAGGAAAAGGAGCAGCAGGAACGTACCTTGGTGAGCTCCTGAGCGTTGGCCAGGTTGTCCACGGCAATGGCCAAGAAGACGTTCAGCAGAGTATCTGAGAGCAGCTAAGGATGCACAAGCCGCCTGTTAAGGACATGTGTATCTGCAGCTCCCAAGGGAGGGTGGCCTGGATGGCTCCTCGCCAGCTCGGCCAAAGGCACAAACTCCTCACCCATCCCACAGAAACAGCCCCCAGTGCACCTCCCCACGGCTCCTTCTCTGCCTTTGGGACACCCAGCACTGCCACACCCGCGTGGTGGTGTCCCTCAGCTGGGAGGGGAAGAAGGAGCAGAAGCAGGGAGGAGGATGCCCCCAGGGAGGGTGACGAGGTGGGGTTGTCAGCACTAAAAGCATGGCAGCCCGGTGGATACAGTTTCCAAACAAGGTGAGGACGATGAAGTAGATGGAGGACCACATCCCTGAGCGCACGCCTCCCTGCGAGCGGATGCCGTTGTACATCACCTCGTTCCAGTCCTCGCCCGTCAGGATCTGCGGGGACACAAGGCAGCAGCTCTGTCACCTGCACCTGCCCGTCAACTGGACATCGATGCCACCATGGCAGGCGCCATGTACGGAGATCCCGTGCAGTGGGTAACCCAGCCCTGCAGTGCAGCGCCTGATGGAGATCCCATTGGACACTGATGAGGATTTAAAGCCCCCTCAGAAGAGTTTCAAAACTCTTCATCTTCTGTAACAGAGGTGGAAGAGTTTCCATCTCTTTCTATCCACTTTGCTGTGCAGGAGAGGGAGGAAGCAACAGCTGATAGAGGGAAACTGGTTTGGTGTAAAGAGCCCCTCCCAGCCACGGGGGAGTAAGCAGGTGGTCCCAAATCCCTTTGCCTGAGTCTCCTGGCAGCCCAGCTCCTACCTGAAACACCGTCATGATGGCTGCAGGGAAGGTGTCAAAGTTGGCCGATGGAGTCCCATCCATGAAGTTAAACCTGGAAAGGGAACCAGGTGAACATAAAAGGGATGAAATACCAAGGTCACCAAACCTCCGACTGCTGTGCTATCAGTTCTCTTGTGTTTAGAAGGACCCTTCCCCACTCTAGAAAAGGTCTCCTGAGCATTTGGTGCCAGAAACCAGAGGGTCTCCTGGCTCAAAGGACCTACACAGCCCAAAGGCAGCCCTTGAACAGGGACTTTCATGTGGGAGGAGACTGAGGGGAAAGGTAGAGTCTTGCTGGGCCCCTGAAGAGGGTGTCATCATTTGGCTTTAACACCAAGAAACTCCTGTTCTTTAGCCTTGAAATGACATACCTGCCTCCAAACAGCTGCATTCCCAGCAGGGCAAAGACTACAATGAAGAGGAAGAGGAGGAAGAGCAGACTGATAATGGATTTCATGGAGCTCATCAGCGAGACCACCAAATTCCTCAGGGATGCCCAGTACCTAGAAAACAGAGATATTGCTGGAGCACTGGCAGTGATGCTGATGCCATCAGCAGGAGAGCAGGAGGGACTGGATCTGGGCTGCAGCCACAGTCTGAGACAGAGGGTAACAGGCACTGATGGTGGGCACGCACTTGGTTATTTTAAATATCCGCAGGAGACGAAGAGCTCGTAGGACACTGATCCCAAAAGAGGTTCCTGGTCTGAATATAGCCCAAACCACTTCGAAGATGCTTCCCACTGTGACCTGAGAAGCAGACACAGCCATAAGTCAAAGACAGGCTCAGGATGAGCTGCTGCAGAGAATCTTAACATCCCCGAAGATGAGGCACCCACCACCCAGTCCAGGACCTGGTGTCTCAAGCTGTCCTGGCAGAAAGTGCTCCCTGTCTGCTGTGAGGGCCACCCTGATCTCCCCCTCGGTGCCTTTACATTGCAGACCCCTGCCAAGCATTTCCCCCCACACCCACCGCATCCCTGGGGCTGCTCACCCCACAGTCGAAGCAGTTGAAGGAAGAATGGAAGTAAAGGCGTGGCCCCATCCCGTACATCTTTAAGGACATCTCCAGAAGGAAGAGCCCAAGAAACAGGAACTCTGCATAGTCTGGAAGACAAAACCCAAGCGTGCTTGAGGCACTGAGCTGTGTGGAGCATGCTGCATGCACCCACCAGCTGAGCATCCAGCACACCACAGAGATGGGACAAGTCAGGGACCACGCTGCATCCCCAAACTCTCAAGGTTTGGGATGAGGGAATTTTATCTGTGGGGAGCTAAACCATATGAAAGAGAGCATCAAGCCCATGAGTTAATCATTCAGGGAAGATGCAGCAGTGTCACAGGGGATTGAGAGGACCAGACACGGCCAGCACGGAGCAGAGCAGCTCTTTGGCATTAAACCACAGCAGCTGAGGAGTCTACAAAGGCATCAACCACACAACACTGTAGGGGAATATTATCAACATGGATTAAAATCATTTCATAGCTGGAATTTGGCCAGGGAAACAGAGCTGAACAGCCAAGAGCCAGTGAAAAGCCTTTCCAGCTATTTCATGAACATTTAGCAGGCAAGAGCCTGGCTCTTCACCTTTCCCAGAAGATGCTTCTCACCATGACCAGCTGCCATACCACACTACAGAGTGCTGGAAGCCCAGCAGGCCTGAGCCTACTGCTGCAGATTTGGGTAGAGCTGGGGCTTGACAGGGACATTTTCAAGGTGAGGAGGAATAACATGTCTGCGAAAGCAGCACTGTCCCCACTGCAGCAGCTCAGGAGTGACATGTGTGGGGCTGGCCACGCTGCTCTGCAGTAGCCCACGCTGCAGAGGACATGGCTTGTGCCTTGGCCCATGCTGGGCTCAGGGAGGCTCCATAGCTGGGAACCCCCAAGCCTGGGATTCCTTCACCATGCTCTGCACAAAGATTTTAACCAGGGTGTTCTGCCATGACCAGTCCCATCCCTGCAAATTTACACCTTTCCATCAATGGCTTGTGCATCATCCAAAGGTGGTTCTCCAGCAAGCTTTACATCACCACTGTTCACAATTTTGGGATAAACTCCACTGAGACTGGCAGTGTTTCTCTCTTATGACAAGCACATCAGACCCAAAGGACACAGAGCCAGCACAGCTCCTCTGTGTTTGCTCACAAGGCTGAGACAGCCCCCAGTGGCCATGGGGCCAGGGGCCAAGCTGAATTAAGTATCTCTATATGGCTGTTTGTTGTCAACAATGAATGCAGCTGAGGTTATTCCCCACCCAGCTCCACACCAGCACCACTGTGGCGGGCCTCCTCTTGTGTCCCTATGAGGCAAGCAGTGAGTGCATGCTGCAATGCTCTCCCACCTACACCAGGCCCAGGGACTCACAGAGGAAGTGGGTGAGCCAGGCTGGCTGGTTGTGATGGACGATGGCCACGCAGGCAGTGTTGAGAGCCACCAGGCTCAGGACGATCCAGTAGAAGACCTGGGACTTCACCATGTGGCGAACGGAGATGCGCAGGAGTCGCTCTTTGTGCCGTAAGTAGGAGGCACCGTCCACCCTGGCGCCTTTGAGGCCAGAGTGGCTCGAGGGGTTACCTAAAGGAAAAAGAAGGGGGACAAGGAGTTGGATGCTCCAGCTTCTCCTGCAATATGAGACAGGACGGATGGCTCACGGACATTGCTCTTATGGGGCACAACTCATCCACAGAATTTTTATGTGGCGCAGGGGGCAGCAGGAGGTTTGCTGCTAAACTAGCAGAGATGGCTTGTTTCTGACACTCTCCATGTGGTGGGTGTGACTCTGGGAACCCAGTCAGCTGACAGAGGTTTGGGGGAAGCCAGCTGCAGACTGCACTGACCCAAGGTGGGATGAAGACGTCTCCTCTGCGCCAGCCTCCGCTCGCCCACGGAGGAGATGTCGACACAGTGCTCGTCACCCGACATGGCATCCGTCCGGTTCCGCTTGATGGTGGCTCGCCTGAGCACTGGGAAGGCAAGAGGAACAGCTGTTGGAGCGTCAGTGGCCCAGCTCTGCAAGTAGCCAGCTCTGCAAGTAGCCAGCTCGTTGGATCAGGACCTGGTGATCAGTACTCAGGTCTGGTAAGAGGATGAAGAGACCCAGGTGATCCTAGGCCAGAGCTATCCCTTGCATGGGATCAGACACCTCCCAGCCTCCATGCTCTCTCAGGAGTTATGGTCTCAGTCCAACTCCCCTCACCCCTCTCTTGGGCTGCAGATCCCTCTGGGGCCTCCCCAGACCTCCCACCACAGCTGGAGGCTCTGAGCCTCCAGCTCTAGGCATGCAGAAGGAAGGGCAGGCAGATTTTAAGGACATTGCTGGTCTTACCTTCTAAGGCTGAGGTCCCTGAATTTTTGTTCTCTTCAGCCAGCATGACTTCCTCTACGCAAAACACAATTCAGCATCAGGAGACAAGGCACTGTCACATGTCACTGCCTCATACTTAAGAACTTCCCCCAGCCCAGAGGCTGGCTCTAGATTGCAAACTCTTACCAAGTATTGGTTAAGGGCCCAAAAGCAGATTCTGGAGGGTGACAAGTGGCAGCTACCAAACATTGCATCAGAAAGAATTATTACTTGTGATCAGCCCCTCTCCCTCCACTGTCATTAAGCTCATGAAAGGAGCTGAAAATTGTAGGTGGGTCTGGGGCTCAAGCAAACCAGCCCAGGGCTAAAACTGAGGCTTGGTGCTCAGGACTCATTTGAAGACACCCATCTTTTACAAGTCTGAATGCTGGATGAAAGTGCAAATCTTCCCTTCCCAGAGCTCAGTGCGCTGACCTGATTCCTACGAGGAGCAAGCAAGGACATGGGCTGTGGCAGTTTGGGAACCAACACCCACGAGCTGTCATGTCTGGTGTCAGGAGGAAACCTGGAACCTCCACCACCCCCAGCCCAGGTCCAGGAGTCCCAAGGTAGGAACCAGTAAGTTCATCCCCTCCAGATGGCTCCAGAAGGGGATTTAACTGGAAAACACCTCTCCCTGTTGACTGCTCTTCTTTCCCGCTGCCCACCACTGCAGGGGACTCCAGCAAACGCCAGGAGAGAGGAAACCACGGCAGAGTACAGCTGACAGCCACGTTGCTCACAGCCTCCCAGGAGATGTAAGGTGCTTGGTGCACAGAATGTGACAATTTCATGCCACAGAACACGAGGACTCACTAGAGGTTGGTGATGTCCTCGCCTGCAGCGTGGCGGGACCATCACGCCAAGCTCACCCATGAACTCAACGTCACCACGTGAGCACCTTGGACACTTCGGGGCTCAGGGATTCCTTTCTATCCCCACCACCCCACAGGAGCAGCAGTCTGTGGTGCCTGTTGTCCCCCCAGATGTCCCCCTGGCCACCATCCTTTACCCGCTTTGTCTATCCACGCCCGGTAGCCGTTGAGCTCCCGCTCGATCTGCTGCTGGCGCCGCAGCTTCATGAAGGCTCGGCGGTTCTCCACGCGCTCTCGCTCTTTGGCAAACTCCCTGGGGAAGGGCAGAAGGGAGGGGTGAGAGCAGGGACAAGGGGCAGCAGGGTGCCCAGGGGGCTGGGGAGCCACGGCACAGAAGGCAGGGACCAAGGTGATTGTTGGGGCTATCCCCTGCCAAAGAGTCCCCATGATCAGGGAGGAGAAAAGCAGGACTGGATGGATGTGAGCAAACTCCCTGCTTGATTGCTCAGTCCTGCATGCTCCATCTGGAGCTGCTGCCACTCAGGGAGTATGCTCCCAGTGCCACCCAACTCCAGAGCCAGCTCAGCTTCTGTGTGTCCCTTCAGGGAATAAAAACTGGGCACTGTGAAGAGGCAGTGAGGGGATGGAGGAGGGAAGGTCCTGTCCCTCGCCTTCACATCCTCCTCTGAATCCTTTTCCTCTCTAGCCTCTCCTTGGAGTATTTTCCCAGAACTTGAGACATGCCTGTCCTCCTTTGGACCTCAGGGTCTCACAAGAGCTGTCCAGGTGTGATGACCAGCACAGAGGCTCCCTGCCCCATCCCCAAGTTCCAGCATCTACAGAACTCCAGCCCATGCCCTCAGCCCCTTCCCGGTCCCAGGATGCTCCAAGGGAAGCGTGATTACAAACAGCAAATGGCTCTGTTCTCCCTGTGAGAAGAACATCTCTCTCCTCAGAGACCAGCAGCAATCTCAGGCCTCAAAAAATAAAAACTATTCCAAAGAAGGGAAAGAGCTGGTCTATCTGCTGCAGAGAGCGTTCAAGTGCATTACCCCAGCTGAGCTATTACACCCTGATGCTGTGTGGGCTTTTGCATGTGTGTGTGTGTGTGTGTGTGTGTGTGTGTGTGTGTGTGCATGTGTTTGTGTGGAAAGCCCGGAATGTTCCCTGCATCTCTTGTTTAAGATCCCCAGACAATTCAAGCGCTTTTAATTCCACCCCAGGAAGGTGAAGTTTCCTGCCGCTCCAGCATTAAGTGTCAAATGACTCCCCCTCCAGCACTGGCTTTCACGCTGAAATGAGATTTTCTTCCTGGGGCAGGGAAGCTGGGGGGAGGAAACAAAGGCAAGGAAGAGAAAAGCAGCCTAAGTGGAGGGAAGAAGGGTGGGAGGAGATGGGGGAGAAGGAAGGACCTCCCCAGCCAACAGTGAAATGCACTCTCAGTTTTGGGCTTGCCATGCCAGAACACCTCCTTGCTCTAGCTGGAGGAAAGGCAGGAGCATTTTGGCTGTGCAATCACCCCTCACCACCCTTTGTTTGCAAATTTGGGATGTCAAGGAATGAGAAAATGTTGTTTGGACTCAGAGTTGGAGGGGAGGTTGTCTGTCCTCTGGTTAGGTCCTCTGGTCCTCCCAGCTCTGCCCCACGGGCCATAATTCCATGGCAGCCTTGGCAGCACTTTTCCCAGACCCCATAGATACCAAATCCTAGAATGATTTGGGTCGGAAGGGACCTTAAAGACCATCTCATTCCTTGCCATGGACAGGGACACCTTCCACTACCCGAGGTTGCCGAGAGTCCCATTCAACCTGGCCTTGAACACTTCCAGGGATGGGGCAGCCACAGGTTCCCTGGGCAACCTGTGCCAGGACCACACCCTCACCACCCTCACAGGGAAGAATCTGTGCCTAATATCCAATCCAACCCTCCTCTCTGCCAGTGGGTAGCCATTCCCCCTTGTTTTATAACTACAGGGCCTTGTCCAAAGTCCCTCTCCAGCTCTCTTGAAGCCTCTTTAGGCACTGGAAGGGGCTCTAAGGTCTCGCCAGAGTCTTCTCCACTCCAGGCTGGACAACCCCAGCTCTCTCAGCTCGTGGGCAACTGGGGGAACTTGGGAAGCTCCTCCTGATTTGTATCAGCTGGGAACCAGGCCCCTCTCTGCTGCATCCTGCTTGCCCATCCCTCTGTCCTCCAGCTCTTTTTGCTGCATGGCAAGAGAAACCACCATCATGTGCCTACAGTGGAAGCCACCCAGAAGGACCAGCTGAGCCTCAAGCCACCTTTTCCTGCAGAAGGGAACAGGGGCATTGGAAAAGGGGCTCATCAAGCAACACTTTCCCCCTAGCCAGCCCTTTTGCTGATGGAGCACTACTTTACAGGAGGCTGGTGCCACATGCACTCGGGGACAAGGTCCGTGCAGCTGCGGCAGCGTCTCCGAGGGAGTCACTTCCCACTCACTTGATCCCTAATGGAGCTTAATTGCTTTTGTCCATTAGAAGGAGGAAGGGGTGGCAGAAAGGGGAGGGGGGAAACAAAAGTTAATCTCAACTTAATGAATTATTACATTTCAGAGAGACACATTGCCGAGCAGGGCAGCAGCGGGGGCTGGTGACATCTGAGAGTGGGTAGGCGATGCTGACAGATCAAGGATTGCTCAGAGCCAATTTGCAGCAGCGGGTAGAGATAATACTGTGTGCAAGTGAGAACAGGGCCAGCCATGGTGACTGACAACCGCTTGGGAGGGCTCCAAGTGACAGGCAGGGCAGCCTGGCATGCCCAGAGAGCGGGTGCCTGTCTCCCTTTGAAGGGCTCTGCTCCTGCTCTGTTGGGGTTACATCACCAGGGATGGCCAAATTCTGCCCTGCAAAGGGCCCAGGGCGGTGCTGCCCCATGGGGTCCCTGCAAGGGGGCTCAGAGCACCACAGCAGATTGCACAGTCTCCACCAGCAGCACCTCTGCTTGTCCACCTGGGTCTTCTGGCCCCAAATCCCAATGGCTCCAGCTCGAAAACATCCACCCCTGACAGCCAAGATGCCAACCTTGTGTCACTGCAGCCCCTCTCCGCCCAGCCTGGTGAAGCCAAAGACACTCAGAGACTTCTAGAGGCAATTGCTGAAGGCCATGGTGGGGTTTGGGGATCTGTGCCATCTGTCCTCCTGCTCCCAAGGGCACCATTCCCCCACACCCTGTGCCCAGCCTGCTGGGGCAATGGGAGCACAGATGCTTCACTGCTCCTCCGCCTGCAAATCCTCCTCCAAAGCCTTGGCATTTCCCTCATGTGGCCTGAGAGCATCTCTGCTCCTGGCAGGAGACCCCTGGGGACACCACCATGCTCAGCCACATTCCTCTCCAGGCCCTCACACCAGGAGAGAGATAGTTTTAGTCCAACATTATCTGCTGTAAGGACTGGAAATCCTCAGTCTGGTTTCAATGGGAGAACCACTCATGGAAGCATCCAGCTTGAAAATAGATCCCCTCTTAAAACAAACAAACAAACAAACAAACAAACAAACAAACAAACAAAAAACCCCACAAGAAAATGGAAAAAAACCCCAAACAACCAATTACAAGAAAACCAAGAACAAAAAACAAGTTAAGAGGAAAGATTGTCACAGCCACTGCAATCCATTTTTTTTCTACTTTTTAGACCATCTTTGAGTTCAAAGCAGGTAAAAAGTGCTGGTCACATCAATGTTGTGGCCTCCATGCTTTGAAACAACCAACCATCTCTCTTCAAACCCATCAATTCATGACCTCTTGCCTTATTAAAGATGCTTTCAGCAAACCAGTTATCAAATCAGCCTTAAAACAACTTGAGGCAGCAGAATGGATAGCATGGAAATCAGAAATACTGGATTACAGCAGCACCACCCTGCTATGAAAAAACCCAAATATAATGGGATGCACAACAAGAGAGACCATCTGTAAGACATCAGGTAACACTGCTGCTCTCCTCAGGTCTCAGCTCATGGCTCCACTTAGGTTTGAGCACCACAATCTGAGGAAAAACTGCCTCTGAGACTCCAGGAGGGTGTCAGAGAAGGTTATGGGACAGAAGTGACAACAGACGGTGCGGCAAACACAGCTGAGACAGTTGCAAACAGGGGGATCAGATGGTATTTACCCAAGAGGTGTACAGGCACTGAAGTGGGAGTGCTGAACTGACTGCACAGTCTGTAACCTGGAGCCACAACTTCAACAGACGGTGACAGGCAGAGCTGGCACTGCAGGCTGGGATTACTGCACTGAACCCACGGCAGAGGCAGCAGCAGGGTGTCCAAAAGGTACAGAAATCTCTGCAGGGCTTAGGTGTCCTTTATAGGCCTGCTTTGAAGGGGACCACAAGTTTTTCAGTGAGGGTAATTGCTTGATTTAAGTTCTCTTGAACTGCCAGAGTCAGAGAAGATTCAAGGCCAGGCTGGATGGAGCTCTGAACAACCTGGTCTAGTTGAAGATGCCCCTGCTCACTGCAGGGGGTTAGACCAGATGGGCTTTAAAGGTCCCTTCCAACCCAAACCATTCTGTGATTCCTCAACAAAGCTGTGTCGTCTCAATAAAGTCTTCTCTGAAGCAGTAAGCGGTGAAGAGGAAGGATACAAAGAGAAAGGCAAACAGAAACACCCAGTTTCTTGTTCTCCCTGCCCCTCAGCTCTGATCAGGGCCGTGTGCTCGGGCAGGAGCTCTGTGTCACCGCGGTGTGACAAACCCGCCGTGGGAACACGCGGCTGACGCTGCTCAGGGAGCACATTTATAGAGCTGGCAGTCACACGAGCTGGGGAAGGAGAAGCTGGCAAGCTGTGGGTGACATGGAATGGTAAAACAGGCAGGAGCAGGGAGATGCCAGCCCTGAGATGACCCATTACATCACTGTCCCGTTAAGGATGGGCAGATGCTGATGGGTGCCTTCTACCTTGAGGAAAAGCTGTGGTTGTGCAGCTGGATTTCTCCAAGGCCAGGTGTGCTGATACCAAACTGAGTGGGGAAGTGGAAACTTCAGAAGGCAGAACTGCTGGGATGGATGAAAGTTTGACAAGAAAGTCTCACAGATATGTATGCTTGGCAGAAAGATTTTTGAATGTAGAAACTGAGAAAGGAACAGAGATGGAAGCAAGTTTTGATATAGAAGAGTAACAAAGGTCTAAAGGAACTGCTGAGCCAGTCTCACTGGATAACTAAGAAGGCAAAGGGTGTGTTAGTTAAGAAGGGTTTTTGTGACTTAGAACAAAGCATAAGCCCACCTCAAACAGAAGATGTTTTTTACCAAGCAGAAAAATACAAGAAGTAAATAGACATGCTGATGTTGTAAGTAGAAAAAAAGTCTCAGAATTTTCCACTGCAAGAAAACTGAAAAACCACTTCCAGCTTAAACTGTAACTCACTGACCTGTTGTGATTGGAGAACAGTAACATGAATATTGTAATGCCAGTAACATGAATATTGTAATGTTAGTAACATGAATATTGTAATGTCAGTAGTTGTGATAGGCTATAGATAATAGCAAAGGTATTGATTGGTTGTTCTGTATTAAGGTGCTCAGCAAAGAACAGTAAATAATGTATTGTAACAGAACTAAAGGCACTTCAGGCATGCCCACAGCTGTGGCTGATGGCTTTGGGCTGGGCTCTGTCACCCACGGCCCGTGATTGCTGTCTGGGTACAATAAACAGCATTTTAAAGAGCCCTCTGGAGTCCTGCATCTCCTTGTAGGCTCTTACAGAGAACAATCCTGCAGGAAGACCTGGGCAGTCTAGAAGAGTGGGCTAACGAGAACCTTATGAAGAGAAGCTGTGGCTGCCCCACCCCTGGAAGCGTTCAAGGCTGAATGGGGCTTGGAACAACCTGGTCTAGGGGAAGTGGCCCTGTCCATGGCAGGGGGGTTGGAATGAGATGATCTTTACAAGGTCCTTTCCAACCCAGGCCATTCTCTGATTCAAATGTAAGGTCTTGGACAT
This sequence comes from Dicaeum eximium, assembly GCA_013396995.1. Classification (NCBI taxonomy): domain Eukaryota; kingdom Metazoa; phylum Chordata; class Aves; order Passeriformes; family Dicaeidae; genus Dicaeum; species Dicaeum eximium. Next base: position 428,785 of record VWZP01008554.1, read on the forward strand.
GGGAAAACAAAATCCAGGAGGGCAGCCCAGGCTGGGATCTACCCAGCTGGGGAGCAGCTCTGTGGAAAGAGACCTGCAGGTCCTGGGGACAAGTTCAGTATGAGTGAGCAGTGTGCTGCTGCAGCAAAGAAAGCCAGCGGGGTTCTGGCCTGCATCAACCAGGGCAGAGAAGAGAGCCACAAACATTCTAGCTGTAGATTCTCAATTTCATCATTTTTCCAAGGATAACACCACTGAGGTTTGCACTGCTGTCCCACTGCCCAGAGAACTCTGCCTGCAATGCTGCACCTAAGGCAGCAATAGCATGCTCAGCCCACGCTGCAAAGAAGCTGCAGAAGGGTGGCAGAGGGTCTGGCAGCCCCAGCAGCAAGGAGCAGAGATGGGAGCTCGAGATTGTGTTTCACTCTTATCAGGCAGGGCTGGCATAAGCAGTGCAGCTTCAATGCTTCAAGAGCCCCGGGCTTTGTTCACAATCACTCCCACTGGCTCATGCAGTGCTGGGAAAATGTCACTCCTCCCTTTCCCTCCTGTGCTCCAGTTTTTATCCCCTCTGTAAGCAGAGAACATCTTTATAGTCTCCTTTTGCATGCGACAGCAATCTGCAGATGAAAGGTGTGTGGTCAGTACTGCAGGTGAGATGTAGTACGGAAAGAAAACCCCACATCAGTTTTCAACCTTTCATCACATTAACTTCCCAGAAGCTTCCAGGACTCCAATCGACACCTTCTTCACCCAACAGCAGTGCCCAGCACCCCCTTGCCAGGGTGAAGCTGTTCCCAGAGGAACTGGACATCTCCAAAGCCATCAACCAGCTCAAATCCCTGGAGCCACGGCCATGCAATTGCTGCCATCAGCCAGGAAGACAGAAATTACCATAATCTGGAACAAACAACTCCGAAAGCAATCTGTAAGCAAGCACTATCTGCTGAGTGCCTTGTTGAGAGGATCAAAACGGAGCCTTTTCACCCACAGCCCGCAGACCACAGGCAGTCCACGGAGCAGATTTGCAAGGAGGCAGGAATAAGAGCAATTTTGAAGTAGCGGAGACATGCTGGCAAATAATTTGCCAGGAGAAATCAAAGGGGAAAGTCAGCGAGTCATCTTTTTGTTGTGGGTTTTTTTTTCCCTTCTCGCCCAGCTGGCTGTAAGAGGAGTCATTATTCCCTGAAACAGCAGAGGATCCGGCACAGCAGCCACGCACGCCTCTTGTCAGGCAGATTGTTTGCACGGGGCTTGGAGCCCTCGGCAGAAAGGTGGCCCAGCAGAGCACGGCAGAGAGGCATGAATATGGATGCCCACCTGCCTGCTGAATGGAGATGGAGGTCCCCAAGACTCCTGTGCCTGGCCTGTGCTCAAACACCACGGCAAAGATGACAGAGCTTCCCCAGAAGGAAGTGACGAGCGGGGACGTTTCTCATGCGTCCCACGGTGGTGCTGGGGACCTGGGAGGGCACCACTGCCCCTCCTCGTGACACCCACTCCTCTCAGGGGATCTCAGACACCGAGTTCCCAAGCACAACACAAGTGTAGACATCTCACATCTCATCCGAGCCACGCCTTGAGATCCTACAACCATTCCAGGGAAAATGCCAGCGTGACTCTTCCAAGCTTTCATGCTTCCAACTCCGTATTTCTTGGGCGTAGAATCACAGACTCATTCAGGTTGGAAAAGCTGAAGATCCTCAAATCCAACTATTAACACAACAACACCGTGTTCACCACTACAGGATGTCCCTAAATGTCACATCCAAATATTTTTTGAATGCTTCCAGGGATGGTGACTCCACTACTTCCCTGGGCAGCCCGGTCCAATGCCTGACCACTCTTATGGCAAAGAATTTTCACTTGTTGGCATCTTGCTGGGAATTTATGGTCTTCCCACAAGCTTTCCTGCATTTCCTGCATGTCCCCCACTTCTCCCTCCATGGATCCTTAGGAGGAGAGGAGACATTAATCCTCTTCCCAATGTTTTTGGCTTCAAAGCACCAGATCTTGCTCAACCACGTGGGGCCCAGGTTTTAGTGTGGAGCTGGCAAAAAGAACCCTCTCTCCATTGAAAATGTACACTTGTTCCCTCAACACCCTTATTATTAATTCCTATAAAACTTAATTTTATTCATCGTTTGTTATGCATCCAAATTGGATGGGGAAAAAAATTCAAATTAACTGAAGTGAAAAGATTTCAGAAGATGGTACAGAAGGCTCCTGAAGGAACTGAAGAAAACTCTCCAGAGACTGGGAAAGCAGTGCTAACCCAACCTGAAAGAAAGATCTTAAGACAAAGAAATCTTGCCAAATTGATCCTTTAATTATAACATTAGTAGTTTCTTTCAAAGGCTTAGTGTAAGAGCTGGGGGTGGGGGGCAGAAAAGACTTAAAGGGAGAAAAGACTTAACATCACCAGGATGAGTGGAAGCAATTAGGAGGATTTAAATTACTCTCTTGTTTGGTACAAGGCAGATAGATTTAATTTTTCTTGCCATTGTGCTTGACTTCTTGCTCTGCTATTAGCTTCCAGAGGTCTTCTCCTTGCTGGCCTGAGGGCCCAGTCTTCCCAGGTCAAACAGCATCTCCTTCCACTCTGCACCCACTCAGCAGGAATACCAGTGACTACAACAGCTCTGACACCCTGGAAAGGGCTGGATGCACCAGACTGGATATGGGGATGGAGTCTCCCAGCTCTCAACAGAAGGATGATGCTGCAGTGAATGGAGGAGGGTGATTACAAGCCAAATTTTTTTTTGAGAAAGAGTCAAGATGCAGTCTGTCTGGTACTGGAGCTCTGTATGAGTCCTCAGGCTGTGGTCACTCCTGCCGGTGGAGTCCTCAGGCTGTGGTCACTCCTGCCACTGGCACACAACACCAGCAGCAGGGACAGGTCGAGTCTCTGCTGCTCCAAAGACAGAGCCCAAATTGTCTCATGTGAGAAACAGCTAAGGAAAAAACCCCAAAACTCAACAATGTCACAAAAAAAGGGAGAGCAGGTCTTTGTAAATCTCCAGCACATGCAATTCCTCAGGCCACAAGGCAGCTTCAGGTAGGAAACAGCATTTCAGTGGATGCTCCGTCCTCACTCGCTCCCACTGACTCCCTTCTGCCAGAATTATCTCAGTAGCTCGTGTAGCTTTAAAAGCTGAGCAGTCACATCTCCTTGGGCTCTGTACCTGCTCCCAAAGAGGAACAGGGCCAATTTTTTTTTAATCTTTTCCTGCTTTCGGTCAGAATTAATTGATCCGTAATTGCACCCATAGAGGGGGAAAGTTAATAGACACAGTAATAAATGCCAAAGCCACAGCAGAACTGGCTCTCCAAGACCCTGCCTGGAGGAGCTCCATCTCCTCTTAACAGAGTTGCATGCGACTCCAGTGTGTGTGTGTGTGTGCCTGTTCGTATTTAAGGAGAAAAACTGATGAGCCTCGCTATGATGAAAATCATTTCTTTTCCTCTCCCACATACTTTGTGCTTAAGGAGCAGATGGATCCAGGCTGTTTACATCACAGAGGTCATGCCTCAGCTTAGCAGTTGGGGAACTGACTGTTGGGAGAGATGCTCATCGTAACCAGGAGATTGCTAAATCTGGGCTCCGGCAAACTTCTGCTGGTGGCAAGTGAAACACACAAACGTCCTCCTGCAGCCTCTTCACATTGGGGACCCATCCTGGCTCTTGGGCTGTTTTCCCCAAATGATTTTCACCCCCAAAGGGAGCTGCTGCCGGTAAGAGGGAGGGCAGAGGCAGCTCAGCAGCAGCTCCTGAGGGTGAGCCTTGAGGAGAATGCTGGAAATCCCGACTGGACCTTGTTATCCACCGATGCAGATGGTGCCGTTTGCGAGCTACGTGGGGCCAGGTTTCTGCAAGGAGGCTCCCAGTGGCCATGATTTCAGCTGAGCACAGCCTTTCTCAAAAGCAGTGGTGGAACTGCCAGGGAAAGAATTCCTTCAGTGAAGGTGTTTCCATGGAGCTCATTCCCAAAGTGACCATCTCTCCTCAGTTCAGCAGAGCCACGCGACAAGTGGGGGTATCTGGCCAGGCCCTGCCTGTTCGTTCAGCTGAGAGCTGGGCAATGGAAAGGTCACACCTCCACCCCCCAGCAGAGCCAAGTACTCTCCTTCAGCACCAGAGGATTGCAGTGAGCGCTAAAAACAAGAAGAGCTCAGCAAACAGAGCAAGGAACGAGGCCCTTCCTGCTGCACTCAAGGACACACATTATTTGTGTGCACAAGTACCTTCTCCTGCCCTTAGGTCCTACTCCTCCACGGCTCCAGCAGCAGCTTTGGATGATTCACCCAGCCAAGGTGCTGCACCCACCGAGCCACAGAGGATGTGGCCGTGTCCAGGCAGGGGGACATGCACGGTGGCCTTGCCATGGAGTGGCAGAGCCCGGCTGGCCACCTGCGCTGGCCACCGGGGAGCTGAGCAGTCCTGCTTTACCCTGGATATCTGCCACGCCACAAGAGCATCTCTGTTGCCAATTAGGCCACCCACCCACTTGCATCCTTCCCCAGTACAAACCCTATTAGCAGTAAACAAACAGTGGAAATGCCAGCCGGTGCCTGAGAAAAGCCCTACACAAGTGCATCCCATTCAGTGGGAACAGCTGCCTCGGGCAGCCCTGGGGCAGGGAAGCACCAAGCTGGGCCAGGGCATGGCCAGGCATTCCACCAGCCCCACTGTGGTCCTCTGGACAGTGTCTGCCTTGTGTCTCCAAGCTGCTTTCAGCACCACCCCAGCACCAAAACCTCGATGGCCACAAAACACACTCCCCTGACACGATTCACTGTTGTAATAAGGGGCTTTCTCAGCTTCCTAACTTTCCTTCTCCAGGCTTTTGTAGGAAAGCTTCTGCTTGACACCGAGACCCAGCTGGACTTTGCCCAAATGCCCAAGCTGGATGTGCCATAAGAAGTACAAATTCCACCCAAGGCTGCTTGGATATCTTCATGCCCCCTAAGAATTCCCTCTCTGCAAGGCAAAGCGAGGCCCTTCCTGCAGCCTGTCCCCATGGACTCAGACAGACCCCAGAATGAGAGCTGGGAAAATTCAGCCCAATAACAGACCCCAGCCTGCCACTCTAGAAACTCCTGAAATCACCACCATCACACTTGCACTTCCAGGGACACTCAGGAATGGGACAGAGATGACCAAGGCCATTCTCCACCCTGACCCTTGCCCATCTAAGGGCTTTCCATCTGGCCAAACCACTGCTACAATGACTTTTGCACTTTGCCATGATGCGTAATGAGCTAAAAAATTCCCTGCTTCAGTCAGAACAGAGGAGCCCACATCTTCCCCCAGAGCAGGAGAGGGCACACTCTCACGTGCAGCCCCTGCCAGCAGTTGAGGATGTGCTGATGCAACCACAGTTCATTGTCATGGAGACAAGAAGAGTTTTTGTCTCCAAACCCAGCTTAATGGCTTGGATTAAAACTGCCTTCCCCTTGGGAAGTTCAGGACAGGGAGAGTTGCTTTGTCCCTACTTCCTTATCTTCTGGGCTTATCCATGTGCACCCCAAGCATCCCTATCCTCACCAGTTTGCAGCCCACCTGTGCAGGGCACATCCTCCTGGTGCTGTGCATCACTCCCCAAACCCATCCCACCACAAACAGCCTGGACTCAAACACATTTTCACAGACCCCCCCATGTCTCTCCCCTCTTCCAGGTCCCAAGCAGCCAGAAGACCCCCAGTGACCGTCTCTCGCAAGGGAATCAAAAGCACAAGATCTTCAGCAAGGTGAAATAAAAGCAATAATAAATATCTTCAAGGCTATCCCTTTCCCAGCTCCCCAAGTTGAGAAAGAGCCAAGCATAGCCAGGGAGCAACCCCTTGCTGTGGGGCAGGCAGGTATGGAGGGGATGGACAGACACAGGGACCAGCCTTAGGTCCCAGAAATGTGTGGCAGGCACAGCTCGGAAGGAATGACCACTCTGCTTACCCTGACAGCACTCCCAGGACAAGGTTGAGGACAAAGAAGGATCCAATGATGATGAGGGGGATGAAGTACAGCCAGTTCCAGGTGGCTCCTAAGGCATCATTGGTCTGGAGGGGAAAGAAAAAAACACATGTGTGACATTACCTTCAACACGAGGACGGGGACAGAGGATGGGTGTGTTAACTTCAGTGCTCCAGGCTGACCACACCAGGCTCCTCAGGGTGGCATGGCCATGCCTGCCAAGCCTTGGTGGGCACCCTTCCCCACCAGAAGAGCCCTGGCACCCCTCAGCACCCTGCTCCAGCCACACTCTCCACGTCTCCAGCCCTCATCAGGCAGGGCTGCTCTCCTCTGCCCCCTCCAACCATCCCTGCTGAGACTGGAGGAGATGGGAATAGCTGGAGGTGCAGGGTCCTGCAGCCCAAAACTGGGGTGCTGAGGGTGAGGGGTCACCCTGAGCATGTTTTGCCTGGCAGTTTGATTCAGGGCTCCCATGCACATCCCCTGGGATGGGGCAAAGCAGCCCCACAGCAGCAGGGCCTGCCCAGCACAGATTTATAGGGTGCCTTAAGACCTTAAGGGAGGGTGGCATCTAAAGAAGAGGCAGCCAGTGTTTGTCCCTTCGTGCATGGTGGGAAACCTCCAAACAGGCATTTTGCTGCTGGTATCATCACTAACACCTTGCAGACACCCTCCCACCACAGGTACATCCACCAAAGCCAAGGAGCTGAGATCAGGCGGGAGCTCTGAGCGCACGGCACAGCCCGACAGCTGCAAAGGCTCCTGATGAGCCCTGCTCAATGCCTTCAGACATTAATTCACCAGAGGTTTTAATAAAGCAGTGCCCCTCTGTCCCTCCCAGCCGCCTCCCAGGCCCCATTTGTCCTCTGGTGTCAGGCACGGTGCACATGACGCCGGGCTGAGGGTGATGCGGCAGAACGTGACTGTCTGGGGGAGGTGGTATCAATCTTCTTGCAATGAAAGACTCTTTCTCTTTTCTCTCTCTTCCCCCCTCTCCCTGTGCTAATTAAGCCCTCTTCTTCATCTGAGTCATTGGCACCACATCTCCTGGTCGGCCAGTGCAGGAGCTGAGCTCTGCAACGGGAGAAGCGCGATTCCGAGGAGGAAAGAAAGAAAGTCACCGTGCTGGAGTCTTCCTCCAGTGGGAGCTTCAGGTGGGTGTCCCCATCAGCCTGACACCGAGCCCAAGGCAGGAATGGTGACACCAGCACACCCCAGCACAGGCACTGGTCACAGCCCTGGGACAGGGGATGTGGGTGGTGATCTCAGTGACGAGGAGCACCTGGCACACAGCAGCCGTAAGGGCTCTGAAAGCATCTGTGAGGACTCGCTGCTCTCCTCCTTTGGCACTAGGGAAGCCATACATATCCTCTCCAGATCCTGCTCTTTCAGGAGTCCCAGTTCACCTCCAGCCCCTTTCTTTAGGGCCATGGGAGAAGCACAGGGAGGAAGGAACGTTGCATGGGAATTCCAGACAGCCAATGTTCACCACTGTGCCCTGCTCTGACAGCACCTTCTCCCATGGCATCAGTCTTCAAGGCATCGTGCAACCCTCAGCCCAAGCTTGGCAGGGCTTCAGCTCCCTGCCAAGATGCCACTGGGTACCTGCCACTCATGTCAGGATTGCTTGCCTTTGAAACTGGCTCGTGCCCAAAAAACACAGGCTTTCCCCGAGGTCCTCATCACAGGGAATGCAAAACGGACAACCTCCTTTCCTACAGAAGAACAAGACATCTTCCCCCAGAACTGGGCCATCACCACCCCTTCTTTAGCCATCCCAGAAGGAGAGAGGGGGAAATGGGCAGTTTTCCCAGGGTTATCAGTGCTCAGACCACCTCTTCCCTCTCAATATTTCAGGCACAGCAAAGCTGGTGGCACTGAGGACCCACAGCAGGGAAAGCAGAGGCAGGGGCTTGGCAGGTGGCAATGGGCTGACTGTGATCCCAGCCTCTGTGCATCTGGTGCCTGGCTCCACTGGAGGTGGGGACAAAGGGGGTTGGAGAGATTTTTAAGGGGATTTGGGAGGTCACAGCACCACTTGCACCCAGCAGCTGCAAGAGGGGCACTTCTGGGGCAGAGGAGGAGATGGAGAGCTGTGGCCATGGACCCACATACTCAAGGACACAGCACTGGCAGCAGTGAGCTCAGGGATGGTCCCAACCACCCAGGCTGCCACCAGCAGCCCCAGGAACAGCACTGCCACCAGCAGCCACACGGGTCCTCCTGACTGGTGCCAGCTTTGCTGGCATCCCCCAGCCCCAACGTGGAATTTCTCAGGGTACATCTCAATGCTCCCTACAAACCTAAGAACTGGTGATGCCCAGTCTGGATGTAGTGGCTCCAGACCATCATCTGGTACTTGCTCAGCCACTCAGGCTGCCAAAAACTCTCTATCCCCACTGGAAGCTCCAATGCTCCAATGGCTGCTGTAATTTCCAGCCTAAATTTATTTGTGGTAATTTTCTATACCACTCCGTTCTTTTGCCAGCACTGGCCTTTGGCTGAAATAGCTTTTTCTTCCTGTTTCCATCCTGATCTATTTCTGGACAGCAATCACAGCCATCTCCAGCCTCTGCTTTGCTGGCCAAAGCAAGGTTCTTCCAGTTCTCTCTTGCCCAGCTGGCTCTCCTGCCCTATTTTATCCAGTTCATCCTTCCTGGACACAGGAGACGTGAGTGAGCAATTTCATGGGTCACACTCCATCCCTGCATGATGCCACAGAGACTTTACCACCTCACCTGCATCCTGCCATCCTCTCTCCTCCTTGGTGACACCCCTGCCCTGCAGCCACCTCGTGGTCACCTGCTGTCACCTGTGCACCCTCTCCTCCTCCATGCTGCTGCTTCCCAGCCAACAAGACCTGAGCTCCAAGGAGAGATCTTTGCCCCTCCTCAGCAAGCACTTGGCTTTCCATTTCTCAGTGCATCCAATACCTCTTCCTCTGGCCCTCAAACGCCTTCCAGCCTCTGTCCCTCCAGCTGTAGGAAGCCAGTGGGTGCTGGAGGCAGGAAAGCCCATGAGGTATCTCCTTTGACGCATCCTCCATGAGCAGATGACATCCCCTTTGTCCCCTCAACACCCATCCCAGCACTGCTCACTTCCCCACCAGCCTCACAGAGCCCCTCACCCCCTTCCCCTCCCCATTTCCACTTTCCCATAGCAAACCCCTCACTACAAGGAGCAGCTCTACGACGTCTCCAGGCCTGCCATGCCAGGTTAGCCCGGCGTGACCTACCTTTGACAAAGCCATGATTCATTTCCCTCTCCTGCCTCCCAAATCTGTTCCGAAATGGCATGAGATCGAGGTCAGCCTCACAGCCCTATTCCTGCCTGCCTTACTTTTCCTCCCCTCCTCCCTCCGCTTTTAAATATAGGCACCGCATTCGCTATTCTCCAGTCAGATGGTGCCTCCCCCAACTCGATGGAGCTGTTAAAAATACTTGTTACCAGACCTGCCATTTCATGTGCCAGCTCCCTCCGAGCTTGGGGGGAAGCCATCCCAAGCACCCAGGCTGGTGGGCTCAGCGTTGGGCTTCCACGTTGGCCATGCCCTCGTGCCTGGTGTCACACCTCTTGTTGCTTTGTGTCGGCCAAAAGCGGGGCTGAAATGTCCATCCGTGCCCAAATCTCTCCAGATGTCGTTTCACTGGGCCTTGCTTCCACCTGCACAGGTGGGGAGCCGCTCACTGCTCCTCCAGGAGGTCTGTGTCAACACAGCTTTGCTCTGGCCCTCATAGCACTTCCCAGCTTTTTTGGCCCCAAGACGTCGTTGTCTTGACTGAGCAGGTTCTTTTTCCATTCCTTTGGGTCATCATTTATTCTTGATATCCCTCTGTAGGCAGTAGTTCATCATCTTGGTCCACTGTGCCTTCCCATAGGCTTTTTTTCCCCTTTGTTGAAGGTACCACGAGGTGGTTGTTTGCAGAATTCAGGATAGACACAGGAATTTTAATTTCTAAATTACACCACTTCCTTTAATGAAGAAATTCCAGGTTCCTGCCTTGCTCCCTGCACAGCTGAGCAGGTCCCATCACTCACCCAAGCGCTCTGGGACAGGCTTTTTATATTCCTTTGGGAAATGGAGGAGCTGCTTGGTGCCAAATGTTTGCTGCTTCTTCCCTTCCCTTGGAGAGGCCTCCTTCTCATTATGCACCCCACCATCCCACAAACTCTTCTGCGGCCTCCAGACCAGGAACCACCGCACTCACATCTTGGCATGACCCATCCTGCTGCCAGGAAAGCCCTCTGAGCCTATAAATGACAGCACCAAGGCGTGGGAGCAGGACCTTCCTGAGGGAAAGAGCCCCCAGCAGCTCCTGCTTCTCAACTCCCAAGAACAAGGTTATTCTTTAGGCAGCTCTTGTGGTGTTTGCTTGGGGTTTTTTCCGTTTTTTCTTTTTCCCCCCCTTAAAGGGCAGGAAAAGGCCCAGGAAGCTGCAAAAGCAGGTCTCACTCGGGGGGCCAGAAATCTAAAGAAATCTAAATATATCCTGGAGTTGAATGCACAGCACAAGCGCACAGCCCACACGTCCCCTCCCTCGGGCTGCGGCGCATGGGAACCTTCAGGATTTCTTTGCTATAGGGGAAGGGAGGGGGGAAACCTCAACAAACCCCTCAAACTCAGTCTCTCCTGGCTAAAAATAAACAGAGAAGCAGGTTCAGTCTGTGCAGGGAGCCTTAATGGCCACTGCATTGCTCACCAGCTTGGGGAGGAGAACCGGGGACCTGTTGGCACCCAAAGCTTTCAGGAAGCAGCAGGATGGGGATTTCATTGACACAGAGGTTTGGGGATGATGGGAAAAGCCATGGATCTCAAGGGCCTTGGCCCTGGGAGCTGTGCCTGCCATCCCCAGCACTTCTTGGGTGCTTGCAGAGCAGGAGAGCAGGTGCAAAACCACCACAGCTTCCATGATTTGTGCTCCAAATCCTTGGCTCGGCAACTCCTGATGGTCTTTGCCTGGTGGTGACACCCATCGTGCCCCTGCCATGGCTGATGGTGTCCCCCAGCATCACCTCCCCAGCCCCTGACCTGCTCCTCCCTGCAAACCACAGCTGCATCCAGCTGAGAATCACACACGGGCCAGCAGTCACAGCCTCACAGCCCAGCAAAAGGGGGAGAAAATTAATTATAAAAATACCTCGCACACATTCCCTGGCCTAAGCAGTTTCCTCCAGACCCTGACACCCGCTGCTGCTCTCCCCAGCACAGTAACAGATCTCCTTGTTCCCTTTAATGGCAGTAATTGAATCTCCTGCATGCAGGGCCATGCTTCACTCCCTGCCTGGGATCCATCAGCGACCCTGGCACTGGACAAGATCTGAATGGAAATGCTTTGCTTCCCCAAATCAGGTTAATGAGGAAATGGGTGCATTTCCTCTGCAAGGCCAGGACTGGCCTGGGGTGGGACACATCCTGCCATGGCCAAGTGTCAGGGTTTCCAGGCAGGGTGGGCACCTCCTGCCCCATTGCCTTCCTCCAGCACTGGCCCTGGGAAGCTCTGGGGTGCCAGGGACGGGTAGGAACAATGCCAGAGGAGGACACAAAGCTAAGCATAATCTTCTCTCTGAGTGTGTGCAGGGAGGGAGTGGGGAAACAGGGAAAGGACACGATGCATTTCATTTTTCTGCTTCCTAAATGGAATGCAAAAAATATGTTGCTAGAAGCATTACTAAAAATCAAGTGTTTTCAAAATATTTGAAATAGGCACTGACACCAGTTTTGGTGCTGTTCTACTCCAACCCACCAAGAAGTTGCACCCAGATGCCCCAGCATTGATGGACAACCCCAGTCCTCGTGTGTGCCTCCTGCTCGGCCTCTCCCTGCAGTCATCCCTCACTGTGATCCCTCCACTTTTGCTCCGTTTCACTTCCCCCCTGCCCAGACCCTTCCTGTGCCTTCCCCAGCACCCCCTAACCACTCTGCAGGCAGGATGAACTTTTCCTGATGGAGCATTTGCAGAGCTCCACAGTTCTTTCCAGCACAGACCGATGCTCCAACACCGCTGCCTCTCTGGCTGGACCCAGACCCTGGACACTGCAGCAGGGCATGGCTTCCACAGGATCAGCTTTGGGACTGTTTTCTCATGGGGCCTGGATCCCTGCTTGGTTTTGGGCATGCTGCAATCCCAGAGAGGCAGCTTGGGCCCCATGACACGATTTTCATCATTGCATGACATTCCTACATGAAGGAAAATCCCCAGCTTCAGCTGCTCTGGGGCAACAATCCCCAGCACAACCTCACTCATGGACCCCAAAAACCCCATAACCCAACCCTGGAGCACAGGAGCCCATTCTCCAAGAGGTCTGGAACCGGCTTTCCAGCACCTCACCAACACCAGCACCAAGCCTGCTAATGGAATTACAAATCCTGGGCTTAACAAAGTTGAGCAAGGCAGCACTGAGACCCCCTGCCACCTCCCACCCTTGAGCCTGGAGCTGCTGGGTGATGCCACTGGTACCTCCAGCAGCCCCCTCAGCTCCTCCAGTGCTCCCAGCAGACCGGCTCTGAGCGAGACTTCCCCGTGCGGGCAGGCAGGAGGGTGTGGGCAGGGAGCTTTTGATAGAACATGCCTGAAAGATGGGATCCAGCAGACACAGTTTGTTTCTTGCTGTGTCATTTCATCGCACGCACACACACAGAGGGAAAAGGGGGAAGAAGGGAAAGGGAAAAAAAAAAAAAAAAGGCAGGAACATTTGGCAAGCTGGTGAGGGTCTGGCTTTGCTGAGTGAGGAGAAAGAGCCTTTTTCCCAGAGGGAGGAGAGGGGAGAGCAGGCTGGCTGCCACACACGTGCCTGGCAGCACCCACGGCTGGCAGCGCGGGCACCGACCGGAGCCATTTGGGGAAAAGCAGGAAGGGTTTGAACCTTTGGGGCAGAACCTGAAGTCTCCTTTCTGAATCTGCTCCAACACACTCTCAGCCTCGTTTAAAACACACGGCATTGCAGAGGAGGGGGAGGACAGGGCTCTGTCCCGCGGTGTCACCAGTGCCGGGCACTTTGTGGCAGGCTCAGTTCCCGCAGCCCCGAGCGCATCCCGCCGTGCCAGGGAGAGCTGCAGAGGCATCGCGGGCTCTGCTCGCTGCCGAGCTGCTCGGAGCTCTGCGTGCTGATTAAATTTTCATCCCTCCCCGTCAGGACATTTTGTGTGCGTTGTGCTTTAATTTCAAACACGTAAGAAGGGACTCCTGTTCCCTTTGCAAGCGTTCCCGCTGCAGACCCTGGTGCCGTCCCGGAGCACAGAGGGCTAAAAGCCAGGTGGTTTCCCTCCTTTTGCCATCCTCTCCTCCCTCCTCCTCCTCCTCCTTCTCCTCTTCCCACCGTTATGCATCACACTCGCAGCTCCTGCTGCACTGAGCTCCTCCAGCCCATCACTGCGGTGTCAGGGCTGTTTTGGGGATCTTTGCACCACAGGCAGAGCTCCCACAACCCTGGGTGCACGGCTGGCACTGCTGCAGCTCTTGTCCTGGGACCCCAGGAGGCAGACACCAGTGTCCAGAGGATCTGCAGCAGCTCCTGGAAGTACTGGAGCTCTGGGAGGTTTCCCAGCTCGTCTCAGCTCCGAGCAAACCCCACAAAAAGAGGAAAATCCTCTCTGGTCAAGTAATTAATTTTGCTGCCTCTTGGCCGCTCTGTGGAAAGCCAGGCACTGTCCTCACTCTCCAAAAGGTTGAGGAGGAATCCACCCAGAGCTGCACCTCGCCCAGGTCTCACCCACACTGCCCACACAAAGGTGCTCCAGGGAGGGCAGCTGAGTGCTGAGCATCACAAGGGACGGCTGTGAAGCCCCAGGAATCGATGCCAACATGCAATGAGCAATTTTGTACACACACACATGGAAAAACAGCTGTTCGGCAACAGCTTCCTCCTCTGGCCCCCTCCAAGGTCCACTGGGGCAAATGGGGATGGGGCAGGAAGCAGAAGAGCCAAGCCTTGCTCACATCTCTAACCCATGTGCTCTGGCATGACTTGTGACATTACCACACCTCCCTTCCCCAGAGCCCCAAATCAGGCTGGCCTGAACAGTCCCTGTTTCAAAAAGGATGGATGTGTCACTGCATTTCAAAGGCAGGCTCCAGCAGAAGACCTGCAGTACTTTAGTTGCAAGGAAGATGAAAACAAACATTTTAGTAGGGCCTGTTGTCACAGGTCAAGGGGTGGTGGTTTTAATCTGAAAGAGGGTTGATTTAAATTAGATATAAGGAAGAATTTTTTTTCCAAGGAGGCTGGTCACACACTGGCAAAGGTTACCCAGAGAGGTGGTGGATGCCCCACCCCTGAAAGCATTCAAGGCCAGGTTGGATGGGGTTCTGAGAAGCCTGGACTAGGAGAAGGTGTCCCTGCCCGTGGCGAGGGGTGGGACAGGATGATCTTTAAAAGGCCCCTTCCAATCCAAAGTGTTCTGTGATGCTGTGATCTCAACTTTGGTGCTTCACAAACAAAACCAGTCCGAGCCAACTTGTGCAAGCCCAGCCCTGCACCCGGCAGCACGAAATGACTTCTGCACATGGTGAGGGTCACCAAAACCCTTCTGCACCCCACGCAGAGAGGAGAGCCCAGACACTGAGGGGATCCTCCCCTCCTGGCCCCAGCACCTCCAGCACGCTGGAAGCACGTGGGGGTTGAGTCACACACGCTGCAAACCCCCGTCCTTGCAGCAGCTCCTGTTTTCCAGCCACTCCTGCAGCGTGCCCGCACGCACAGCTCACACTTGGTACCCCACCCACGCCCCTGCAGCCTCCTGGCTCTCTGTGTGGGACTGCAGGGCCCAGACCCACCTCCCCCGAGGCCATGGACACAGCTCTGCCCACCACCGCTGCATTTTGGGAGGTGTTTTTGGAACCACCAACAGCCTGGTGTTCTTTCCCCCAGCAAACGCTCCTCTCGTGCTGCAGAAGCACCCAAAAGGCTCTCAGCACTCAGCCCTGGCATCTCCTAAGGCTCCCTGTACTGTGTGGCCCTCCTGCTTCCCTGTGGTCCCAATCCCTTGAGCGAGGAGAGGATGAGGAGCTCAACCTGACAGCCAGATCCATGCAGGGAAACACGCAGCAGGCTCGGAGCTGTGAGCAGTGCCAGCAGGAATCAAAGCAGTGCTCAGGTTGGGAAAGCCCTCTGAGGTCATCGAGTCCAGCCATCAAACCAGCACTGCCAAGGCCATACTCAACCATGTCCCCAAGTGCCACCCCTGCACATCTTTTAAATCCCCCCAGCCATGGTGACTCCAGCGCTTCCCTAGGCAGCCTGTGCCAGGCCCTGACAACCCTTTTGGGTTTTTTCCTAATATCCAATCTGGACATCACCTGGTGCAACTTGAAGACAATTCTTCTCAGCCTGTTGCCTGGGAGAAGAGACCAAACCCCATCTGGTCACAGCTTCCCGTCAGGGAGTTGCAGGGAAGTGAGAAAGTCCCCCCTGAGCCTCCTTTTCTCCAAGGTGAGCCCTCCCAGCTCCCTCAGGAAATACAGATTTCAAACTCCTCACCCCTTTGCTTCCTGGGGTCACAGGAGCTGGGCAGGGCACACTAAGCCACCAGTGTCACCTGTGCCCCACTCCTGTACCCCCCTCAGCAGCCCTGCCCTCCCCCCAAGCCTCAGAAGCACTGTTTGGTGACAAAATGCATCCCTGCCCCACGCCAGCCCAGCTGCAGAGGCACAGAAGTAGGACAGTGAGTCTCTTTGCCAGCACATTACTTCCCTCTGGTCCCTACAGAAATCAGGCTTGGTCTGGAGCCAGCCCAGGGAAGGGGTGTCTGCTGCAGGAGAAGAAGAAAACCAAAATACTTCTTATCCCCTGTTTCAGACCACAGAGGCAGTCTCAAACCCCTCCAAAAGAAATCAAAGTTCCCCAGGCTCCAAGGGACAGCAACTGGAAAAGCAACAACACCCCACAATTCTCTTATTTCAACCCATACTGTGATTTCTACTTCATGAAGGCAAAGCTGACATGAAGAAAGCAAAAAGCAAGCACATGGACGAAATAATCCATGTGGAAATTAGCTTTTTGTAATGCTGCCTGCAAGTTCCAGGAGCCACACTTCTAGACCTGGTAGAATGGGGGAAAAACAGATCTTAAAATCATGATACAGTCACACAGGGGTATTCTATAGTAAGCAATTTCTTTGAGAGATTGCTAAAGTGGTTTTCCTGCCCTCTCCCTCTCCCCTGCAGCGTTAATCCACAAGGACACAGCCTCCCATGGCTTTATCCCAGTGGGAAAGAGGAGTCCCCCACTGAACCCCCCAAACCTGGGCATGGCCTGGGCAAGGTCCACGCTGCTTGGCAGCAGGAGCCTGCTCTGGCTTGCTGCCCCAAGTGATGAAGGTGGTGGCAGAGCACCCCTGTGGTTTTCCAGCCCTCCTCCTGCATCCCCCAGGGACTGCATCCCTCATCTTCTTATTTAAAAAATAAATAAATAAAACCACAGAAATCCATTTTTCTGTCTCCAAGTAGCAAAAGGACCGAGCACCCCCAGCCTTTGCACCATGAGGCCCCTGAGAGTCCCCAGGGAGGACAGGAGGTGCAGGCCAGCAGTGCTGAGAACACCAGCTCTGGCCACCCCCGAGGTGAATCAGCAGCATTTAATGACACCAAGGCCACAAACTCTCATTCAATTAAAAGCCAAGAAAGGTCTCTGCTCCTTTCCATAATTGGTGAGTAACAGCTGGTTCTTTGCAGAGGAACAGGGAAGGGAGGCACCTTATTAATGGTCCTGGCCATTGGGAACGTGGTGACAGAGCATGGCAGTGACATCAGTGACAGAGCACGTCTGCCCAGCTTTGCTAATACGGCTGGGAAGATGATTTGGATCCCCACAGGGGACCCAGACAGCCCCCAGTTTAGCAGCTAGGGTAGTAAATAGGGGTTCCTGTAGGGTAGGACACAGTTTTCAGAGCTCCCAGCTCCTGGGTTTTCAGGTCCAGGTGATGAATCAGCAACTCCAGACACTGAAAGGATCAGCTCCAGCCTTCCCAGCAAGGACACCCCAAGCAGCAGGAGACCAGACTCACTCAGACAAACCCCTGAGCTCCATCAGACCATAAACTGCCCGTCTGTCCCCGTCCCCTCACACCCAGCAGCAGGACTCCAGCACGGGCAGTGCTGCTGCTGACTGCTGCAGGCTCCAAAGGCTGGGAAGGGGGAGACACGGGGAGCACTGGCAGAAGCAGGATTTGCAGGGAGACAGTCATTAACACAAGAGCAAGGCTCAGGGCAGGTGGCTGGCACCAGCCACAGGCATGCACAGGCTACAAATGACAGTGGGAGCAGCTGCCCAGGGCACTGGAAAACCACCTTCCCTGATACAGTCAATTATACCTGGTGCTGTGGGTACATCCCTAATCCCACTGACACACCACAAACAGACACAAAATTGAAGTTTTTTTGGTCTGAATGCTCAGGTGGTTCAATCCTGCTTAATTCCCCCACTGACACAGCAAGATCCTGACACTGCCGTCTCCTTCAGGAAGAGGAAAGCCAAATCCTCATGGGAAGATCCAGCCTTTGCAATGAACTCTCCCCTTTCCATCCAGTCTATGTTTCACAATCCATCTGTCCACACACACCATCCTGCACCCCCAGAGGAACCCTGTGACAGACTGAGCAAGAAAGGGGGCCCCAGTGCTGACAGCCTGACATTGGCCTGGGGTTTAAAAGCAGCCTTTCCCCCGATGACAGAGTCCCTCCTGAAGCAGTTTCCCCACCACATGCCATCCAATTTGCCTCCTGCAGAGCAATGCCACTCTCAAATCCCCGGGCGTTATGGGAACCGGGGTATAAAAACATTCCCGGTGCAATGACGCCAAAATTGATGCTGAAATTAGGCTGGGAACAGAACAGGCACGGTTGCTTCTAGCCCACAAACTCCAACATGCTGGTATGGCCAGTCACCCACGGCGATATGGCACTCTGGGATTGCCTGGAGCTTCTCATCCAGCCTTGCCCTCAGGTTGCTGTCTGGGCACTCCAAGGGCTTGGGCATCAGCAGCTTCCAGCAGCTGCAAACCACAAGAACTCAGCCCAGCCACTCCCTGCTCCATCAGCACAAAGATCCCCGCTCCCTGCTGGACACTCAAATGCTGTCCCTGCCCCAGAGAAGGGACCTGAGGCTTTCCCAGGCCACCAGACATCCTCTGCCCGGTCTGCAATGCCCAGAAAACACATCCACTCCTACAGATCTGCCCTGGGGAGCACAGGAGGAGCAGGCAAGGAAGGATGCATCCCCAGGGACAGCCTTCAAGGATCACTGCAGGGCATGCCCACGAGGTTTTGCTCTCTGCAGTGACTCAGAGATGGGGACCAGGCCCTCAGAGCTCCCTTTCCCCGGAGGCATGGAACACACCCCTCTGTCCCACATCTTCTGGAAGGATTAACCCCATTTCCATCCCGAAGGAAACTCTGGATCTTCTGAGCTTCCAGCACATAGAAACAGCCTCCAGCTGCCCAGAGAGCCCCCAGAGCAGCAGCACTCACATTGTACAGGACTGTGGTCCACCCTTCCATGGTGATGCACTGGAAGACGGTCAGCACGGCGAAGAGGATGTTGTCGAACTGCGTGATCCCATCGTTGGGACCGATCCACTCCCGGCACTCGTAGCCCGGGGGGCAACCCTGCACCCCGCACGGATGGGGAGGGTCCAGCTCCTCCAGTTCACCTGCGAGCACACAGCAGAGAGCCAAAGGAGGCAGAGGTAAGGGGCAGCTCCTCCCAGCTCCTTTCCACTGGTGGGATGTGAAGAGGGTGCCCTTGTCCCCACCTGAATTGTTTGTGTAGCAGGCCCGGTGCAGCTTCCCGCTGTAGAACTCCAGGCCGATGATGGCAAACATGAGGATAGCAAAAAAGAGCAGCAGGCCGATCTGGAGGAGAGGCACCATGGCCTTCATGATGGATTTCAGGACAATCTGCAAGCCTGGGAGGGGAGAGGAGAGAAAGGGCACAGCTCAGAGCAGCAATGCAAACCCCCTTCCAGGGACAAATCCATCCCAACTCTGGCAGAAGGAAGACAGGGAGCAGAGAGGATGGACAGTCAAAAGAGAGATGCAAGAGGCCAGCACAGGCTGGAGGATCCCTCTGAGCAGGAGGATCCTGGAGTAAAGCACCATTGCAGGGGAGGGAAAGCCAAGCTACAGAGCAAGACTCCAGCAGAGGCTGTATCTGGTCCCCACTCCAATGTCCTGCCTGGCCTTGCCCCACCTGGACTTGGTGGGACATGGCTTGTGCAGCTCTGTCCCCCTCATTGCCCCCAGGGCACGGATACCAGTGCCCAGGGCAGGAGGGACAGGAGGACTGGTGCCAGCAGCAGCCTAGTTTCTTTATTTATCCCAGTGCCAACAGATGAAATCTTGCAACAAAAAGAAAAAAAAATAAAAACCAAGAAACCTCCCCTGAATAAACCCCAGTCCTGAAAGGATCCACCCACCGCCTTCTGGCCAGGGAAGAGGAGCTGCCAGCGGGCTCTGCCAAGCACAGAGCGGGCCGGGCAGGGGACAGTGCCACCCGGGGACACCAAGCGCTGCCACCTTTGAGTTCCCACTAGATGGAGAGGTGGGATAAGGTGGCACAAGAACCCCTCTCACCCCAGGGACAGCAGGGATGGATGGGGACACCCTGGGAGGAAGATCAGGAGCATCCAACTTACTGGGAATGCCCGAGACGAGCTTCAGAGGCCGGAGCACACGCACGGCGCGCAGCGTCCGCAGGTCCACGTGGGTGTTGAAGTGTGTCCCGGCCGTGGCGAGGATGCTGTGGGCACACAGGGACAGAGCAGAGTCACCCCAGGGAAAGCCCTTGGCCACTTCAGTGCCATGCTGTCATGCCAGGCCAGGGGACAGCCACGAGCCTGAGATTGAGAGTCCCACACTCTAGTGACTGAGCCCACCAAGGGGACTCCCTGAGTTTGTCATCTCTTTGGAGCAGCAAGAGGTTTTATTGGTTAATATTGCTCATTTTTTTGTGCTGGTGAATGCTTTGCCTGGTAAATAAACAGGTTTTTTCCACTTTTCTCCAAGGAAATCTTTACCCAAACCAGCTGGGGAAGCCACGAAGGTTCTCAGGCCATGTCCCTGGGCAGGTACAGAGACTGAACTCCTCCCAAAGGTCAGCGAGCCACGTTCGATGCTCACACCCAACTTCACGGGCAGCTATCACCGGACAAAGGGGCCCAGCAGCCCCCCATCAGTGCCCCCCATGCCCCAGGATGGCTGGGGACAGCCCCACATCACCCATGGATCCCATCTGGGGTCTCAACACCCCCGTTCATCCCGGCTGCACAGGATCGAGCTCCCTCCCAGCAGGGTGGCACGTGGGCCAGGACAGCCTCGGAGATGTGTGTCCCTCCCCTCCGTGCTCCTCTGGCAGCACCTCCAGCCATCAGCTGCCCTGGCTTTTTCCACACATGGAGCTTCCTCAGAGTCCCACTTCTGGGATTGCTGAGAAGGAGCTGAGAACCTCACATACATTCCAAAATCTATAGTAATGAAAGTTTGATGACCTTGGAAGGCAACCGGCAGGTGCAGGAAGGACTCCAGAGGTTTTCTTTTAAAACACAAAGGTTTGGGGTTTTTTTCAAACCCATCTCTGGAAAACAAATTGGGGCAGGAGGGAGCTGGTTCACACTGAGTCCAGCAGTGGAAACACTCGGAAACACCCTGCACCTGCTCTGGGAACAGGGATGCTGCACCTCAGGGATGCTGGCAGAATCCTCTCCCACCCAGGCTTGGTCCCCAGGTGCTGGGCAAGGAGCAGTGAAGTTGCAGTAGAGCAGCAGGGGGTGGGAGAGGAAGGGATGGGGAGGAGAACGGGACAGAGGGAGGCAGCAACCTCAGGGTTGTTTGCAGCAATCCAAAAACCGAGGGAAATTGGGTCATTGTTCCACTAATTCATCTAATTACAGGCCAGAGCAGCTCTCTGGCGTGCTGAGCAATTAGCACTCTTTCTCTCACCCTCTCCCTGAGGTACAGCAGGTACCAACCTGTCCCTCCAGAAAGGCGGCTGGGTTTCCTAGGATACCCTGGCAGCTCTCACATCTCCAAACCGGGTTGTTTCAGCCCTTTCCAGTCTCCTCTTCCTCCCTGCCCCAGCACAAGGGGTCACAGCCTGGCCCCAGCACACTGCTTATCTCTGATATCTCCAGGGATCTTTTACCCTTGCTGGCACTTTCCTTTTCCCCAGAGCCCTTTCCACACAGTCTCCACACCTCAGCCCGTGCCCCTGCTGCCCACAGCACTGACAGGAGAGCAGAAAAGGGACTTAATTAAGTCAGGAGCACCCAGAGGCTGGGGAGAGCTGTGCTGTTAAATTGGTTGTAAGATCAAAATCAATAAGTATGATAAAGCACGGCCACTCGGCAGCGCGGGGGAGGGAGGGAGAAGAGCCCCGTCACTTCCCACCCGCTCACACACCCTGCCAGCGAGAGCAGGGTACCCCAGCGCCCGGGACACACCGTGCCAACATCACCCTGGAAACCCCGAGCCCTCCTTCAGCTTTTGCTCCTCGTGCCCCAGCCCCTGGAGTACCACCAGCCTCCCAAAGGGGCAGGAACAGCCCCAGCGCTGGCTCCAGCCAGGACTGAGCTCCTCCAGGAGTGTTGGGATGCTCCCGGCAGCAGAGCAGGGTTAGGATGGGCACTCTCTCTCTCACCACGGAGCCGAGGTCCCACAGGGATGGAGCGATGGAGGCGGAGCCCCCGCAGCCTCCCCACGGCTCCCGGGGCAGGAGCAGCACCGGGCTGCAAAGTCCTCGGCTAACCCAGATTTGTTTGAAGGGCTCCGGAGCCGCCGCGCTGAGCCTCCAGGCAAGGCTCGGGCGATTTCAGGGCACTCCTTCCCCGCGCTCTAAATTAGCTGCTAAGAATGGGACTCCTCTGTGGCAAGGTGACATGCTCCTTGTCCTCGCTGGGGGACAGGGGACATCACGAGCTCTCTGGGAAGGAGGTTCGGACAGATCACCAGACCGAGGCGGTGGCACTCAGAGCTGTCACCCGCCCGGTGACAAAAAGCTGACCCACGGCTGTGACACAGGTGCCTGCACATCACATCCTCCTGCAGGCACAGCCGCGGCTCCCGGCAAACCCGGAGCCTCTGGGCACGGTCCGACAGCCCCGCGCCACCCCTAGGGTTAACCCCTAGACCTAATAAAGTGGCTGGGAAAAGCGAAGCGAGCTTCCAGCCTGGCTGCTGGCTGCTTTTCCCAAGCTCTTCTGTAGCTGGAAGTTACACACATCCCCTCTCCTGGATAACCAGGCACAGACACCACTGTCACATCACTGCTGCCTATAAATCCAACACTCAAAACACACCTTGCTGCTTCGGACTTCAGCATATCTCACCTGCCAGTTGTTCATTAACCCTCTAATCATGCCTTTTATTAATAATTTTTTTTGAACTGTATCAGCCAGAAGCTCCAGTTTCTGAATTAAGATTTCTCACAGCTCCTGAGATGGCACTCGGGCTGTGACAGACCTTTGTGCTGCCACAGGGCAGCAGCTCCGGTATCTGTAGAACAATTTAAACCCTTTTCCATCACTTACAATATCCACGTCTGATGTGCTAATAATTATTCTTTATTTTTAGGCAAGGACCCAAACTAAAATTACATCTCACCATCCAAGTTATTTGAAAAAAGCTGCCAGATTTAGGCTATAAAAATCCCAATGATCTCATGCTTTTCATCATATGTACTGGAGGAAAAAAAGAAGGGGGAAAAAAAAGTGAAGGCGTTTTATAGGTCACCCAGGCAAAGGGGTTAGTTTTACTTCAGAGGAAAGGGGGAAGAGAGACTTCAGGTGGAGAAAAGAGCAGAGAGGAGCTTTTGGAAGGATGCAAATGAGAGAGAGGAGGCAGGATGGGAAATATATGCTAATCCCCCGAAGTATAATTGAATAGTGAGCAATCACCAGCAGACAAAAACACTCTTTCAGGAGAGGAAAAAAATAATAATCCAATGCTTTGTGTTTGCAACCAGGATGATGATTTTATTTTATTTATTTGGAGGCTCCGGGGAGGAGGGCGAGCTCCCGCTGGGGCCACCACACCTGCGGGCTTTGGGGCTCGGCAGAGCCGGGCTCAGCCCCCGGCGCCGCTGCAGCTCGCAAAGCTGAGCAGAGGACACGCCCTCGCCTCCAGCTGAAGACCTGCGCCTTTAGATCTCTTCCCCCAGGGGTCAAAAGAAGGAAAAAAACCCCAAGAATAATCTCATTTTAAAGGATTCCCCGCTCTTTGGGACTTTTGTGCAGAATAAAGCACGAGTGATGCTTGATGATGCTGGCCATGCAAAGTCAAGACTGAATTTGGGCACTACCCCACTCTAGAGCACCCATCGTGGCCCCTGGACTGGGAATTGCTGGCCTCCCATCCCCATTCCGTCCCCATCCCATCAGCAGCTCTCAGCCCTAAGGGACAGCACACACAGCTCAGGCCACGCTGCAAAGAGCTTCACATCAGAGACTCCAAGCAAAGGCTGAACCCCAAATTATCAGCCTGACCCTCGATTCACCCCCCCAGACCCCAAACTGAGCCCTTCTCAAGCATTCCCAACACTGCTGAGGCTCATGCAGACAAACTGTCCCAGCTAAGGGTGTGCTGGGTGGAGAGAGGCATAGGCTGAGACAGACTAATCTCAGCCCAAAATCTGGGGCAGGCAGGGTGCTGGCTGGCATGCAAATTAATATTTATAATTAAGTGGAAAGGCCCCTGGAGGCTTGCACTGCCACCTGACTCTACGAGGGAGACTGGTTCATAATTAATACACTGGTCAAATGGCTCACAGAAAGTGATGAACTGATGAACTCACCCCATTCCTGCCCTGTTCTGGGCATGAATCAATGGGGTGAATCCATCCCTGCCCTCTCTGCAGGCAGCACCACGTGTGGCAAGATGTTCTCACAGTTCTTGGGTCCCAACCTGGCTCGAGGCAGGGCCAGCGGGGTCAGGTCACCCACTCTGAGGATGCCACAGCAGAGCACAGCCTTGGGGACACCAAGGGACAGGGACACCAGGGCCAAGTCCTGCCCTTGGCACAGTTCAGAGCGACGTCAAAGCCTCCATCACCTTCGCTTGCTCTTTCTAGGTTTCGGGGCTGTGACCCAGGTGGATTGAGCTGCTGCAAAGCTCCTGCTCTGCCCCTCCCAGCAGCTTGGAGAGGTCTGGATGGGCACAAGTGACTCCCTGAGCAGTGTGATGAGACTGAAGGACAAAATCTGCCTTTACCAGCCTTTGATCTGGGGATGAAATGATCCCCTTCCCAGAGAATCCCCCAGGATTTGGGGCATGAGGGAGAGTCCCCTGTCCTGGACGCTGCAGGCTGGCCAAACCCCACGTCTCCCTCCTTCCTCCATCCCCACGCTGCCTCTCAGCAGATCCAGGATTTGGCAGGGTGAGATGATGCTGACAAAACTGCATTTGCACCTACAGGACCTGGTGGCAGCCCAAAGCCACAGAGAGCAGACAGGAGAGCTGGCCCCAGGAGAGAAACAGAGAGCAGGCAAGGGCAGGCCACAGCAGGGCCACCTGAGCTCCTGCCAAAGGAGGGCCCAGAGCATCCAGCCGTGCTAGCCCACCTTCTCACCGAGGATGGGGAGGAAACAACCCACTGCCCCTTTCCTCAGGCATACCCCTCACCCAGAGCAAGGTACATGGCAGTGCAAGGAAGCCCAAGGCTTTCCCCCCACAGCGCAATGAGGGCACCCCGAGAGCAGGAGCTCTGCAAGGGTGTTGGGGTGCAGCAGGAGCCCCTGGGGAGCCTGGCAGGGGAGGCAGTGCCCCAGGGACCAGCAGCCACGTGGGAGGGACTGACTCACTCTGCGGCTTGAGGAAGGATGGAGCCGGGAATCGCGTGAGCGGCACGCGGCCGCATCCTGCGCTGGGAGAAGGCGGGATGCCTGTCTCCCCCAAAGCCAGAGCCGAGCTCTGCCTGCCCAGGGATCTCCACCCCTCATCTCCAGCAACGGGAAGGTTTTCCCTCACCCCCACCCTGCCCCCTGACCCAGCCAGGGGAGCGGTGCTGCCCTTTGTGCGAGGTGCCGGTGTCGGGCACGTCCCGGGGCCGTGGCATATGGCACATGAATCATTCACCAAGCTGGGAGATTAATTATTCATCCCAACGAAAGACCAAACATTTTACTAATTGTCCTGAAAGGGAAGAGCTGGGAAAGGGCTGGGAGAAGGAGCAGGCATGAGGTTGGATGCTGCCAACATTCATGAAAGGAAAAGAAGGAAAAAGGGGGGGGGAAAGTCTTGTCTGGTGTGATCAAAGTATTGCTGGGCTTTTGGACCTGGGGTTGTCTCTTTGCTGGTTTATCCCTATAGGACAGCACTCCTTGCAGTGGCTCAGGCTCCAGCAGGATAACCACGTCAGGATGCTGCACTTGTGCTCTGATTCCACACTTGTTCTCCAAACTCTTACCCACTCCTCCAAGCTCCCTTGCCTGGGCGTGCACTGTACTCCCTGGGTTAGGGGAATGCAGGTGTGGGTGCCGTGGGAGGACCCTGTTCCCAGCCCAGCTGTGCTCTGTGCCCTCTCACACCTGCCAGACACCTGTGGGGCCAGCACCCCAAACCACCAGGGCATGCAGCACGTCAATATTGTCAGATGCAGCTGCTGCCAGCGCCTGTTCAAGGACCCCCCTTCCATCTCTGGAACTAAGACTGAAAAGAGCATACAAACACACAGAACTGGGGTTGTGCGAGGTGCACTAAATACCTGAGGGCACAACATCCCTGCCTCTCGCATGGGGGAGCTCAGGGGGACCCATGGAAAGGGAACTTTCCAGGACAGTCATCTCGAAATCCAGGCAGCATCAAAACGAGCAGAAAAACCAACCTGCCCTCCTCATCCCTGGGCTCACCTTGCAACCCTGCAGCACAGCAGGGAACACCTTCCTTGGAACGATCCCACCCTGCTTCCCACCAGCCACAGCAGGAAATGAGGGCACAAGCGTGCACAGGATCTCCCTGGGAGGTCAGAGACAGAGACCAGGCTCACAGCTGCTGCTTGGCTTTGCAGGGAGAGGACGATGGATTTTGGGCCAGGACTTGGAGAGCCAGGCTTTCCTCCTGGTGCCCCTCTGGCTGGCTCTGGGTTTGCTAAGGGCATGGCAGGCAGTGCCAGGAATCCTTCACTCCTGCTTTCCCTTGGCCACGCTCCACCCCACAAAACCCTTTAATGAAAACCACCGTGCCCAAGGGCTTCACAAAAGGCACCCAGGTGTAGCGGCTGTTATTGAACCCTCCCAAAAACCCTGACAGGCAGTGCTTCCTTTTAGTGACCCCGGCGTTTTTATCCAGCTTTCAGTGGCTGCTTCCCCAGCTCCTGAGCAGAGCAACTTCACAAGGGCCTTTTGATTCCCGTTTGGATTTTTTTTCCCCATTGTGAGCAGCGTTCCCCCACCCCTTCACCTCTCACGTGTTATTGTATTACTGCTATTAAAAAAAAAAGCCAACGGTGCTTTGATAACGCTCAGGCACCCGAGTGTGTGAAGCACACACCCACCTGGATATTTGCAGAGGGAGTTTAACCCTTCCTACTCCATCGAGTAGGGTGCAGGACAAAGCAGGCAGCTGTAGGGTCCTTGTTCTCTGTTCCTAATGGCATCCAGGGAGCTCGTGCTCCAGTTGCTGGTGGCTGAAGCTCTTTCAGCCTCACCTTCTCAGAACCACCAATTAAGAGGTCACCAACCTTGCTCTGCCCTTTCTGACCATTTCTGAGCCATTTTCCCTTTTGATCCAGGTCACACTGCATCAAGCAGGTCCCAAATCCAGCTTCAGCACCCAGCTGGCTCTGGCTCACACAGAGACAAGGTGAGCATCCCCAAACCCCAGATGTTCCCCACGCTGGTCGTGCCTCAGAATGAGGAAAGGTATTTTATGCCCACTTTTATATAAAATTATTTCTAGCTAGGGGAGAACAGGCTGTTTTTTTCAGGCAGCAGTGATGACTTGGAAACCACAGGTTACAAAGAGAGCTGGTTTACAAATGTGACTATTAGTTCCCCAGTGGAAGCTTTAGCATCAGGGAGTTTTAGGTGGGTGTTGATTTCCACTGAGATGAAAAAAAAAAAAAAATTGATTTATTAACAGAAGAAGCAAACACCAGTTGAACTCTAGTCAGTGCCATCCACTCCTGCACAAGGTCCCAGGAGGCCACTCATGGGAGAAATCCCTCATTAGGCTTATTTACAGCAAGGAGAGGGTGAAGAAAATCCCACTGCTCACAGAAATCCCAGCACGGTGTCTGCGACCATGATGCCACCTGCACTAAGGACCTCTCCCATCAAAAAAATTTGCCTTTACCATGGCAAAAAGTAAGTCCAAAAAGGAGTAGTAATACCCTCTGTCACAACTGGAGGGACCAAGGCCAGTGAGTGTGATGCTGGGTCCTTCAGGGATGGATCCTGGGATGGGTGCTGCTCACATGGATATTTTCCCTGGCTCATCATGGGATGCACCAGCATCCAAACCCACTAAGCACTTGAGGCAAGCACTGCCCTGCGCTTCCGATCACAGCATCCCCTCCACCACAGCCAGAGCCTTTCCATAAGCCACAACGAGATCCCCACGGCCACGGAATCTCACAAATCCCCGCCCAGACACTTCCATGTTCGCCAAGCAGAAAGTTTGAGCCCGCAAAGGCGATCGCGGAGCTCCGCCGCCCGCCTTACGCAACCGGCACAGAACGAGCCGCCAAGTGCAAACCTTCTCCCACAAGCTGTTTGCAAGTCATTTGCCAGCCAAGGACTATTTGCTGCAGGAATTTGCCAATAATTCAGCAGATTAAACAGGCGAGAGTTTCCTGCATGGGAAGCGCAACCACGGCACCGAGGAGCAGCTTTGGCAGCGCCGCAGGGCAAAAGCAAGAGCTGAACACTGCGGAGGAGCCGTGACCTGGTGCAGCTGATCCCACTGAGCCCAAAACCAGTCCAGGATGAAAATCCATCCTCCTCCACCCACCATACCATAGATTTGCCCCAACGGGTCGGCGAGGCCACGCCAGCAGGTGGAGGGGCATCCCTTGGGCAGGATCCCACTCTGCTGGAGCAAACATCAGGATCCCGGGAGAGGGGCAATGGTGGGGAATCAGACACTGGAGAGCTGTGCCCCATGACTGGCAGTGCTGGGGGACACACGGGTACCTCCTGTGGGGTGGCCAGCACGGTGCTCGCAGCCCTTCAGGGCCACTTGGTTCCCTGGCACGGGGCCCGGCTCAGCCCGGCACCGAGAGGAGCTGCGAGGTTCTGCGAGTGAGTAATTGCCGAGCGCTGAGTCAGCACCGGCTCGGGTACAGCAGCGAGCCCAGAGCCCTGGGCAGGGCAGGAGGAGGTGCTGGTGAGCCCCTCCTGCTGCCCAGTGCTGCCCCTTGGCCCTCGCCCCAAAGGATGCCCGGGTCAGGAGACAGGGGATGGGCATTTCCCACCCCCGACTGCTTCCCACACACTCAGCCCAGTGAGGCCAAGAGCCCCTTTGTTGCTACCAGCTTCTGTCTCATGCTGTCCCCAGGGATGTGAGCACCTTTGCCCAGCCCAGGAGCCACAGAACCCTCTCCATGAGTCACTCTGCAGATGTGGGAGAGCACCAGCAGCCTCCCATGTGAAGGCTGCACCTCCCCCAGGCCGCCTGTTTGCTGCCCCTCAGAAGCATCACCCACCACCAGCACACCCTCCATTCCCAGGTGATGTGGTCCCACTCCCCAGCCAGGTCCTCACTGGACCAAGGGAGTCAAAATGTCCCCAGCCATGCTCTCCTCAAGCCTCCTCTCGTGCAGTCCCAAGCTGCACCTCTCCACCATGGACAAGCAGCACCCACCACCACACCCCAGGCTCAGCACTCCCCTTCCTCCTCCACACACCCAGCCACATGTCACATCCCACCACTCTGCAAGCCAAGAGTCAGGACTGTGCAGCAGGAAGCTCTGTAGAGACCCCAGACATCCTGCCTGGTCGCCATGCCTCAGTTTCCCAGCTGCTCTGTACCCAGCAAAGCTCACGGAGCACTCAGACCCCAGGCTCCATCTGTTTGTACACATCAAACCAGCTCCTCTGAGCATGATGTTCCCATCAGCAGGCAAAAAGAAATATCCACAATCCAGGCACCACCCGCCCTCCACACAGAGAGGGGCCCAGGGGGTCACCCCAGGTGGGCTTCTGCTCAAGCTGACTTCCAGTGATGGCTAACACAAGCCCAAGTGCCCCTGTTCGTTTCTGTGTCACCAGGACAGCCCAGCAGACCGCAAGCAGGACTCCAATCTGGGCCATGTCCCTGGCAGGTGACACCACCAGTGACACAAGCAGCACACGTGAAGCTCTGTGTGCTCCCACCCCCAGCACAGCTGCTGCATGCTGGGATGATGAGCAGCATGACTTGGCAATGTGACCCTACCCAGACCTCATTCCCAAACCTCCAGCACCAGGGCAAGCCTGGAAAGTGCTTGGGAAGGCAAGAGGAGAAGAGATTTTCCTCCTCCCCATGTAGGGTTTGACCAGAATCTCTCCCACGTCACATCCAGTTGCTTATCAGGTCATGCCACCACCTTGTGCTCACCTTGCCTTGTATTCAGGTGGGTGACAGGCCACCAAGTGAGGAAAGCCTCAGAGGTGGCCTCAGAGCCAGCCCTGCTGCCCCTATAGGGAACCCTGTCCCACCATCAGTGTCCACAGAAAAGCCAACACAGCACCTCAGCACAGGCAGCCATCCTCCCCTCCCTCATCAGGACAACAAAACACCACTGACAACCGCAAACCAGGGGCTTTCCCCATGTCCTGGAGCTCGTGTCCTCACCAGGATGAGCCCCCAAGCCCACCAGGGGCCCCACAGCACCCGACTCACCCGCTGAGGACCACGATGAAGTCCATGACGTTCCAGCCGTTGCGCAGGTACGAGCCCTTGTGGAAAACGAACCCCAGGGCCACGATTTTAATCCCAGCCTCGAAGCAGAAAATCCCAATGAAGTAGGGCTCCGTCTTCTCCTGCCAGAGGGAAACCAGTGACCCAGTGAGAGGAGGAGACTGAGCAAACACGGCACCAGGCATTTCACATTGACCCAACTCGTGTCCCATCCCACCTTCCCTAGACCCATCAACTCCTTTGGGAGCTTTCCCAGCCCTTTCTCAGCCAGCAGCAACCTCAGAAATAAAAAGAGGGTGGCTATGACACACTCAGGTTGCACAGTCCTTCCCTAAGGGGCTTAAACCTTCCTGAACCCTTTCCATAAAGAAGGAATTGGTTACAGCAGCCCCAGGAAGGCTGGAGGAGCTAGTCCCAGAGGAAACCCCCGGTCTGGCCACCCAAAAATCAGAATAAACTGCCTGGTAGGATTGGGTGGTTTCCCTTGGCCCAGCCCCCAGCCCACCAGTGCAGGGCAGAGAGGGATGGACACGGGGTACTCACTAATCTCCGTGACATGGGCGTCTTGTCGTCCTCGGGGAGGTGCTGCTCCAGGGCCAGCACGATGCAGTTGGCAATGATGGTCGCCAGGATCATGTACTCGAAGGGAGTGCAGGGCAGTTAAGGAGCAGAGAAGAGGTGGGAGACACCCCCAGCCCTCCAGCCCACCCTTTGTTTCACCTGCTCAGCCACCGCTGCTGTTTTCCCCACGGGAACATCCACACTGCTGCTCTCAGGCTGGAGGGTGGAGCCCACCTCGGTGTTGTTTGGAAATGAGAGGGTGAGAGCCCCTCAGGACCTTCCTCCCTGAAGACCTGCTGGGCCTCATCCTCCCCAAGCTCACAGGACATCAACCAGTGGTCTTTGTTGGGGTGAGAACTCCCATGGGAGAGAGAGCAAGGAGCCCAGAAGGTGGACACAAGGTTTGAAGTGGGACAACCAGGCTGGGCTTTGCCTGGAGGAAGGTTTGGCGTGGTCCTTGGCACTATCAGGGAGGCTCTCCCTGGCATGACACACTGCTGGCCAGGGCTGGCATCTCCCTGCTTCCCTTCTCTTTCCCATCACCAATCACCAGGAGATGGGGCTCAGAAAGGAGAGGTGTCACAAGGTATCGGCAGCCCTTGTCCTAAAACACCCCGACGGGAGGAAGCACCTGCACAGCCTGAGGAGGATGGAGCATCCCCTGCAAGTCCTGGGGATCTGACCTGGATCAGTGCACCCTGTGCCCTTGCCCAGCACCCTGTGGGCAGCAGGATGAGCCCAGGGAGCTGCAGAGCACTTGGCTGAGCATTCACAGCTCAAGGCACTGATGGCACCTGGGTCTGAGCTTCAGTTCAGGCAGGGTGGAAACTCCCTGTGGAGATATCCCAGCTCAGCCACAGCCCAGCAAGACCCCAAGGGGCAGCAGCACCTTGTCAGCAGGATCTGGTTGGACCCTTATGAGCAATCCTAAATCCTACATCCATGTCTAGGTCTTACACAGGAGCCACCCTGAGGCAGGACAAGTGGCAGCACATGCTGGTGTCTGAGGAGCTGAGGAAGGAAAGGGCAGGTTGAGGCCCAGGAAGCACCCCAAATTCAGCTTCCTCCTGCCTTTTGATTCATGGGATCAAGGCAGGGACACAGAGCTCTCTCATGCCTGGCCCACTGCCAAGCTCTGAAAACAAAGCACCTCCAAATGACAGGATGGCTGTGTCTTTCCAACTTCCCATCCATCTTTCCCAATTCTTCACAGTAAGAGCCCTGTTGTCCTCAATGACTAAACGTGGAGCGATACAGCAGCAGGCAGCACACCCCTGACTCCACTCTCTCCGTGCCAAAACAGCTCTACTACTGTCACCACTGGCACCAGCAGCCACCCAGGGAGAGCACTGCCACCTTCCCAAAGCTTGTGCCTGTGGAAAGGGGATGTGATCATCCCACCTGAGATGGATTTGCCCATGAAGGAACCATCCACACTCCCACCATCCCAGGCTGGCTAAGCCCTTCCCCACCACACCAGGCTTCTCCAGACACAACACCCTCAGGGTGATGTTTCAGTCAAGGAGGTGTCCAACATCCATCCCAGCCCAGCCCAGCCCTGGGAAAAGGGGCGATTTTCTTTTCCAACCTCGTCTTTTGGCCACTAACTACAGTGAAATGCTTTCAACCGGTGGCCCTGAGCCCACAAGAGGCAAGAGAAGACACCTCAGTGCCAGCCATGAGGACGGGAAAAGGGAAAGCATGAGGTGACCCCAGCAGCAGTGAGGCTGGGCACGCTGGCAAGGTAGGAGCAGGGATGGGCACAGGAACAGTCCCCAGGGATGGCCAGGAGAGGCAGCCAAGGAGAGCCCGTGGGAGCTGGGATGTATTTAACCTGGTAGGAAGAAGAGCCAGGAAAGATCCATCCAAGGCATTTAAAAAGCCACTCAGTGAAATTAATGGTTGCTAAGTTAGAGGCAAGCCCAAAGAGAGAGGCTGCAGAGCTCCCTGCTGCTGACTCAGACCTCGCTGCCAGCAGGCACAGGGCAGGAGCAGCTCCCTGTGCTTCTGGAGGAGCCCAGACTCCAAAAGTTTTCCTCTGAGGCTCAACACGAGTGAATGTTTCACAGCATGGCCCCGGCAAAGGCCACATCCTCTCCCTGCATCCCACCTCTGGCCGCACGCTCCAGCCACCGCGGCTTGGCCCTGCGCCACCAGCCTATTTGGGATCTTTTCCTATCATTTTCCTGAAAGTCTGCGAGCAATTAGCACCGGCTGAAGAGACAAACAGCGTGTTAGTGGGGCGGGGCAGCAGCTCCCTAGGCACCAGGCACATTTGCCTAGATGAGAAGTGTGGGAACAGCGCCCAGAGTCCGTCTGTCCGCCCAGCATCCCGCACTGCTCCCTGCCACAGCCGCTGTTCCCGTGGGAGAGACACCCAGCTGGGACAAACCCAGCTGCAGCAGCGTGGGAGCCCTGCTCAGAAGGGCCTGGGGGGCTCAGGACCACCTGGCCCCAACATCTGGTTCAAAGCACGAGGACAACGCACATCTGTCACACTCTGCACAGGACCAGCTCCTGCTCCACCTCCAGTGAGTGGGTGAACAGGTATCATCAAGTCAATGGTTTGAGTTGGAAGGGGCTTTAAAGGACCATCTTGTTCCAACCTGTCATGGACAGGATGCTCAGAGCCCCGTCCAACCTGGCTGAGCCTAAAAGGGCAATCACTCCCAAAGCACTGACCTAACCACGAGGTCACTGCCAAAAGTGATGCCCCAAACCCCAAACTGGCCCAGTTTCTCAAGGAGTTGAGCTGTCACATCCAGAGCTGCGTGAGACATCAGCCCCGTGGAAACCAGCCCTCACAGCTCAAGCTGCACCAGGTCTTGAGGACCAAGAGGAAAAGAACTCCCAAGGGACAGCAGGAACGTCTGGCTGAACTGAGGGATGTTTTATCCCCACTCTTTACTTCTGCCAAACAAGCATGCCCCCAGTCGGGGCTGGAGCCCACTGGAAAATCCCCTATCAGTGCTTTGTCTTCTCCCACATCAGGTGAATAATTACAAAACCTCTCAGCCACCCAAAATGCAGAGTAGCCCTCGCCTCCCTCCAGGCCCAGTAATGAGAGCCCATCTCCCTCCAGCCCTCTCCTCCTCCTCTTCCGTCTGGCTTCTCCTGGAGGATCATTAGGGAGCCGATAAAAATAGGTTTTCTTATTGATTTATCTCCTTTACCCAATGCTCTCTCCCCTGCACCGTTGACTTGTTTCCTTAGCAACTCAGCCAATCCCTGTGCACACCACACCTGCAGCTCCACGCTTCCCCCCTGTGCCTTTGAGGTGGGGACAGTGACCCCAGGCCATGGGGCATCCCCCAGACCCCCTGGAGCAGGCACTGTGGGCTAACCCCACGCCTGGAGCTGGAGGCCTTGGTGGTCTGTCAGGAAGAGTTTGGCCACCGGCAGCTCTTCCAGCTGGGACCTTCCTCTTCACCTTCCTCTCCAGCCAGAAGCCCAAAGCAGCCCTAACCAGCCCACCCATCTTGCCAAGGCAGGGAGTGAGCCCAGCTCCAGCCCCTAGAGATGGTTTGTGGTGCTGATGGGACAGTGACACAATCTCTGCAGGAGGCTGGGGACAAGATAAATCCCTCCCCGTATGCAGGCAAGGAC
This sequence comes from Dicaeum eximium, assembly GCA_013396995.1. NCBI lineage: Eukaryota > Metazoa > Chordata > Aves > Passeriformes > Dicaeidae > Dicaeum > Dicaeum eximium. The sequence goes on from VWZP01008554.1 coordinate 462,727, forward strand.
AGGAGCTATGGAGAGGTCCTCTCCATCCCACCTCTTCTCAGACCCTTCTCTCTGCTCCTGGGCAGGCAGGTGGGGAAGGAGCAGAGGAGCCAGAGGAGTGAGGCCTTGGGGAATCCGCCCTTCCAGTGCCACCAGAAGAGCAGGAGTAACTTAACCCCTGTCCACGCCTGCATCACCCAGGTTCCAACATCTCCTAGGAAGTCATGTCTCTATTTCCCACCTCCCCACACACCTCCCTGGGGACCTGCTGCTCCGAGGGGCTTTCCCTGCTCCTCAGACATCAGTGAGAAAAGGTCTCAGTTCCTACACCTGTGGACTTCACCTTGCTGGTCCCAATCCCAGCACTGCTGCCTGTCCCACACAGACATGTCATGACAGGATGAAAGAGCCACATCTTCAGCATCCACCCTCAGGATGCCCCAATACTCCTCCTCTCAGCTCCAGACCCCAGCAGGAAAGGGAGCACCTTCTCTCCAAGGCTGTTTTCACAGAATCATGGAATGGTTTGGGTTGGAAGGGACACTAAAGGTCACCTGGTTCCAACCCCCTGCCATGGGCAGGGACACCTTCCACTAGACCAGATCACTCAGAGCCCCATCCCATCACACCTTGAACAATTCCAGGGAGTCCACAACCTCTCTGGGCAAGTGAGGTTTTTGGTTTCCAAGAAAAAAACAAAACTGCCAAGTAGAGCAAAGTCTGTGAGTGGCCCTAATTCAACTCTGGGATTCCCCATCACCACAGTACCTCCCTGGCTTGTCCCTGAGGACACAAGGGATTTCCCTCCACTGATAAGACTATCCACAGAGCTGTGGCCCCTCTTGGCTGTGTCTGTCCCTGTGTCCTGACACCCAGTGCTCCCAGCCCATCCATGCTTGGGGGGATTGACAGAAAGCAACACCCAGACCCCAAATCCTCCCCCTTGGAACATGAGCCAGCTGCTGTGTGCCTGCTACACAGAGGCTCAGGAGAGCGAGCATGGGCTTGGCTTGTGCTCGTGTCTGGAGCACCCAGCCTGCCCCAGTCCCACTGCATGGACACAGGAGGCCACACTGCCTCTCTGCAGTCCCAGCTGTTGCTGCTTTTACAGCTCCACAATGCAGTGGTTTGGTTCCTACCAAGGGTTAAAGCAAAGGCAGTGACAGCCAGGAGTCCAACGGGGCAGAGCTGCCCACACTGCTGCCGCTCCCGTAGGGATGCAGGATGTGGGATGCCTGCCTGCCACGTGCAAACAGCTCCATGGAGAAGCGTCTCTCTTTCTCCCCCACCTCACCCTCCAAATCAAATCTCTCTCCTCTCCTCCTCCTTTTTTTTTTTTTTTTAAACAAAAAAAGGACCACATCATGTGATTTTCCTGCCTTAACATCAGTTTTTTAACTTTGGTTGCCACAGCAACAGGATGCAACTTGGCATCACCATGACAACAGCTGCCTCTGTTTAAATTCACCATCTGACAGGCAGCCTCGCTCTCCCCGGCTGTCAAAAAGATGGACCTGCCATTACACCTACTCGCCCCTCCCAAAAAAAAACCTTCTAAAATCTGATGAATGGAGGGCACAGAAAACAGGCTGGGAGGTGAGGAGGGGGAAATGTTCCTGGGGAGTGCGAGGATGGAGCTGCCCAAGGATGGCACGACATGGCGCAGGCTCTTCCCTTGGGAAGGTGAGACCTGCCAGAATCTTGGCTGGGGAAAAGCCAAGGTGCAGGAGGTGCTTGGCCAGGTGGGGTGTGACATCACCTGGGTCCCCGAGGGGCGCTGCCCACGCAGCATCAGGTCACAGTGAGAGTCGTGGTGACCAAAGCAGTCCAGGCACTCAGGGGTGTGCTTCCCACGGAGCAAAATCCACCTGACTGTTGGGATGGGGGTGTGCCCTGGAGCTCTGAGGGCACTCCAGCTGCTCCAGGCCAGCCCAACACCAGATTTGGTCCTCAAAGGGGACGAGATGGGTGAAATCCCTCACCACAGGGAACAGCAAGGTCCTGATGGACATCCTCTTTACCTGCCACACTGGGGGTAGGTGCAGTGGACAGCCTGCAGCCAGATGCTGTCCTTGGGGACACAGCCAGGGCCACACAATGTCATCTGGCCTCCCTGGGGCGGGAGAAGGATCTTATCCAGGTCAAATGCGATTAGGCGGATGAGGAACGGAGCAGATATAGATGAGCTGCAGCCCATCTTGTGTGCTAACTGAATTGGAGCCTTCCAGGCAGCCAAACAAATGAAATCAGGGTGAAAGGCCTGGCCATCAGCACGAGGAGAGCAGGCAAGAGGACAAGGCTGCGCTTCCCAAGGAGAAGAGAAGGAGATGTTCCCTACAGCCAAAACAGCAGCCGCCCCACAGTTTGGGCAGGATCAGTTTTAAAAGAGCATCTCCAGTGGAGGCAACGCACTGGGCTTTCCAGCAAGGAACCCAGCAAAGGCTTGCCTCCCATGGAGCTGTATCCCAATCCCAGTTGCTTGTATTTCTCCTCCTTCCCCTCCATGCATCATCCCTATTTACACTGGGAAGCCAAACTGCAGAGGCTGCTGGTTATAATTACACAGTTACCCAGCAGATATCCAGGCCTGAATCACCAGATATTTTTAGCCCTATTACCTAGTCAACCAAAGCTGGATGAAGAAGAGCCTCCACTCCGCCCTGCGCTCCTCTCCAGCCCCTCTGGCTTTCCTCGGTGCTGTGCTCACCCTGACCCACAGCACCAGGACTGGCCCTGCAGCTCCTACTGACCGTGGCCAAGATCCAGTGCTCTCCTCCCCAAAATACCCTCGCCCAGGAGCGATGCCATGGGCTCCAGGCCAGGCAGCTGAGGTGCTCACATGGTTTTCCTGGCCCTACCCAAAGGCACCAGCTGCCTGTGCCAGGCTACAACTACAAGGATGGGAACAACCAGCCGGACCAGCCTGACCAAACTTATGGCCAAAAGGCCTTGCCTGTCCCCAAGCCCTCAGAACTCCAGGGATGCAGAGAAACATCCAGAGTGGATGCATTTTTCTCAGAAAGAGATGGCAGCCGGGCGGGGGATTGGCAGGAACGCTGAGCTCCCGCGCCTGGAGCACGCCTGTTCCCAGCACTCACATGGGAATATGTCACTTACTTCTGGAAAAAAAATACAAAATGAGCCCATCTCCCTCATGCATTGCAAATTCCAGGGGAGAATAATGCTGGGGAGTTCTGCTCATGTGGTGGTGGATCTCCAGTCTCTAGGAGACAGCGGCTGCCTGGAGATGAGACATCACGCCGGCACGGGACCCCAGCCCATGCCGGGAGTGCCGGGCCAGCGGCAGCACCCCGGCTCCTTCTGCCTCCCAACAAAAGCCAGAGGGACGAGAGCCCTCCCACACCACGCTGGAAAAGCACAAGAAGAATTTGGCATATTCTGGAACAGCAGGCAGCCGGCCTGGCCGCTGCCCTGCAGAGCTCTGCGCTGAGCCGCCGCGTCCCCGAGCTCGCCACCGCACCGGCGCTCCTGCAGCCACCCACCCCGTGGGCGCTGCCAGGAGGGGCACATTCAGGGATGCCACAGGGAATTCAGCCCCTCCAAGCCGGCCCTTCATGCCCAGGTCACCCCCTCAAGCCAGGAGATGTCACAGCTCCTGCTGGCAGAGGCTTGACCTGACACACCGGAGCTGCAAAGGGACAATCCCCTGCCATGCTCTGCAGGGGGGTGACCTGTCCTGCACCCCTGGGCCTCACCGGAGGCTTTCCCCCGAGGAACCTGTTGCACCAAAGCAAGGCACTGCTGCCTGGCACCAGGGAAAGCTCTCCTGTGCCCACCAGAGGAGCCAGGAACTCCACCAACAAGTTGCAGGGAGAGGAAGCGGCAGCAGCGGGAGCTGCATGGAATCGCTGCTGCAGAACACGGCACGGGGAGGCTCCCACAGCACAAGCCGCGCTCAAGTTTGCAGGCTCAGATCCTCCGTGGGGGCAAAGCCCAGGAGGTGCCTCAGGGGGCAGCAGGAGCCCAGGCTGGCGTGGGGCTGAGGGCTGTGGTGCTGGGCAGCAGCCAAGGCACCCAGGGGCACCCACAGGGAGGGTGGGAGGAGAGAGAGGTGCGTGGGGAGGTACGAAAGGATGGAGGAACAGGGGAAGGAGTGGGAGACATCTGCACCCTCCACCCCACGCTAGGAGAGGGGTCCCTGGCATAAAATCATGGCTCCCCATGCCAGCCTCCCCAGAAAAGGCCATGGGGCACAGCCAGAGGTTTCCAACATCCTTCCCTCTGCCGCAGGGAGGGGGCAGCCAGTTCCCAGAGGCACCATGGGGGGCCGGGGGCTGCAGGGCGAGGACGGCTGTGCCCCTGCCAGGCATGATCTGCAGCAAAGAGGGCACACACAGGAGGGACAGAGCCACCACCCAGCGGGGACTGGAGATTCATGGGCTCCCAGGTGGCTCAGGGTGGGGTGGGGTGACAAAACTCCACAAGACATCGAGGCTCAGAGAAAAGGCCACTGCCTCCCACCTCCCCAGGCACACACACAGAGCATCCCAAAGCACGCAGGGATCAGAGCACCCGTCCCTATTAGCATGGGGAGCTAATAAATCCAAGCCTCAGGAGGGGCTGGGGGACTCCCGGGGGGCAGAAAGGGCTCAGCTCCTGTCAGGAGCAGGCAAGGAGCCGAGGACAGAAGGGGAAGCAGCAACAGGGTGAGGAGAGCATCCCCGGGGGCCGGGGCACCCCTCTCCGCACACCTTACCTGCCCGATAGTGCCACACACACGTGTCCTGGGCGGCCACCGAGCCAAATCCGGGCAGCCAAGGTGGGGGCTCACAGGGGCTGCAGAAAGGATATGGCCAGTCGATGAGCTTCTTGGCGTATTTCCTGACTATGTTCTCTTCCCCAAAGAGGAAGAGCGATCTGTTGACGGTGAAGCAGTTCTGCCGGACGGGGATGGGGTTGTAAAGAGCCATAGTCCGGGCTCTCTGCGCTTTGGTTTGCTTGAAGGCTCCCGGGCTCCCTCCCGCAGGGGCAGGAGCTCCTTGCCGGCTCCGGTTCTGGTCGGAGCCCCCATCTCCAGAGCCCAGCCTGCCGGCCACTGCCTCCCCAAAGCGAGCCATCCTGGAAGAAAACACACAGGTGAGCCAAAGCAGCANCCCTCCTCCTCTCCGGGTGATGCTCAGCTCCCTCTCTCCTCCATCCCTCCGTGGGAGCAGGGGCCCGCGTGGAGGAGAGGCGGCAGCGTGCGGCAGCGGCACGGCTCGGGGGGCAGCCGAGCCTCCGGCCTCCCAGAAGGGCCACCCGGGCAGCGGGGCGGGCAAGGAGCCCTCCTCCTCCGGGGCCGGCGGAGGCCGCAGCCGCTCAGCCCCTAAGCGCCTTCCCGCACGAAGCAAGGGGTTAAACCAGCCACATCCTCCCCGGCGCTGCCTGCGAGCCCAAAGCAGCCCCTTGTAGCCCCCCGAGCCCGCCGCAGGGGAAGGATCCGAGTCCCTGCAGCCACCCCCGGCAGAGGAAGAGCCAATTCGGAACAGCACCCAGCGCAGCGGCCGCGCCCGGGGGAACAGGTTGCAGCGTGGTCCAGCCTAGTTGGAGCCAAGTGGCCAACTCCTTCCTCCCGACTCCATCTTCAGCATCCTGCGGGAGCGCGGCCGCCCATCTGCCGGCTCGCTGAGCCCCCGGGCGAGCACCTGCGGCGGCGGGGATGCCCAGCCCTTCTCTGCCAGGGCAGGAGCGCGCAAGGCGGCGGCGGCTTCCCGCAGGAGCCGGGCCACAAAATTAAAGGCTGCCGCGCCTCTGCAGCTCGGGGACAGCTCGCTTTAATGAAGTCAGTGGCAACACAGGCGCACACCAGCGCGCACACACGCGCAACACGCCCGGCTCGCTCCCTCGCTCCAGCCAGCGCGTTCTTTTGGCAAGCACGGGAGCTGCCGCAAAGGAAAATCAGAGGCGAGGGGTGGGTCTGAAGGGAACAAAGGCAATGGGGGAGCCCCCACCCTGCCAGAAGCGCGCACACGCACCCCCCCGCCCTGGCTGCAGAGGGCTTTCCAGCACACGGGGGCTCCTAGGTGAGTGGCTAAACTGGGGAGCAGGGGGGGCTCCCCTCCCTGCATCTCCCCCTCCCCACCTCAGCCCGCACCGAGCATCTCTCTCCGGCCACACGGTTCATCCTCCCCCCATCCCCGGGACACTCCGAGGCTCCCGGTGCCAGCGGGTGCCCGGGGAGCGCCCTCCTGCTCACTCGCATACAGATGAGCCTCCGCACCTCGCTATTTTCCTTTTGACACACGATGTTGTCTGCAAGAAACAGCGGCTCCTCCAAGAGGTGTAAACGACCCGGGCTGGATGTGCCCCTGCAGGAGCTTCCGTGGGGGTGGGGGGTGTCTCTGACCCTGCTCGCTCCCCCCCCCCCCCCCCCCCCCAGGCACCCCGGTAAGGGCAAGGGACTGGCGACACTGCTGATGCTACAGCCACGCGTGTGCCAAGGTCACCCAGGGATGCCCAGGGTCCCCTGGGCTGGGCTGTGCCCCGGGTCGGGGGGGCTGCCCACCCTCCCACCCCTCCCTCCTGGCACACACAGGGTACCCCCAGACCCCCAGGATGTCCCCAAGTCCTCTGTACCCACCAGGCTCGGCAGGGCACAGCAACAACACGCCCTGTGAGCTGTTCACACGCTGTCCCCCACCCCTCCCGCTGAACACAGAGTTCCCCAGGGCCTGTGACACTCACTACCCGCATTTCCCACAGCCCAGGCTCCAGCCAGCAGCACAAGACATCCAGGGTCCCTGTCATGCTCTTCCCTCATCCACCCCACCAACAGCCTGCTCTGCAAACACAGCAGCTGCTGCCCTGTCCCTCACACCTGCTGTGGGGCAGCCAGGCCTGCTTGAGGCATTTAAATTTGAAATAAATAAATCAACCAATCAAGCTCCTAATCACATAAATCATTAACTCATTTGGGCCAGGGCTTCTCCCTCCGTGCAGCCTGGCAACACCTGACCGGGGACTTCCCCACCCCGCAGGCACTGCAGTGGCTGAAGGGCCACAGGGCTCGTTTTTTGGCCCAGGCTCGCATGGGTGCACTGCCAGGAGCCCTTGGGATGGCTGAGTGAGAAAGAGGAAGGACCAGATCCTCCTCAGCAGGATAACAGAGGAGTGTTTGCAAAAAGGATTGTGAGATCACTGCCCCAACCTCAGCCAGGCACCAAGAGCCCACCAGCTCTCCATGACACCCAACTCTTCTTAATTCTCTCCTTCCAGTGATCTTTATAACCAAAGTGGCTTATCTGGGGGTTTTTAACAAGTCCCTGGCTACCTCACTACCACCCTGCAGCACAGAGTGGAGCAGAGGTACTCAGATCCCCCCCAAAACACTTCCAGGGTCACCAGCCAGCCAGAGTGACCCTGGCTTTTCATTCTACTAACACCAGGCAAGGAGGTGGCCACAGCAGCCACCGACTAATTACAGTCCCTTCGGTGCAGTCCAGGCAAGACACTGCCCTAAACGAATCAATTATTATTTGTGGCTCACCCCACCTCCTCCCCTCTTCCCCCTCCTCCTCCTCCTCCCCACCACCAACGCAGCTGATGCCGCTCTTCCCACCTTTCAGCCCTTTAAGCCACTGTTAATTAATCCCGAGGCTGGGCCGATTGCCAGGAGCAGATCCTCAGCCTCGCCGAGCTCCTGCTCCCGCTCCCCCCAGCCCTTTCCCATCCTTGCCTGCAGGGCAAGGCCTCGCCCAGCCGAAAATTTCGGGCTCTGGGTACCACAGAGAGCCTGAGGAGCCCAGAGGAGGATAGGGGAGGCAGGGCCAGCACCACCCCTGCATCCCCTGCTTGGCTCAGAGCAAGGGGCTGAGGGGGAGGAAGGCAGCCTTCCTCCTCCACTCCCTTAAAGCAGGGATGCAGCCCTTACCTGGGCACTGCTGCTGGGGCACGGGGCTGTGCCCTGAACCCCGAGCTGGCTCTTGCCTCTACTCTACATTCGCTGCTGCAGAGCAGAGCGCAGGACAGCACCGCTGGGAGCCTCTCTCCTGTGCTAAAGGATGGGATATTTATGAGAAAGCAGCTCCTTAAGAGAAGATTGAGAGCCAAAAGGAAATAAAAAAAGTCTCTGGCTATGCCAAGAGATGCAGGCTCTGTTTCCCAGGATGTTTATTGCCATTCTCGTCTTGACCCTCACCCAGCACGCTGGGATTTGTGAGTCAGGGAGAAGTGTGGCTGATGCCCACATGATTCAACATGGCACAGGGATTCAGAGCCAGCTATGTGGGGCTGTTTGGGGTTTTGTCAATGGAGGAAATGCAAGAGGACAGGGAACAGCAGGTGCCAGGACAGGAAGGCGCTCGGGACGCGCTCGGTTTTACAGAGACAGGCTAACACTGCTCCAGCCTCGAGCAAGCTCTGAGAAGGAGCAGCTGAGGGGGACTCAGCCTGCAGAAAAGGAGGCCTAGGGGAGACCTTATTGCTCCTGAAAGGAGCCTGTAGCAAGGTGAGGGTTGGTCTCTTCTGTTAGGCAACAAGTGACAGGACAAGAGGAAACAGCTTCGAGCCACACCAGGGGATGTTCAGAGTGGATTTTAGGAACGATGCCTTCTCCTGGAACAGGCAGCCCAGGGGAGTGGTGGAGTCACCATCCCTGCAGGGATTTGAAACACGTGCAGATGTGGCACTTGGGGACATGGTTGAGTGGTGGCCTCGGCAGTGCTGGGATAATGGCTGGACTCGAGTTTAAACGCCTTTTCCAACCTAAACCATTCCACGCTTCTGTGCTTCTCACACCTACACTGCCATTCAAGTCCCCTCCTTGCCTTCCCCCCACCTCTCCCAGCCACGCCACCACCCTTGCCCGGCAGGACATCACCGGAGACACGGCGCTGTCCCCTCCCGGGTGATGCCGAGCCCCTGTGTCACATCCCCCAGCCTCCCCCCTCCGCGGGGCCGCTGCCGCCGCTCCGGCATTGCCATCTAGTGGCAGCTGTCCCCTCCCTGCGCCCCCCCAAGCCGGGGACAGCAGGGCCAGCCCGGCTGGGCTCCCCCCGGCTGAGCCCTTCCCGCGGGATGCTCGGATCGGATGCAAACGCCCCGCGCGGTTCCCGCATCCCTTGGGCGCAGCCACCGGAGCAGCCTCAGGCACCCCGAAATCTCCTACCTGTGCACTGCTGGGTACGGGCACCAAAAAAAACCCAGAAAAAAACCCGGGAAATAGTGTTAAAAGCATCCTCTGCCAAGCCCCGGGTTGTTCAGAAAGCCAGAGCTGCTCCTCAGCTTGGAGAGAGCACCAGGCAGGGAACAAGCCCCTGAGGAGAGGCTGAAAGATGGAGTTGTTCAGCCTGGAGAAGCCTTCCAGTGCCTAAAGGGACTCATGAGAGCTGGAGAGGCACTTTGGACAAGGGCCTGGAGTGACAGCACAAGGGGGAGCAGCTACAAACTGACAGAGGGCAGGGTTAGATGGGATATTGGGAAGAAATTCTTGACTATGAGGATGGGAGACACTGGCACAGGGTGCCCAGAGAAGCTGTGGCTGTCCCATCCCTGGAAATGTTCAAGGCTAGGTTAGATGGGGCTTGGAATAACCTGGCCTAGTGGAAGGTGTCCTGCCCATGGCAGAGGGGTTGGAGAAAATGATCTTTAAGGTTTCTTCAGACCTAGACCGTTCTATGATGCTAATGCAAGGTCTGGAGAGGGAGGACAGGCTCCCCTTCCATGACTGATATTCCCAGGAGATGTGATGGACTGCACTCATCTTAGAAAGTGGCTTTTGGCATCCTGATTTATTTTTTAAAATATGGCTATCCTGTGATGAAAAAAAAAAAAAATTAAAAAAAAAAAAAAAGAGAACCATCTACACAGTGCTCTGGCCAAATTTCAAATTGGGACTGAGTAGCTGTGACTCAGAAGCGTGTTCATAGCCATGCAGGAATGCAAGGCTTTTTCCAAGAACAGTTTCATTACCTGCTGGATTAGAAGGAGGATGTTCTCCCCACTTGCAAAGGAGAAGTCCTGCTGGGCCGAGCACCTCTGCAGCAGCAGGGACACAGAATCCCTGGGCTGGAACATACCAGCCTCTGCCTGATGCTCATCTGTGCAGATGTTGGCAGCTGTGGCACAGGCCAGGGCAGCCCTGATGGCCCTTCTTGTGCCAACAAAGCCCTGCAGAGGCAGCAAGGCAGCTCTCACCCAAACCAGGGAGAGCGTTTCCTCTCCGCCATCTGCTCCCAGATTTTCCAACAGCCTCGCCAGGATGTGCCTACTCCAGCCCTGACAGAGACGGGCACCATCATCCTCACAACCGCCAGGACACGTTCCCAACACCAACCCAGGGGTGGAATTCGCAGGGCCAGCACTGGGATTTATCCACTGAGGGATCAGAGGGCTGGAAGAGAAGTGAGAGGCAGCAAATCTCACACCAGGCTGTGAATTCTGCCTCTGGATTTCAGCTGCCAGCACTCCCTCACCCTGCCCTGGGCTGCAGCAGCCACTCTGGGTGTCACACAGCAGCCCTGGCAGGAGAACCTGGAGGTGTGAGGCTGGAATTACCTGCGTGCTGCCATGAAACATCCCCACGCTCACAGACACTGCTGCAATGGCCAGGACCCACCAGTCCAACAGCCAGCTCTGGCATCTTCAAAATTGACAGGAAAACAATCCTGTAAAGCTCTCTTTTGCTGGGATAAGGGAATAATCCTCTGGGAAAGGAGACTTTGGTGGCTGTATCTCCCCCCAGACAAGCTTTTGCAGGTGATGGAGATCCAGAAGAAGCAGTGCCAGAACATCCCTCACTCAGGCTTCCCCCTGCAGCCCCTTCCCCAGACCCCAGCTGCAGCATTCCCACCCCAGGGATCCCTTTTCCTAACCTCTCTGCAAGTGTCTGCTTAAGACAATCCAGCCCAGAGCCCCTCTGGTCCCACTTCTTAAAATGCCTGCCAGTTCTCAGCTGCCTCGCAAAACACAACACAAACCTGAAGCAAAATGCCACACAAACACGAGTGTAGCAGGAACTGGAGGTTCCCAAACCCACAGCATCCCACCACAACCCATCAGGGCCCAGCAGCCTGCAGCTGCTCTAGGGGTGAAAGGCCAGGGCTGATTGGCCATGGCTGTTTAGGGAGGATCCATCCCTTCCCCTCCTCCCCTCATGCAGATGCTTCCTGTGCAAGCAAAGGGGAGACACATTAATGGTGTCTCTGATGTCATGATGGTTTTTTCTTTTGTTTTTTTTTTTTTTTTAATATATATTTTTATATTTTTAGTGGTTTTAACAAGTGTATTTGTAAATTTTTAAGTTTAATATTTTCGCATAGTTTTGATATTTTGTTAAGCTAAACAACCGAACGTCTTCAAAACTCTGCAGTTAGAAGCTAAAAAGTCTGCCATTGTTTTGAAAAACTGAAGTTTCTTTTAAAATACATGCTATAAATTAAGATTAAGCTCACTTAAGGGAGATGTGGCCCCACACTGCATTGCTGTGGGAGCGGGGCAGCTCCTGCATCAGAGCCACTGATAAAGCAGGAAGTTGTTGCATCTTGAGTTAAAGGTGGATTTAGCAACCAAATCATGGAATCACAGAATGGATTGGGTTGGGAGGGACCTTTAAGGGCCAGTCCAATTCTCAATCTTCAACTAGACCAGGCTGCTCAGGCCTTTAAATGATGGGCAGGCTGGGAGAAGATTAAAGGGCAGCAAAGAACCTCCAGTCCTGGGCACTTCTGGGGACACAGCAGGGATGTGCATCCAGCCCCACAAAACTCACAGGAGTTGATTTTGGTGCTCGGTCTCACTCTGTCACTGAGAAGCTCAGTGCTTGCTCTAACCCACCCCCACAGGCTGCTCAGCACTTTGTACTCCCCAAAAACACCCACCCAAAACCAAGAGCCACCTTTGTGGGTGCATGACAGGGATGCTTCCCCCAGCCTCTCCCCTTTCCTAACCAAGCACCCCACTCTGAGAGCTCCTGGCAATGCAGAGCCCCCGGGCTAGCTCTGCCTTAGGCCAGGAGGCTTTGTGGCTCAGCTGAAGGGCCCTGCAATAATCACCCATTAATAAATTGCCCGGAGTGCCCTGCTGCTTTATTTAGCTTTGCCAGCCCGGGCTCTAATTAGCATTTGCAGTGGCATCCTGGCTGCTCCGGGCAGGCATGCAGCAATCCCACCTCTCAGGGAGCAGCTATCCACCCTCCCCTCCTTGCCATCACATTACAGAGAATTTCCATCCCTGCTTCCAAGCCCCAAATCCCCCCACACAAGCTGTCCCCTCAGCCAAAAGCTGTGGAGCACCCCAGGCTCACCCTAAGCGGGCTGGCGGGAGGTGAGATCTCACCTCTCCATCCTCCCCCAGCTCAGACGGGTCCAGCTCTGGGCAAGGCCCTTCCAGAGAGGTCCACTTGAGAAGATCCAGTGGGGGAAAACCAGGGATATTTGGGAATGGCCCTGCCCAAAACATTGGGACTGAGCAGCATGGATAAAGAGAGAGCAAAGAGATGAGGCAGGGACGGAGCAGAGACCCAGGGGGATATTCCCCTTCTTGCCACCAAAGAGCCAGACACCAAGCTGCCAAACTTTCCACAAGCTCAGAAAATACATCCCCAGAGCCATCCATAGACAGCCAACAGCAAAAAACTTATTTCTAGCCTGTCAAAGGCTTGGAGAGGGATTTCTAAAAGGGTTTTTTCAACCGCTGCACTACCCAAAGCAAAAGAAATCCCCCAGCATCCTCGTGACCCCTCTGGCACAGCAGTGTTAGCCCCTGCCAAAGCCAGCAGGAGATTTTCTTCTCCCTTAGACCCTTTTTCTTTTCCTCTTCACCCCTCCAAGAGGCAGGTCCATGCCTGAGGATCATCCAATGCTTTCTCTGATCCTCTGCCTGCCCTGCAAGGCTCAAGTTGGATAAACACAGCAAAACACCCACTGCCAGGGCGTGGGATGACAGAGGAGTCTCCTTCCTGCCTTCAGACTGCAAATACTCCCTGAAATCAAAAGGAAGCTGGACCAGAAATCCACCAACTCCATCTCCAACCTAATGAAGCCAAACTCACAGGCTCAGCTTTCTCCAAAGCAGCCCTGCCAGCAAACAGGGGTGGCTTTGACAAAACTACGCTGTCAGGACAGGCGCCAGGAGAAGACAGAGCTGTTGAAACATTTTTTCCAGCAGGTCTGAACTTGCACTGAGCAGCCAATGCTCAAGACAGCCAGAGAAGCCCCATCCCTGGCGTGCAGCCAGGCAGGAGATGCTGCTTCCCTCTCCCAAACCTGTGAAAGAGAAAAGGCCAAGGAGCAAAACCTCCCTCGAGAGCTCCTCAGTGCTGGGAGGTGTGAAGAAACGTCCCCCTTGCTGCAGCATCACGCCAGGCAGGCGGCTCAGCAGCCTCCCTGAAGGCAAACACCCTCAGCAGCCAAGGCTCAGCACAGCTCCCCGGATTCCTCAATGGGAAAAAGTTCATTGAAGAATTTTTAGGTTTAATTCCGCCCCAGAAAGTGCAAGGAAAAGGCAGTTACAGCGTATCAGGTGCTGTCTCACGAGTTGGGGAGGGGCAGGGGGAAAAGCAACCCCTGTGGAGCTCCTCTGGTGACAAATGAAGGAGTTGGGGTTTGTAGCAGAGCTCATGGAGATGACACAGGCTCCACCACAGCACCATCCACCGCGCTGGCGCGTTCCAAGCTTGCAGGAGAGCTCCTTCCCACCAAACCAGCTGGTTGGCATCATCCAGGGAAGAGGGGACAACTCCAGCTCTTTCAGGTGGGTTTTGAGAAGGACAATGTCCCACTGACCTCCTTCCCCACAGCTGGGATAAGCACCAGAACATTTGAAAGCTGCTCTAGTACAGCTTCAGGGACCTTCCTGGAGTTTTACGGAATCATGGAATGGTTTGTGTTGCAAGAAGCCTTAAAGATCATCTCATTCCAGCCCCTTCCATCAGACCACGCTGCTCCAAGCCCCATCCAGCCTGATTCTGGGCACTTTCAGGAATGGGACATCCACAGCTTCTCTGGGCAACCCGTGCCAGGGCCTCACCACCCTCAGCTGAAGATTCCATTTTGGGAGTGCGCACTGAAACATCCTCTATATTTTAAAATGGAAAATGTTGAATTAAATGAAAAATAAGTGATTGTCTGATCAAACTAGATACCTCCTGAGGTCCCTGAATTAACCTATTACACTGTCATCCCTGAGATACAAACAGTGTGAGGGTGGAAGGGCAAGGCAGGTACAACACCCAAGAAATTGAGAGCAGTAAATAACATTAACCCTGCAGACTGGAAAACGCCTCTGTCACAAACACTTCCCAGCCAGCATCCAGCCTCCCATCAGAATCCCACAGGGACAGCTGGGGACTGCCTGGGAGAGGGGAAGAGGCTGAATTATTCCAGGGGAGGGAAAGGATGAGGATGCAAAGGAGCAGGAAATATCAGAAGTTTCGGTGCCTGCAGGCTGCACCGAATCACGCTTTGCCAGTGCAGGGAGATGCTAAAAAGCAGGGAGTGCTGAAGCAGAGGGCTGTGCTGCCATCCAGAGGGACTCCAGCAGCCTGGAGGAGCAGCAGAGGAGCAGCACGGAGTTCAGCTCCAGGGAATACCGAGCCCTGCACCTGCAGAACGAACCAGTCCGTGCTGGGCAGGGAGAGCCCCGAGGGACCTGGTGGCCACCAGCATTGTGCTCTTGAAAAAAGTGGGCCAGCAGCCCCCTGGGGTGTGTTATGCAAAGCCAGCGGGTCGAGGGGGTGGCCTGTCCCCTGCATTTAGCCCTGGTGACACATCCAGAGTGCTGTGCCCCACAGGATGGGACACATGGGCTACTGGAGCAGCTTCAGCCCAGGTGAGTGAAGGCCAGGAGCTGGGAGGGCAGGGCTGTCAGCCTGGCTGGAGAGGCTCAGGGAGGACCTGGGCAGTGCACAGAACACCTGACAGCTGGGGAAGAGGCACAGCTCCTCTCTGTAGCTCACAGAGACTGCACCAGAGGCAACAGGCACAAACTGCAATAAAACTAATTCTGCCTGGACAGAGGAATAAACTTTCTCACTGTGAGGGCAACTAAACATTTAGGACAGGCTACCCAGAGATGTTGTGGACTCTCCATGTTTGGAGATACTCAAAACCCACCTGGACATGCTGCTGAGAGAAATTTGAAGGATTGTGGAGCCTGCTCTAGGTGACCCTGCTTGAGGTTCTTTGCCACTTCACTGCCTCACAATAATTGTGTGGTTCTGAGCCACAGCCAGCCCCAGGCTAAGGAGGAAGCTCCTTCCAAAGGCTGGTTCCTGGAAAGCACGGACCATGGTTTGAACACTGCCCCAAGACGTGCTGACAAAGCTTCCCAACACCTGCAGCTGAGATCCCAGTGAGGGAAGCAGGAGCTGCCAGGATGCAGTGGCAAAACACAAGGCAGCAGCTCCAGAGCAGAGGCCTCTCTTGAGAACCACCTTGTCCTTCCATGCTCAGCTCTGAAGGAGCTCCCTGGAACCACTTCTGAGCCTGCACTGGCTCAGCCTGTCCCCGAGTGCCCACCCCTCGGGAGCCTCTGCAGTCGCTGGAATTAACTCCGGGAATTCCTGCAGGGTGTGCCAGAAACCCAGGCTTTGAGGAAATTCGCTGAAGGATGCTGCTATTTCCATACTGTTGCCAGGATATTCAGTGGAACTCCAGTTCACGCCAGGTCAAAAAAGCAAACTCCTGCCCAGGATGCAAACCTTGATCTGCACTAAAGGGAAGCAGGGAGAGCACAGGGAGGTTTAGGGCAGGTACCTTTTGGAGAGATGTTTCTGTGCTGCTCGAGGCAAGGTGCCAGGACCAAAGCCACGTTTCAGTGCACCCATTGCCAGGTTTAGCACATGCACAGTGCTTTTCACAGGGTACAACAAAAGCAGGCAGAGCCACGTTAACAGAGAGACCCTCGTTAGGCTCAGAGAAGTGAACTGCTTTGCAGGGGGCAGTAGAAGACTTGGAAGCATGGCTGGATCTACAGGAAGGATCCTCCCAGGTACAGAATTCCCAGCATCACCTGCCACCAAGATCCCGGGGCTCTGCAGAGCCCCCAGAGCTTCTGCCAGCTGCCCAGCCCTATTTCCAGCCCTCCCAAAGCGCTGGGGTCACGGCAGCAGACACCTGAAGAGGAGCCCGTGGTGGAGATGGACAGACTCAGGTGATGCTGAGGAATATGCTGGCAGGCAGTGATGGAGCTGGCAGCCCAGCACACACCAAAGGGACCCTTTGTTCAGCACCAGTTAAAAAAAAAAAAATTGAAAAAAATAAGGATGTAAGGTTAAAAAAAAAAAAAAAGAAACCCGGCTTCATTTGTAATCTGGGATGCAGAGCATGCACATAACCAGACAGAGGCTGCCAAGTCACAAAAAGCCACTGAGATCTGTGAGCAACACCCTGTGCATCTGCAGCCTGTGCTGTTCTCTCGTGCTCTCCACCCAACCTCGTGGAGGCAGAGCTGCAGGAACGCCCCAGCCCCACAGCTCCCCACGGGGAGCAGGGATGGAGCCAGGCAGCAGTACAGAGCTCCCTGGAGCAGGAATTTGCAAGGTCTCCTCCTCTTCCTCCTCTTGGGAGCTCCCAAGGCTCCCAAGAAAAGGAGACCTTGCAAATCCACAGTGCCAGAGACGTGAGCTAAGATGCTCCAAGACAGGACATCCCCTTTATTTACATTATCCTTTGGGGTCACTGTGCTGTGGGCAGAGTGCTTTGCTTCCCACGGGTCACTCAGACCCTCCACCCATCACTCAGGTGCTCAAAAGCTGAATTACAGCATCCCACCTTCACTGTGCCACGAGTCTGCTGCTTTCCCTCCAGTCTCCTCCATTCCCTGCCCAACATCTGCCTGGAATCAGGCTTTTCCATGCATCCTGGCTGTAAATATCATCCCAAAACGAGGGCACAGCTTGCATTCCCCAAACTGCACAAGCTAAGCTTAACAAATCCCCATGCACATGTGGGTTTTGGCCATGCAGAGCAGGGTTGGGTCCTGTGTGCTTCAAATTCAGCCTGAAGCGTTTCTGGGACGTGCTCCCTGTGTGGTGGCTCTGCCTGTCCTTACCATCAGCTAAGGAAGCAGCTGCTCCTCCTGGAGGAGCCACAGGAGGTTCCCTGTTTGCTTATTTTGATGAGGAGCTTTTATTTTGAGCTGTGTCTGAGCTCGACATTATCCAAAGGATGCTGCCATGCATCCAAAGACAGCAGTGGTTCAACCTTGGAGCACTGCAGAGCTCTCCATCCCTGACCCCAGTGTGTGAACAGGGGATGGAAGGGCAGGACAGCAGGCTGGGACTCTGCAAAAATGGGGTTTAGTGTCTGTCCTGGGCTGAAATCCGTCAGACAAGAACAAGGTGGGCTGGTACATTCATTTTTCACCATAAAGTTAATCCTCCCCCAGAGCTACTGCCCCACAGGCACTCTGTGTTTTCTGTGCTCTGCCTCGATTTCCTCTTGGGAAAAACAAACAAACAAAAAAAAGCAAACAAAAACCAGGGAAAAGAGCATTTTACCCTTCCTATTCTCATTCTACTTGTGGAATTGTTTCCCTGGCAAAAGGCAGCAGAGGTGGAGGTTTAGTGAGGGTCAGACCTGCCAACACTGGTGAGCACAAAAAAAGAGCCTTTTCTTCACTACCCTCAGAGCTACCCAGATGGAGAGCAGCTAAACAACATCTGGCTACACACCAGGAATGCCACATCTGCAAAGACAGGGCTGCTCCAGGGGAGCAGAGGGCTCATGCAGCATCTTTCACTGTGCCCAGCACCCTGCAGAGCACCCAGCCTGCACAGCCTGCAGTTACTCAGACATTTTCCATGGTTCCCATGTCCCATTTAATGCCCACCTCCATGCTGGAGCTATGGGAGAACACCCCCTCTCACTGCTAACCAGAGCCAGACTGCCCCGGTGAAAGCCCCCAGGGTGATCCAAGGCATGTGAGATGGGCCCTTTTGAAAATGAAATCACAGGGAAATTGCATTATTACTAATAAAATTACACATAAGGAGATTAATTTGCTTTTTCTCCCCCAAAGGGCATCCATCTATTTCCAGAAAACATCTTTGGTGCTGGGGTTACTGGTTCTGCACACACACCTGGGCTGTGGCAAAGCTTTTGGGGAGAACATTGATGCCCTGTCCCAGAAGGACAGAATGGTTTGGATTGGAATGGACCTTAAAGATCATCTTGTTTCAGCCTCCCTGCCACAGGCAGGGCCACCTTCCATTATCCCAGGTTACTCCAAGCCCCATCTGACCTGGCCTTGGACACTTCTAGGGATGGGGCAGGCACAGCTTCTCTGGGCATCCTATGCCAGGGCCTCACCACCCTCACAGCCAAGAATTCTTAACCTTAAACCCACTCACTTTCAGTTTAAAGCCATTCTCCCTCATCCTGCCACTGCATGCCCTCATCAAGAGTCCCTCTCCTCCTGATGTTTGAGTCAGATGTTAAAGCAGGAACCTCTGGCACGTGGTTTTTGCAGGCTGATGGGGTATCAGGGCACAGGGAAAGGAACAGATCAAGCTCCTTGGTGCTCACCAACTTCCCAGAAGGGGTCTGGCAGAGGCAGGCAGTGGGGCTCTCTGGTCCTCAGTGCGACACGTGGCGAACAGCCATTAGCCCTGCTCCTCCATTGTCCTCCCCAGCACCAGAGTCTTCCCTGAAAACCGTCACAAAGCGGGATCAAATGACAAACCCAATCACCCAGGAGCTGGGAAATGCAAAGACAGCACCCTCACAGCCTGGGGAAACACCCTATTAAACCCCATTGGGGTGGCAGCACCCAGCACTGCTGCCTGAGCATTCCCACTGTGTTACACACAGAAATATTGGGCCTTTTTTTGAAAAACTGCGTTTGAGTCGCTGCTGGATGGAGCAACTGAGGGCAGCCAAAGGGGGCACGTGGCACCACCAGGAGCAGGAAGAGCTCCAGCTTCATGTCCCTGCCACCAAGCAGAGCTGTGGAGCTGCAGGCCGCTAATTAACGAGGCCACCCCTCTGCGTCCTGCCCCGCCATGATTTATTCATCGGGCACCCCCGGCGGGCTGCACAAGATAACGAGGCAGCGAGCGCCTGCCGAGCCCAGATGGAGATTTATTATCCCTGCAAAGCTGCCTGAGCCACGGGCCAGGAGGTTCCCCGGGCACAGAGGGATGAGCACAGAGCTGAGAGGGCCAGGAGAGCCCGCCTCAGCGATGGGCTGCTCTCCAAAAAAAGCAGGAGCAGCCTCAGCGTTACCACAAGCGGTTTTATTGTGGAAACCATCCCAAAGAAACCCTACCAGCTCCACATGACCTAGATCTTGCCAAAGCAACGTGCCACATCTAATTAATACAGGGGCTCCCGTCTCCTTTGGGTGTTTTATTAAACATTATTCCCCAAATCAAGTTCTGGAGGCAGGGAACTGCTCCAGACCAGTGATAGTGGAGTAGGATGTGCTGCAGCAGCTTATCCCAGGCAATCTTGCTGATTGCTGAGCAGGCACAGGGAGGGGAAGCTTGGTATTTAAATGTGGGACTGAAGCACGTGGCTTCATAGTGAGTGTGGGGTGGGAGAGGCTAATCCAGGACCTGGAGCTGGGCTTTTCTCACAGCACCAAGGCAAACGATGAGAATAAGTTAATTAAAGGAAAACAGTAAATAAAACCGGTGGGTTCTAGCTCTGTCAAACACTCCTGTTTTCTCAAGATATCCCAGCTTGCTCTGATTCAGAAAGGCTTCAATGCTTTTTAGAATTAAATACAAATCATGGAATCATTGAGGTTGGAAAAAACCTCTAAGATCAAGTCCAGCCATTAGCTCAGCACTGCCAAGTCCCACAAAAAATGTCCCCAGCCACCATATCTACAGATAATCCCCTCACAACTGGGTCAAACCACAGCAAAAGCACAAAGGCAACAGCCTCAAACGTTACCTAAATACCCAGATACAGCCAAGGGAAACTGCCTCGAGGACTTCCAAAACAGAGAGCTTCCAACTTTCCTCTCCACGCCACTTTCCCCTCTCCACCCCACAATCCGGGGACACACCATTCCCACGGGATGCCGCCCTCCAGCTCAGGGCCACGCAGCCCAGCTCAGCAGTGCCAGGAGATGGAGCACAGCCAGCGCTGGCTGCTCCACAGGGAGCCAGCAGGACCCCCCCAGTCCCTCCCAGCAGCCCCACACGGGACGGGGAAGGCTCCCAGTCCCCCCAGCTGCCCACCTGGGCTGGGGGCTCTCCGGTACTTACTCCCACTCCTTCCTCCGCGCCTGGGGCGTGCTCTGCATCTTGTGTGCCTCGTGTGCCTTGATGATGTCCCTCTGCTCGATCAGCCCTCCCCGCCGGCGCTTGATCACGTCGGGGCTCACGGGCACCAGCCGGCCCGGCCCCAGGTCCGCGTCGGCATCGCGGCAGCGGGAATCGTAGAGGGCGTCGAAGGAGGCGGCGCGGGACACCAGGGCCTGGGCCGGGCTCTCGGGCTCCAGCAGGTTGCAGGACTGGGTGCTCTGCATGAGGCCCAGCCGGTGCTGGCGCCACGTCTCCTCCTCGGGCAGGGCCAGGATGCAGCGCGACGAGGCCGCGTCCAGCTCAGCCGCCCGGCCCGGCGCCGGGGCGCCCATGGAGCACGTCCCGAACCCCAGCATGGCTCCTGCTGCTGTGGCTCATCACTCTGCAAGGGAACGAGACACAGGGAGGCTCAGGGGTTTGCCGTTTGCCTCGCGGTTCCCTCCGTTCCTCCCACATCGATCGAAGGCCCGTTCCTCCTTGGGTTGTGGGGCTGGACCCTCTCATGCCAGCATCACCAGATCCCCAAAGTTAGGGCAAGGGGCAGCACATCCCAACTCCCTCATCCTTCCCAATTTGGGCATCCCTGAACCTCTTGCAGCTCCCTGACCCGGTAGCCAGCGCTCCCTGAAGCAGCACAACTTGATGAGATGGGAAAAGAGATTTGGGACACCCGGATCAAACCACGCCGGGCTCCTTCCATTTGGTTGGTTTTTCTCTACGGGGCACTCCTGGCTGGAGCATCCAGATCTCCCTCCAGTCCCACACTCAAGGGACAGCCAGGCAGCCCTAGAGACAGGCAGCACTTCAGGAGGCTGGATGGGGCAATACCGGCGTGGCTTTGAGTTGGGAGCTGCACACGGGAGCCAAAGGCATGGGAACAGTGCCAGGAACACCACACCGAGCAGGGCTCCTTGGCCAAGCAAAGTAGGAGATGCTCTACAGACAGGAGATGCTCGTGGCCAAGACTACACCCAAAGCCATGGTGAAATGCTGTATTTTTGTGTTGGAAAAGCTCTGTTCAACATGTTATTGATGCGGGAAAGGCTTTGATTTGGCAGTCCCAGAAACTCCCCGTCCAGTGTTTGCCCATGAGGAAGGTGAAAAAGGGGATGAGAGAAAGCAGAAGGCAGCCAAGGCCATTACTCCCTTCCTAACTCCATCCCTAATGCAGGAGAAAGCAACCCAGCAAGGAAAAGGAGGATTTAAATCCCCCAGTCATGCAGCAAACTGAGCACATCATCATCTCAACCCCCTCCCAGGGCATTGTTTGGAGATACCTCCAGAACAAACAGGGAGGTGAGAAGAGAGGATGGGATAAAGGCTGGGCAACACCACACCAGGAGCAAAAATACATTAAATATAGGGGGGGAAAAATTAACAGTAATTGAGGGGACAACATGGAGCATGGCTGTAATCCCAGTCAAAATAAGCCTGCCATTCCTCACGAGGGGAAGGGATGGGGGGCCCTGGGGAACATCCCATTTCCCTCAGGTCCGTGGTGCTGCCCTGTAAATAGAAGGCATCCAAAGTCACCCTCAGATTTAAACCAGTCCAGCCCAAGGGATACTCAGCCCTTGGCAAGCTCTCCAGAAAGAAAAAGGCAACTGCCAGCAAGAGCCTCAGCAAATTAATTAGCACATTGATAAGAGGAGTTTGGCTGCTCCCACTGAGAGCTATAAACGGATCCTCCACTCCACTACTTTGCTTACCCATGAGACTTTTTTTAGGAGCATTAATTACTTCTTCAAGTCAGTTCTGGACACCTTCATCATATCTAATTTCCACCAACTTCTGCTTTTCCTTTTCTTATTTCTCTGCTTATTTTCAACCCTCCCCTCTTAAAGTTTAACTCTGGGTTTCCTTGGGTTTGGGGGGCTTTTTTTGTTTTGGTTTCCCTTTTCCTGTGGTTAGTGACCTTTTTGTTTTGGTTTTCTGTTTGGTTAGGTTTTGTTTAGCTTCTATTTGTTTGGGGTTTTTATGGGTTTTTTTGAACAGCCATTAGCCCTGCTCCTTTCCCTTAGATTTCCTTGGCAAGGACAGGAGGATTTCATGCACACCAAGCGTGAACACTCCGGGTTTCAGCCATGCCTGAGGACAATTAGCCAAGAGCAAATGAGGGTAAATCCCAAGGGCAGGTCCAGCATCCCCACAGACGCTGGCTCTGTGATGCCTCCCAGTGCATCTCCCACTCCAGCTGACTCCCAGGCTTGGGGGCAAGTGGAAAAAAGCTCAGGCAGAGCCCTCAAAGAAAACACTGAGAAAGTTTGAGGAAATAAACAGAAATAATTAGCTCTGCCTCCGCCCAAGCAAACAGGGCTCACGCTGCCAGCAGAACAAGCCACGTTCCCTCTGGAGAAGTGACAAGGAGAGAAGGGAGGATGCCAGAACATTTTGTGAAGGGAAGCTGACGAGGTTTCACGCTAACGAGGGTGCTCGAGGGATGCCACATGCCAGGTACAGAGCATCTGGCACCAGGGCACCTGCCCCTCTTCTGCCCTTTGGACCCCTCCTCACACACTGAAAACAAACACTTTATTTTTACCCAAAATCTGAATTAATGGGAAAAACACCACCCTGGCTCATGTAATTTGGCTTCTGCTGTTTAAATGCCAGCCCTTCCCCTGTTGGTGGGAACCCACAGCTCGGGCTGTGCTGGAGAGAGGCATGGCCCGAGCCAGGTCCATGGAGCCAGCCAGCAGCCCTGCCTCCAGCCTGGATTTTCACACAGAACAGGGGTGTGTGTGTCACACAATGGCCTGGGCTGGAAAAAAACATTAAATTCATCTTGTTCCAACTCCCCTGACAAAGACAGGGACACCTTCCACTAGACCAGGCTGTTCCAAGCCCCATCCAACCTGGCCTTGGCCACTTCCAGGGCTGAGGCAGTCACAGCTTCTCTGGGCAACCTGTGCCAGAGCCTCACCAGCTTCACAGGGCAGAACTTTTCCCTAATACCTAACCTAAACCTACCCTCTCAGTGTGAAGCCACTCCCCTTGTCCTGTCACTCCAGGCCCTCATAAATAGTTCCTCTCCATTTTTCTTGTAGGCTCCCTTCAGGTTTCAGTGCCTCTGAGCCCTTCCAGCTGCAAATCAGCCCTTTCCTGGGAATAAACCCAGCTTGCCACACAGCTCCCTGCTAACAGCCGGGCAGAAGATGACTGCACACCTCCACTAATGACAATTAGGGGTTAAAAACAGCAAAGGAAAACAGCATCTCCACCTGTATTGACCTCCCTGTAGTCCCACACGTGATTTCCCACAGGTGATCCCGGCTGATGCTCCCTGTCCATGTCTCTGGTGGTGTGACTGTGATGCAGCAGGGACATGGGACAGCCCCTGCCATCCCTGCCACAGGAACAGCCCCTGTCACTGCCCAGCAAAGGGACACTGGTCTGTATTTGATACAGGAGACCCAAGGAACCGCTGCACTGTGACACAAAGCAGGCTTTCAATACATTAAAATGAAGCCTCTAGAAGCTCTCACTTCCCAAACTTCATTCTAAAAGCAATAAAAGCCAGGAAATTCAGTGTTTGCTCCTGCTGTGGAGAAATCATCTGACTAAAACCATGGCTGTAGGGCACTGAGAACGGCCAAACTGAATCAGAGAGGGGATATTCAGCTACAAAAACACTGGTACTTGTGCTTTCACCTGCACAGTGCCTGGGAGCAGCGTGGAAATGGGACACAAAGGCAGCATGCCCACCCCACAAACCGCTGAGAAAAGGCTTTTCAAGCACCAGAGCACAAGTGATGGAAGAAGAAACACACACAGATCCTCTCTACAGCATCCTCAAGAGACCCAACCCCGTTATCTCAACCCCAGCCACGTGCCACAGCCCCAGCAGGCAGGAGACCCAGAGATCTCACACCACGTTTCATTTTTTTTCCCCCTCTGGCAGCTGATTAACTAATAAAGAGCTGCAGGTTCCCAGCCCTCCGAAGAGGAAATTCCTTTTAGGGGTTTTTCTGTGCGTGTGTTTGTGTTACAATGGCAGCAATCAAGCCTTTAGCCAAGTAACGAGGTGTTACCATAATAACTACACTCGGCACTCGAAGCTCTTTGCTTCCATTACCTGAACAACTTTCACCAAAACCCCCGGAGTTAAAGCAAAATGTTGCTTCCCCGGGCAGCACTGCAATGCTGAGCTCCAACACTGCCACAAGGGAGAGCAGGGAAGCAGAGATCCCTTCCCGGAGAGGGCAGGATGGACAAACCCTGGCTGTGGTGTATTCCACAGGCAACAAAGCTGCTGGAGCCCTCCAAACGTGGTTCAGCACCCCAGCAGCCTTCCCTGGGGATTTGGAGGATGATTTCGACAGCAGCATCAGAGCAAGACGTTAAACGTATGAAAAATGTATATGATACTATCTATATATTAATGTAATAGAAATCTTTGGGAGAGCATCCAGGATGCTGCTCCCAAGCACCTTGGGGACACCCCCAGTCAGGCAAGGATTCTCGCCTTCACCAGCCCACAGGAGATGATGTCTCCTCCTCCAGCCTGGCTGCTCTCCCTGGGAACTCACATGCTGGGATGTCTTGGCCTGGTTCCACCCTTCCCGAGGCACAGGGATGCTGACCTGCTTCTCCCCAGGTCAGGGAGCCACTTGGTTTCCAGGACAATCAGGAGCCTGTCTGCACTGAGCCGTGCCTGCCCTGAGCTGCTGATTCCCGGTGCCTGCTCCAAGGGAAGGGGAGCTCAGGCAGCGCGGGGAAGCAGAGCACCAAAGCTCCGAGAGCTCGGCACAATTTCAGCGTGGGGCCCTTCCAAACAGCGACAGATGGGCTGCGAGAGAGGCTGATTCATCCTCGTGGCCTTTTCCTCTCCTGCCACGTGCACTTCCCCTGGCAGGGACACGGATGCTGGGGCGGGTGAGCCCTGCCTGGGTCAGCCCCGGGTGCTCCAGCCCATCTGGGGCTGTGCAGCGCCGGGGCTGTGGGAGCAGCTGGTGAGGGGGTTATTTTTAGTCGAGTCATTTGATACTGGGCGAAAGTTTGTGGGATTAAACCCCCCTCCCAAAGGCCCCAGCAGTGATGGATTTGCGGTGGCTCTGCTGGGAAAAACTGCTCTCAGCATCCCTGGGACCCAGTGAGAGCTAGGGCTAAATTCCAGGCTTGGGAGCTTTGTACACCAGTAACAGAGGGACTGAAATGAGGTGGAAAAGTAGGAAAGATGGGAGGAAAGACAGGAAGGGAGGAAAGATAGGAAGTGAGGAAACACAAGGAAGTGAGGAA
>VWZP01008554.1:488437-507127 GCA_013396995.1 Dicaeum eximium
AAAGAAAGAAAGAAAGAAAGAAAGAAAGAAAGAAGAGAAGAAAAGAAAAGAAAAGAAAAGAAAAGAAAAGAAAAGAAAAGAAAAGAAAGAAACATTCACAGGCAAAGTTTTCTTGCACAGATTTAGTCCTACACACAGCAAAAGGTGTGGATGAAAGGGTCAGATCAAATGTACCAAAATGGGAGAGTCAGGAAAGGCAGCATCACATGTGCCGATGTGTTGAGGGCAGAGGGACATGGTGGAATCAAAGAAAGGCCACTTGGCTCATAAAACATCATTTTCTCATCACGCACTCATATATTACACACTATTTTTTGGGCCATCATGGTACCAAAACAACACAACAAAGGCCCTGGAACACTTGCAAAGATCAGATGGAGGAAAGAGCAGAGCTCAGAACACCCAGGAGCCACTCCAGGGTGGGAAAAGCTTCAGCAGCAGACATCAGACAACCTTTTGACTGGGAAACAGCTTTTGTTCTGCCACGCCAGGGCTGTCACAGCGGAGTGATGCTCCAGCAGCAGAGTCCACTCCTCAGACTCAGCACCACTTCTGCTTCCCAGGAAAAGCTGAGCCGAGCCCAGATGGAGCCAGGCTGCTGCTCAGGCCCCACGCCAGGCAGGGGCATCTCCCAGGCCAGCGAGCCCCAGCGGGTACAGGGCTCACCTCGGGTAGCACAGCCCCAGCACAGGAGCCCTCCTACAGAGCACCACTCTGCTCTGTAGGATCAGCTTTAGAAGTAGCAGAACATGAAATTATCTCATCTCTCCTTTAAGAGCAACTGCTAAACACCACCACTAACTATTTATATAAATGCACGTCAAAGAACTCAGCACTTCTCCAGCACGGAGAGCCAGGAGAGACGGAGACAGCCGGGGAGCAGGACCCTGTCCCCAGGGACAGCAAACCCCAGCCCCGAGGATGCTTTCAGAGCTTGGGCAGGCACATCCCTGCTGCAGTGGCAGTGAGAGACGCTCTCTGGTCTGGCACAAGGGCAGGACCAGGCACAGGGATTGGGAACACCCATCCTAACAACCCAAACTTCTCCCAGCCTGCCTTTGGGACAGTCTCATCTCAACCCCTCTCCCTGCAGGGCAGGCAGGTCTCTGCAGCAAGACACCCCTCATCACACATCCACCACACCTGCAACCTGTCAGCCCCGATTCCAGCTCCACACCAGCATCCCAAAGCCCCAGGAGAGCAGAGCAAAGGCGGACAGACAGACCTGAGGGGCTGTGTGCCATCCGCCGCGGCCAGGAATGGGGAAGAAGGGACGATGCCTGGCACAGCTCAGCGCTCCCCTTCCACGTACCAGCTCTTCCACCCAGCAGGGGAGAGGGATTGCTCTGGTGGGAGCAGCTCTGCAGACAGCAGGGACCAAGCTTGGCAACAGGAATAATCCAGGATGGGAAAGCCAGAGGGATCCAGCAGTGTCCAGAGCCCAGCAGCGCGGAGCGGAGCCGGAGAGCGCGCCCTTAGGAGTTTGCTTTCCAAAGAAGGGCACAGCCAGGACTCCTCAAGATAATTTCCAGGCCACCCTCCAGGAATTAGCTCTGTTCCTGCATAAGACTACAGGCTGTCACCCCTATGGAACTACGCTGCCCTGCTCCCTGTGCTCCCACCATGAGCAGATTCTCCTCGGAAAGGCGGAACAACCCTCCCCAGCGCAGGGCACACAGCCAAGGTGAAGCACAGCTATGGCAACAGCCCCAAGTTCATGGGCCTCAAACTGTCCCCTTGCCCAGCCACAGGCACAGGGGAGTGGCATCTGCATGGCCCAGCCCACCATTCCCTGGATATTTGGTGATCCAAGAGCCAGCACATGCTGGTGGCCATGGACAGAGCCCCACCACCCCAAGGACAGCATAAATCTACATTTTTTTTCAGTGCACAGCAGCAGCACTGACTCTTCACATTACACCTCTGCTGCTCCCACACCCAAGGGATGGGAATATGGGAAGCAGTGCTGCCAAGCCTGGTAACTCAGCCTGAGCTGGCACATTTCAAAGGGGACAAGAGAACCCACACGACATCAGAGTCCAGCATCAGTCCCCATCTCCCTGAGCCCTAAAGCATCTGAAGAATTGCCAAGCTATGGAGAGGAGCAGGAGCTGCCCGCACGAGCCAGGGTGTGTTAGAAGTTGCTGTGCAACAGAGAAAGAAAATGCTTTTAAAAATAAATAGAGCAGCCCCAGGGAAGCACTGCTGGCAGAAGGCAGCCAGCCCTGGATCCTCGCTGGGAAGCACCTGGAACGAGGCAGCCTGCAGGAAGGAGCTGAGAGCAGGGCATTGCTGCTGCTGAGGGACATCAGGTCAGCTTGAAACCACAGATGTAAAGAGGAACTGATGGAGATAGAGAAGGAAAAATAGGGAGCCATGCATGAAGCATTCCGTTTTCCTGTGCACTGCCCTGGGAGAAGTTTGTTTGCCAATGTCAAGGCTGAACACACGTGGTCCCAGGATCCCAGAATGATTTGGCTTGAAAGGGACCTTAAAGCCCATCTAGTTCAAGCTACCCTGCCATGGGAAGAAGAATTTTTTCCAAATATCCCATCTAACCCCACCCTCTGTCAATCTGAAGCCATTCCCACTTCTCCTGTCACTCTGTGCTCTTCTTAAAAGTCCTTCCCTAGATCTCTTGTAGCCTCTTTTAGCGCTGGAAGGGGCTCTAAGGTCTCCCCAGAGCCTTCCCTTCTCCAGGCTGAGCAGCCCTAGCATTCTGAGGCAGCTCTCACAGGGGAGGTGACTGTAAGGGCCTGGGCTCCCCAGGGGGCTGTCCCTGGCCTGAGTGGCACCCGCTGCATCCCAGGCACTGCCAGCACTCATCCCAGTCCTGGCTGCATGCTCCAACCTCTCCAAAAACCCCTGCCTTAGCCAGGAGCTGGGATGGGGCAGGAAGGACACCCAGCTTGGATTGCAGCATCACAGGGGGACGGCATCCCGTGGCCACGAAATCGGTGTTTAACCTGGCAAGGGCAGGGAAAACAAGCTCTCACTTCCAATGGTGCCTTGGCTGAGGTGACTCACGAAGCATAATGTGTGTCAGTGCTTAATAGACCTGCACAGGTAATTATTCCATCCTGGAAACAGCAGATTCCCAGCAAAAGCAGTCACAGCACCCCTGAGAGGGGAAAACAAAGGGATGCTACAAAGGTGAGCGACAGCAGGCTTTATTTTTCTTTGACTTCTGCTCCCATTATGCACAAAGACTTGCTGAAAAGGTCTTGTTGTTTGTGCAAAAATGAAGACAATCTCTTGCACAAACTGCACGGTGAGGAAGGGAAGGGGATAAAGGATAAGTCTGGCCTGCCATGCTGTGGGGGGAAGAAATCCCTCCCAGTGAGGGTGGTGAGACACAGGCTGCCCAGAGAAATTGTGAACGCCCCATCCCTGGAAATGCTCAAAGCCACTTTGAGCAACCTGGGGGAACAGAGAGGATTTGCCTTATCCTGGCTTGAGCAGAGTCGGGACAAATGAACAGTAAAAAGTAATTTCTTGCCCTGGCAGCATCACACATGCTGAAATCAGGCTCTGAGGACCCTTCAGCAAGTAAACACCTTCCCTACTGGCTAGGAAAGCATGTCCCAGGACACTCTGCTGCTTAGGGCCAATAGCCTGGACCAGCCCCTCCCCTTCCTCCCATTCCACATCCTTCCCTGCTCCTGCCATCCTGAGCCACTCCAAGCTGCTGCACACCTCCAGAGTCATCCTCTGAGCCCAGTTTCTCCCACACTTTGGGAGATGGGAACAAAACAAATAAATGTTATTGTGGAGCTAAAAAGAACATTTCAGCAATCCTGCTTCTTCCACCAGGACTAATAACCTGGCTCAGCAAGCACACAGTTCTTACTCACAGTTCTCCTACTCAATGCACACACTCCTAGGAAGTCCCAGGGGCCCCTCTCCTGCTCAGGGGACACCACCAAATCCCTCAGGAAAGCCTGGCTACTTCCTCTTGGCTGCCAAAGGCTGGACCCTGCAGAGGGCCATGGTCTAAGCCAGCCTGGCCACGAGCCCAGGTGCTTTGCTAAGGTGCCAAGTGAAGGGTCTGTGCTTCTGGAAGCCATCTGGGCAAGAGGACAGGCATGGAGCACGGCATTTGGGGGCACTGCTCTTCCAGATACACCCAGCTGGACCCCAGCCACCATCAGTGGCCTCTTCTCCCTCCAGCAGCACAGCTTTGTCCCCAGCTCCGGTGGCAGCTCCTGCTCCAGACCGCAGCCCCAGCGGTGCTGCTCGCCCACCCTCTGCCTTGCTGCCTCACAGCCAGCAGCTCCAGCACCTCCCCTTGGACCAAAGCCACTGTCTTATCCTTGGGCTCCCTCTCCTCTAAATGTTTCTTCTTCCAGCAAGAGCTCATCCAGCGCTGCTTTCCCTCCTTTTATCCGCTTGCTACAATCGCTGGCGCCGAGCCGCGACTGCCTTCCCCCCTTCTCCTCTTTGTGGCATTATTTCATCTCTGCTGTTCCATCCCTCTGAAGCACATTTCTCCGAGTAATTTGTGCCACAGCAACCTTCTTGCCAGAGAGCTGCTTTGTGGGACACTTAAGCATGGTGCAAATGAGCTCAGATTTAGGATGAGACTAATTCGTGGTAGAGCAGAGGAGGGCAGGCACAGCCAGGAATAACAGCCTAGCCCCAACCTCCAAGCTCGGTGCTGCTGACAGCTGGAGCCTGGGAAGATCCAGCAGGAAAAGAGCAATGCACATCCCATTTCTTACACCAGTCTTTATATAAGACACGCATCGGTCCAGCCCAACGTTCTCTACAGCCCTGGCTGAGCAGCCAGTCCAGGCACGGAGCTAGAAAGAGCTTTGCTCCCACCCAAGCTGACTGCTCCACTCATCAGCCCCATCTCCCTGCTGAAATGATGCTCCACAGCTCAATCAGTTCCTAAATCCATCACAGAATTGGCCCCTTTGCAGCAGCACGTGCCCTTGGAGCTTGGACTTCACCGTATTTGCAAACATCAGCCCTCACTGCAGTGGCTGCTCACTGATGGCCCCCATCCATCCCTCTCCAACTCTGGGAAGGAGAGGCTCCCCCAGACGAGGCTCCTCCACAGGCCACACACACACAGAGCTCTTTTTACACCGGGGAACTGCCATCTGGAACTTTCAGACATCCCCAGGGTGGCTGGGGCCCGGCGGTGCGAGACTGACGGCGTATGTCACCCAGCCTGCACACACCCGGGGGTGTCCTCACAGCCAGCTGGCACTGCCCAGCTGCCCAGCACGGCCCTGTGCTCACCACCACCCCCACACGGGGCACCAGCAGAGCCCTTTGGCTCCCAGCCCCTCGGCAGCTCGGAAGCGGGCAGGGCTATTTCTGGCAGCGGCACTCCCCCTCTCTCTGCTCTTGCCCACTCACTCCTTCCTAAATACCTTCACACCACTGATTTTCCCCATGCCAGCCATCCACCGTCTGCCAGCAGCACTGGGAGCACCAGCAGCATGCTTGAGCTGGGGAGAACCAAGCAATCATCCTTCATGGCCCCCAGCCCCCGCCTGCAGAGCTCAAAGTGGCAGAAGGGACCACGCTGACACATCACCCTCGCCAGACTGGCACTGATACATGACTGCCATCCAACGTTTCAGGTTTAAACCAGGTCATTTTCTTGCTTTGAACCTTGTTTGTGTGTCAGCTGCCAACTGAACCACTTGTGAGGGCTCCAGTTTGCCTCCGAGGTCTGTGGATCTGCCTGGGGTGCATTAAAACTCCGTCACACCACACACCAGCACAGAACCACCATTTGGGAATACTACACTCGTGTCTTCCTGGGTTTCACACCCTTCCCTCTGCCTGAAATGGGCTGGGCAGGCCCTAATAACAGGACCAGCAATTTGTCATGGACCCAAGCTAAAAACAGTGGGTGCTCAAAGCCTGTGAGCACCCAGATGGGATCCCCCATCTCGGAGAGTACCTGGCACAGGGTCAGCACTGCAGCCAGGAGCAGGCCAGAAAAACCAAGGCTTCCCCTAAAGCAGTGGCTGCCAGGACCGAGTTTATGGCCTCCCCAGCTCCGAGAGCTGCTCACAGGCTCTGCCCCACAGCCACACAGCTCTGTCACCTCCACAGGCTGTCATCTCCCCTGTAAGTGACACTCAGCTCATCACTGCGCTGGGGCACATTGAATCGTCACACTCAATAAATGGTTTGGGCTGGGAGGGACCTTTAAAGATGATCTTGTTCCAGCCCCTGTGCCATGGGCCTCCAAGGGACACCAGGTTGCTCCAAGCCCTGTCCAGCCTGGTCTTGAACACTTCCAGGGAGGGGGCGGCCATGGGCCCAGGAAAACAGGTGAAGGCAAATGGTCTGTCCTGGTCCTTTTTCCTGCGAGTGAGCAGCTCCAACATGCCAGCAGGGAGGAGCAGGCCTTGTGAACAGAGCCTTGCTCTTCCCTCCTCCCCTGCTTGGGAATGCCCCATCCTTGGAAGTGTTCAAAGCCACTTTGAGCAACCTGGTCTCATGGAAGGTGTCCCACCATGGCAGGGGGTGCTAGACCAAGAAGATCTTTAAGGTCCCTTCCAACCCAAACCATTCCAGAACTGATTGAGGAAGCACCAGCTAGACACGAAGACATAAATAATAATAATAACCTCCAAAAACACCCTTGAGCTAAAGCACTGACACCTTCAAGCTAAAACTACTCCTACACATGAGCCAGCCCACTGCAGACCAGAGCAGATCCCTCACGTTTTGCCCACCTCCCACGCACATCCCACAGCCCTGGGGATGGATCCCCAGCCTTGCACACACAGGCTGCATCTGGGCTCCTTTCTACCACGCCCAGGTTTATTTTGCAGAGAAAACCTGGCCCCAGAAGCTCAGCAGGGAAGCTTTTTAGCACCTGTGAGTGCCCAAAGAAGGTGTCCAGCCACCTGCAAAGAGCTTCCCGAGCTGTCAGCATCCCTGCAGTGCCAGGAAGACTCAACAAAGCCTTGGCACCTAAGGGACCCTTCTGGAGAAGCTTTTTGGAAGCAAGAATAATCCACAGTGGTTTAAGGCTCTTTGCAGCCACCTTGGATCTCCAGCCAGAGTGAGCAATCACCCATAGCCTGGTGGGGAGCCAAAGGCAAGTCCAGGTATTCACCTCACTTCCAAGAGCCAAGGGTGTCCCACACTGCCCCAGCAAACTGCCAGGAGCTGAGCCAACACCTCTGGGCCAAGATCCCTTCACCTCCAGGCTTTCCCACCCCACATGGAAACCAAAGCACCACGGCACAGACCCCACCACACAGCCTAAACCCCAGACAAGCCTTGGCTGAGGGTGCTACACACAGAGCAATGCATCTCTAGAAGAGGTTTGGGTGCTTTGCACATCCCACAGGAGCTGTAACACGAGGCCAGTGCTGAGTGTTTCTAAAAATCTCAGCCTGCTGCGAGACGTGGAGCCCCGTGTACGTAGAGCCTGCTTGAAACGGCTAACGGATTGCATTTTTTCCAAGCTTGCTATTTCCATATGCCAGGAGGGAAAAAAAATAATAATAGGAAAAAAGAATAAAAAAGAGACCTAAATCAGAGCAGTGATAAATTTCTAAAGCTACTGTAGCAAAGGGAAAAAAACCCCAAAAGAAACCTGTAGTAGAAGCAGCCTCTCAGAAATTCCCCTGTGCTGCAAATGCCAAATTAAGTCAAAAGGAAGAGGAGGGGGAAAATCCACTTCCATAACAATATACTGTGGACAAAAGGACATCAGTAACCACAGTCTGTCACTGCTGCCATCGAATTCAACATCCGCTGCAGCAGCTCATTATTTAAGAAGTAAAACTGCACTTTCACCGCCGGGTCCAAAGCAGGGCATGGAAACACAGGCTGGCCCCACACTGATTAGGAGAGTGAGAAGTGTGCAGCCACCAGGCTGTCACCTAATGGGACTCAACGAGGAGTGGCAGGGCTGAGAGCTCACCCTACACCCAGCAGGACTGGCCTGATTTCACCCTTGTTGCTGGGCTTCCCACTGAATCCCACCGGGCTGATGCGGAGAGCTCGGACATCTCCTGTGCCAAGTGCCTGCTCTCATGGTGCACAGCAAGGAACAAGAGGCTCAACCCCCCAGCCAAACCTGCTCAGAGCTCCTCAGCATCCCCAGGCTCAGCTCTGACCCAGCTGTAAGTTTTCCACCCAGGAAGGTCTCGGGCAGTGAGCCCTTCACTCCCAACGTGCCCCAAGCTCGGCCCCCAGGTGCCACCGTGGAGCTGAAGACACGGTGCCATCCCAATCCACCACGGCGTGCCCGAGGGACACTGCCAGCATAAGGATGCTTTGGTTGTTTATGCAAACCCTGGGGTCTGCAGGCAGGAAATCAGGGAATATTCAGCTCACTCCGGGGGAAAGGCTGGCCCAGCCCATGGTGGAGATGCAATCCTGGCTCAGAGCTAGAGGAGCAGCGGTGCCTGACAATTCCCAAAGCAGCCCCAGGCACTGAGGCTTCAGGAAAACACACACCAAGCAAGCTGCTGATTCACTGAAGAATCCAGAAAAGAAGCACGATGTGGAAAAACATGAGTTTGGAGAAGAGATGAGAAATGCAGTTCTCTGGCATTCAGAAGATGAAATAGAGGCAACAGCACCCTCAACTCCACCAAGCATCACCGAGACGCCACCAGAGGAAAATGTTCCACACCCAAAATAGGGCTGGATCAGAAGTCCCTCCCAGCCCTCCCTCCTTGTCCCCAGTTTCAGAAAACAGACCTGAAAAAGTTAATGCAAGAAGCCAAGAGTTAGTACAAGAAGCTAAGGGTTAATACAAGAAGCTAGTGTTTTTCAGCTGATTTTTTTTAGATGACAAACTAAAAGCCTCACTCATTTTTATATCCCAGTGCAATGTTTACATTCCTTGGCTGAAGGAAACAGCAGGAGCAGCCTGCAGCATTCAACCTTTGGATCCACAAAACTACAGATCCACCCCAAAACAAGGGGAGAAAGGGGATTAAAAACCCAAAGAAAGACATTTAATGCAACCAACACACAAGGAGACCTTTTCAAGTCACCGACACCCTCCAGCCCTTTGGAAACACATTAAGCACTCTGAGACAGATTTTAAATTTCCTTATTGTGCTGTGAACCATGCATGGCCTGAGGGAGGTGATTTGTCTTCTCCTCGCAGTGTGAGTTAGCCCATCACAGCAAAGCAGCATCACCTGGGTGGGTGGAAACATTTCCCAGTGCAATCCCATACAGCACTAATAATAATAATAATAATAATAATAATAATAATAATAATAATAATAATAATGTGCTGCAAGACAGGGTGATCAATTCCTGGTATAGGGTACTTGTGTTTCCTAATAGCAAGAATCCAATATCACCCAGAAGGGAGAACTGTCAAGGCTCAGTACTTACTCTGTAGCTCCAGGAGCCACATTCCACTTACTTGCCAAGTCTGGTCTGTTTAATATAGAAAAAACCCCACCTGAATTATTAAGGGAACTGAGGAATAACAGAGGGAGATGAAAACGCCGTCAGTTGCTCCCTCTCCGATCTACACAAGCTGATTTTTTTCAAGCTGATTTAAATCCTCGCTTTGACTGTGCTCCTGCTGCTGGGCACTTCATTCACAGGGTAAGCCTTTATTAGTAAAATACATATTTGAGCCATCACAGCAGCTTCAGCTTTTCTTTTCATCACTTTACCCCAGCTCATCCCAGGGTGAGCTGCACGGTGAAGGGAGCAGGGAAAACACAAGATTGCATGCAAGAGCTTAACAAATTCAAAACAAAGAGAACAGCCCCTGGGGAAGAGAGCAGCATAATTAAACCATTAATTCAGGTTACAGCTTTTGTTCTGGGCGAGCTCCAGTCACCCAAAAATCCCAGCAAGGGATAGTGCCAGGTCAGAGCCCAGCTCTGAGGCTCAGCCACAGCCCCAGGCACACCAAAGCCGTCTCCACCACCCCCTCTCCGAGGCAGAAGCTGAAAAACCACCTCCCTTCAGAGGGAATCATAGGGAAAACAAGCTCCAGCTCTCAAGGAGCAAATTAAATACCTGGAATAACAAGTAGGAAACAGGTGACGGCTTCAAGGCTAATAAACCCTCTGAGCAACACTAACTGCTCCCTGCATGAGCAACGCAGACAAAGTGACTAAAACAAAGTCACGACAGTCACAAGCGAGCCGAGTGAGAGGTGGCAGCGAGAGAGTGAGTTTTGGCAGGTGGCTGGAAGCAGGCACTGGAACAGGAAGCAGGCAGGGCACACTGCAGCATCCCTGGCCACGCAGTGCTGGGAGAAGGGAAACACCATCCCAAAGGTCCAGCTCAAGAGCCTGCACCATAACTCAGTGGGAGAAGGGAAAAATCCTGCAGCAGAGTGAGAAATTCCCCCTGTGAGATCTTTACTATCACATACAGGTGCTGCCTGCCCAGGGTGTGGGGTGGTAGCCAGGCACAGGGCAGGGGGCAAAAGTGCCAAGATGGGGGCAGAGGAAAGCAAAAAAGTCATTTTATCTGGTGGAAACTGTCTACTCCAACACAGCAGACACACTTCATTTCGGTTTTGCTTTTTATATCACATCCACCACACGAAAAACAGCACCAGATTTAAAAGATGGCTTTCAAACCTAAAGCCCCCAAACCTTCAGCTTCCTATTGCCCTTCCTATTGCATACACCATCAAATTTGGGTGCTTTTAAAATTTCTACCCTCTTCTCACCCTTTTTACTGGTTCTCATGATTTTGCCTGGTGCAAACCAGCTTCACACCACAGAAGCATTTCCATTTCAACCAAACTGCTGCTTCCAAGGCTGGGGGGACACCCCTGTCCATGTTGTGCTGGTTTTGCACCCTGTCCAACACACAGGTTTCCCTGTCTGTGGATTCCCTGGATCACCATGCTGCACCCTGAGGAGCTGATTGCCTCCCCTCCTTGCTCAGCATCACCCCAACCCACAAAAATGCATTTAAGGGCATTTCTCACCCCCTGTGACACTGCAAAGTGCTCCAAGGCCCAGCAGCACTTCTGACACACCAGGATCTACAGAGGGGATGGCCCTGGGACAGCTCCGGGGGTGACAGCCCCAGGACAAGTCAGGGTGGAAGGGGAAGCAGCCTCTCCCAGAGCTCAGGAGGCAGAGAGAGGGAGCAGGAGAGGGTTTACAGGACAGCAGGCAGCAGGCTGATGTACGGGGTGCAAGACTGGTGGCTTTCCAGCCT
Source organism: Dicaeum eximium (assembly GCA_013396995.1). Taxonomy (NCBI): domain Eukaryota; kingdom Metazoa; phylum Chordata; class Aves; order Passeriformes; family Dicaeidae; genus Dicaeum; species Dicaeum eximium. Next base: position 499,589 of record VWZP01008554.1, read on the forward strand.
GGATCAGAAGCAGGCTGGAAGGAGAGGGAGGAGCTCCACAGACAGGTGTGAAGGTGAACCTGGATAAAGCAAAGCTCTCCTGCCAGGACCAGCTTCCCACAGGGCCCATCCAGCTCCAGACCAGCTGACATCCAGCCCATTCCTGCTGCCTGTCCATCCCAACCAACCCTGGACAGAGTCCAACCCTGGACACAGTCCAGGCAAGGAAAAGGTCTGGAAGGACAGGCAGGGCTGCACTGGCAGAGGGACCAGCAACCCAGAGCAGGGCAGCACCAGCCTCCAAAATGCAATAGGGGGGCAGGAACACCACTGAACACAGAGCCAAGAGGACCAAAAGAAAGGAAAAGTAGAGAGGCACATGAAGGATCCATAAATTCCCAGGTAGGTGTGGAAAAGCCGCAGAGGACACCGGTGAAGCCGCAGCCACCACACACTGGCAAAGAGCAGGAGATCAACCTAGTCCCCTCTTCCTCCTGCTGCTCCCAGGAATGTGGCACCCTGGAAAAACCTGCCCAGCCTTTGCGTTGTGCAAACCTCAGCTCTAAAAATAACGCTGGGTGCAAGTGACACATTTCGCTGGGAGCCGGCGAGCGCAGCCCACGGAACCAGACTCGCTTCGCATCAGGGACAGGTTTTGTAAACAGGGCTTTTTTAAGGTTGCTTAGTAAGCCACAATCAAACATCCAAAGCCATCCTTGGGTGGGGCAGAACTGAAGGAGGGACCCCATCACGGGGAAAAATCCTGCTGAGGAAAACAGGGTGGGGAAAACTCAAGGGCTGGCCCCTGTTTCCCAGCACGTCCCATATGCCTCAATTCACACTTGGAAAGATTTTAAGATGGAGTTTCTCACTCTGTATCACAACACAAGAAGGGTCCCAGCTCCAGCCATGCCCACAGCAACAATACTCCCCTCACCAGCTGCTTCCAGAGAGAAAAACTCCTATTTTTAGGGAAAGCAGAGGCTCAGAGATGGCCAGACAGACAACCCCATTGCTGAGGGGCTGTGCCCCACCTCCCAACCCCCAGATTAGCAGGCTGTGATCCTTTCCTGGCTGCTGCAGCTGCTCCCCAGCAGCCAGATGAGAGGCAGAGCAGGAGGAAGAGTAGCCCAAAGTGTTGCTTGGTTAATCACAGTTATTAGCCACCATCTTGAGCCACTCCCATTAGTTACAGCCTGATTTTCTCAGGCACAGTCAGCATGCGAGATTTCAATTAAAACTCATCTCAAAACCAACATGGAAGTACCTCCCTGACCCACCATGGGGCTCATCCAGGACATGGGAACATGCACAAGAAGTAGTCATTTCCTTGAAGGACACGGTTTAATTAATTTTAAACCGGGTATAATTTCCCAGCCCTGCTTGGGAAGCCTCGGCCCCTTCTGCCTGCAGCTTGGACAAACAAGGCAAGGGCAATGCAAATGCTCTTGGCTGCACCAGAAAACTTCACACAAATATTAGCCACAGCTTAATGAGCTCTCTCCAGGGATGTGCTGTCAGGGGTAAGGCTCAGCTCTGCCCAGGCCTGCCCACAGCTCTGTGCTTTGAGGCACCTTTCCAGCTGGTTTGTGCTTATTTATAGGCAGCAGTCCTTGGAGAAACAGGAGCAGATGAAGCTCAGCCCCTTCCCCCTGACAACTCTGAGCTTTCTGCTGCCTTTCCCGCATAGATCAGGCTCAGACAGCTCCAGCATCTCGCCAATGCCCGGGGGCAGGCGCTGCACACCAGGAGCTTGGGGTGTTTTTAACGGGATCCCCTGTTCCCTGCTCGTTAAGTGAGAGGAAATCGAGTGTTTTGGCACTAAATAAATAGAGCAATAACCCTGAACCGGGCTGGGAAGCACATATGCCTGTGGATGGCAAACTGCAGGAAGCGGGTGTTTTGGTGCCCGTGGAAAACCAAACATTGGATTTCCAAACTGCCTGGAAAACCCAACATTGGATTTAAATCCACAGCTGGCAGCCTCTGAAGCAGGGAGCACAGAGCCCAACACCTCTCTGCTGAAAAGGAGAAAAACAACCCCTCTGAGCCAATAATTAACACACATGGGCACGACTGGAGGGTCGCCTCGACGTGGCATTTTTGGGGGAGAATCCCACCCCACTCACTTTGCAGATGCCACATCCCAGCCCCACAGGGGAATTGTGGAACAACTGATGCCAGGGAACACCTGACCCCACCTGCTGCTCAGAGCAAAGCCAGGATGATGCCAGAGGTATCGGGAAGGGAGAAAGCCCAAAGCCTTCGCCGCACAAGCCCCGGGCTCCAGCCTGCCCCGATCATTCCTCAGCCTGACACAGAGCTCAGCAGCCTCTCCCCAGGCACGAGGCCTCACGCCCGTGACTAATGGTATGTTTTGACATCCCTGAAATACTCCAGCACTTCATTTCAGCCGCAGGGAGCAGGAAGGAAGGAGAGGACATGCTGGTGGGGAGCCGGCACCGGGAGGGGAGGGTAGAAAGAGCTTGTGCAAGAGCGACAGGAAGGGATAAAGCAAAGCAGCACGGAAAAGACACGGGAGATGGATGAGGGGCAGGTTGAGAGCTGAAGGCACCCGAGAAGCCTTTCTGGTCCCCTCTGCTCCTTGGCTGTGCCTTCCCTGGAGCTCTGTGGAGCTGCAAGGCACGGGATTTCTTTATCATCTCCTCCTAAACACACTGCTTGAGCGGGGACACAGGGATGCTGCACTAACCCCCAGCAAGCCTGTACGCGGCTGGGGAGGGATGCAGGACCGCTGGAAGCCCTGCCCGGGGAGGCAGGAAAAGGCAGTGTCCCCAGGCTGCTCCTTTGGACTGTCTCCAGCAGAGGCAGGAAGGTGACAGACAGCGGTCCCCGGGGAGGTTCATTAACCGAGCCTCTTCTGTCTTCAAACCGGCACCTCCGGCCCCAGGGGAGCCAGCGGAGACACAGCCCCGGGCTCTGGCAGGGCAGCAAAGAGCATCCCAGCCACCAGCCGGGCTGCTGGCCACCACCATCTGCCAGCCAGCAGCAGCGGGGAGAGGAGCAGCCGAAGCCACGGGGGGGATCTGGCGCTTTTCCTGACAGCTCTTGCTCATCACCAGCTGCTCACGCTGGGGCTCAGGCAGCGCTGCTGCTCCCCAGGGGCTGGGGGAGCCGGGAGCGGGGTGTCTGCCTGGGGCTCCCCATCACTGCCTCACCCCACTGTCCACCCTTAAATTCCAGCCAAAAAAAGCATCCTCAGTGGCACCCATGGATCCACTCAACCACGGGATGCAGAAATGAGTAGAAACTCCGGCTGCCATCACCAGAGTGCCGCTTGCAGAAGTTTTCTTGGGTCACTGGGAGCAAGGAGCCCATCTGGCAGCAGCAGAGGTGCTGGGGGAACTGATTTCTCTTTTCAGCTGTCATTAAAGTCATCGAAGTGGCTGTGAGTGATTCACAGCAGTGCATGAGAAGCCGTGAGTCACAGGCTGGATGCAGTGGGTGGGTGCATTGACTCAGCCACGCCGGGGATGGGGCACAGGGGCTGCAGCCTCACACGGCCGAGGGGACGGTGATGCCCGCATGGGGCCAGCGCCACGACTGCCAGAGAGCTCACACACGTGCTCAGGTCCCCTCTGGTGCCCTCAGCAGTGTGGGTGAGCCAGAGGGAGGCTCTGCCTCAGCATGAACCTGTCACCTGCCCCAAAAAGGTGCCAAGGGGCAACGGGGCCGGGCCGTGCTCTCACTCAGCCTTTCACCGCCAAAAGGTTTGCACTGCCCCGCGTGGCAGCAGAGGAGGAGGAGCCCCCCAGGTACTCGAGGTGTGCAAATGCTTCCCAAAGTACAGCGAACAAACTTTCCAGGTATTCCAGGACTGCTGAAGAGCAAAGCAACTCTGCCAGGCAGCAGCAGAGACCAGAGGGGAGTTCAGTGCCAGGGCCTGATGCCACCACCACCTCCTCCACCCCCCAGTCCTGTAGTGCCTGTCCCAGTGCCCCATCCAGGGAAGCTCAGCCCACCTGCAGGACCGCATGGGCGCTTTGGGCAGGGGGGCTGAAGGAAACCCTCCGAAACGCTCCCCTTTGGGTGGCACTCGGGCTCCCCAGTCCCTCAGCAGGCGGTGGCTGTGCCCCAGCCCTGCCAGAGCTGCCGGCAGCAGCAGCCGAGGCTGTGAACGCCTGGCTCATCCCGCTGCCAGCGCCTGCCGGGATGCTGTGCCTGCTCTGCCAAAGCAGCCCGGCCGCAGATCGGGACCAGCCCGGAGTGCCAGAGCATCCCGCAGCACCCCGAGCCCGGACCGCCCCATCTGCAGCACGGAGCGAGCCCGGGGAGCCGGCTGAGATCACCCAGGGGCCGCGGGGAGATGTGACCCCCGCGTGGGGGGTGACACAGCGTGGGGCAGGGTCCGGGTAGCACCTGCCGGTCCAGGATCGTGGGGAAAGTGTTACCCTGGCCCGGCTCCAGCCGCGCAAGGAGCCACGAGCAGCAAAACACCCGCTCTGCAAGGCAGGAGGAGCTGGGAGAGCTGGAACAGCGAGGCAAACAAACCCTGATTTAGGACCCCACTCGTTCATCGCTGTCACCAGCAACACCCAGGCACTCAGGAGCAGCACCTGGACCCACAGAAAGCGGGGACTGGGAGCAGGGAGACAGCACGACACGGAGCACCGGGTGCCGAGGGCAGGATGAGCAGAGGAGGAAGGAGATCCCGCACATTTGGGAAGCCTTGGGCTGGCGGGGGAGGTGGGCTGGAGCAGAAGGAGCCCAGCGCTGCCCTGCACCCCAGCCAGGGCACCCGGGGCACCCAAGGCCACCAGAGAGAGGGGGTGACACCTCCACCGGCTTCACCCACTCACCNGTCTCCAGCAGAGGCAGGAAGGTGACAGACAGCGGTCCCCGGGGAGGTTCATTAACCGAGCCTCTTCTGTCTTCAAACCGGCACCTCCGGCCCCAGGGGAGCCAGCGGAGACACAGCCCCGGGCTCTGGCAGGGCAGCAAAGAGCATCCCAGCCACCAGCCGGGCTGCTGGCCACCACCATCTGCCAGCCAGCAGCAGCGGGGAGAGGAGCAGCCGAAGCCACGGGGGGGATCTGGCGCTTTTCCTGACAGCTCTTGCTCATCACCAGCTGCTCACGCTGGGGCTCAGGCAGCGCTGCTGCTCCCCAGGGGCTGGGGGAGCCGGGAGCGGGGTGTCTGCCTGGGGCTCCCCATCACTGCCTCACCCCACTGTCCACCCTTAAATTCCAGCCAAAAAAAGCATCCTCAGTGGCACCCATGGATCCACTCAACCACGGGATGCAGAAATGAGTAGAAACTCCGGCTGCCATCACCAGAGTGCCGCTTGCAGAAGTTTTCTTGGGTCACTGGGAGCAAGGAGCCCATCTGGCAGCAGCAGAGGTGCTGGGGGAACTGATTTCTCTTTTCAGCTGTCATTAAAGTCATCGAAGTGGCTGTGAGTGATTCACAGCAGTGCATGAGAAGCCGTGAGTCACAGGCTGGATGCAGTGGGTGGGTGCATTGACTCAGCCACGCCGGGGATGGGGCACAGGGGCTGCAGCCTCACATGGCCGAGGGGACGGTGATGCCCGCATGGGGCCAGCGCCACGACTGCCAGAGAGCTCACACACGTGCTCAGGTCCCCTCTGGTGCCCTCAGCAGTGTGGGTGAGCCAGAGGGAGGCTCTGCCTCAGCATGAACCTGTCACCTGCCCCAAAAAGGTGCCAAGGGGCAACGGGGCCGGGCCGTGCTCTCACTCAGCCTTTCACCGCCAAAAGGTTTGCACTGCCCCGCGTGGCAGCAGAGGAGGAGGAGCCCCCCAGGTACTCGAGGGGTGCAAATGCTTCCCAAAGTACAGCGAACAAACTTTCCAGGTATTCCAGGACTGCTGAAGAGCAAAGCAACTCTGCCAGGCAGCAGCAGAGACCAGAGGGGAGTTCAGTGCCAGGGCCTGATGCCACCACCACCTCCTCCACCCCCCAGTCCTGTAGTGCCTGTCCCAGTGCCCCATCCAGGGAAGCTCAGCCCACCTGCAGGACCGCATGGGCGCTTTGGGCAGGGGGGCTGAAGGAAACCCTCCGAAACGCTCCCCTTTGGGTGGCACTCGGGCTCCCCAGTCCCTCAGCAGGCGGTGGCTGTGCCCCAGCCCTGCCAGAGCTGCCGGCAGCAGCAGCCGAGGCTGTGAACGCCTGGCTCATCCCGCTGCCAGCGCCTGCCGGGATGCTGTGCCTGCTCTGCCAAAGCAGCCCGGCCGCAGATCGGGACCAGCCCGGAGTGCCAGAGCATCCCGCAGCACCCCGAGCCCGGACCGCCCCATCTGCAGCACGGAGCGAGCCCGGGGAGCCGGCTGAGATCACCCAGGGGCCGCGGGGAGATGTGACCCCCGCGTGGGGGGTGACACAGCGTGGGGCAGGGTCCGGGTAGCACCTGCCGGTCCAGGATCGTGGGGAAAGTGTTACCCTGGCCCGGCTCCAGCCGCGCAAGGAGCCACGAGCAGCAAAACACCCGCTCTGCAAGGCAGGAGGAGCTGGGAGAGCTGGAACAGCGAGGCAAACAAACCCTGATTTAGGACCCCACTCGTTCATCGCTGTCACCAGCAACACCCAGGCACTCAGGAGCAGCACCTGGACCCACAGAAAGCGGGGACTGGGAGCAGGGAGACGGCACAACACGGAGCACCGGGTGCCGAGGGCAGGATGAGCAGAGGAGGAAGGAGATCCCGCACATTTGGGAAGCCTTGGGCTGGCGGGGGAGGTGGGCTGGAGCAGAAGGAGCCCAGCGCTGCCCTGCACCCCAGCCAGGGCACCCGGGGCACCCAAGGCCACCAGAGAGAGGGGGTGACACCTCCACCGGCTTCACCCACTCACCCCCTGGGGCATGAGGGTGGGCAGCCCCCAGACCGGCCCCGCTTACACACGATCCCTCCCGCGGGTGGCGGGTTCCCCGGGACCCCCATTCCCCCCCAAAGCACCCTAGGCAGAGAGCCGAGCCTCCTTTAGTACAAACTTTGCGAGAGCCCATCCCCGCACCCCAGAAACCTCGGGAATGGGAAGAACCGGGCTTCAAACTTGGGGTGCCGTCCCAAAGCGGTGCCGGAGCCCCCTGAGCTCAGTCAGAACCCACCTGTGGCCGCTGCCTGCCGCCCGCTCCTTCCCCCGCGCTGCATCCCCGCAGCCCCGCGCATCCCGGAGAGCGGCAGAGACAGAAGGGAGGGGAGGAGGTGTCCACCGGGAATCGCTCAGAGAGAGGAGGAGGAGGAGAAGGATGGAGACAGCCCCAACTGGCGGCTCCCGACCGGCCCCAACAGGTAGCAGCGAGAGGGGAGGGGGGACACGATGTGCCCGCGGACTTTGGGAGAGCAAACGGGAGCTGGCCCAGGGCCACCATCCCGCTGGGCATGGCTTACCTGGGGACAGGGACATGGATCCGGCCGGAGGTTATTCCAGAGGCATGATTTGTAATGGAAAAGGGAGGAAAAGAGCGGTGAGGAAGGGAGGGAAAAAAGGAGGGAGAGGAGAGGAAGGGGGGAGGGAGAGACGAGAGGAGTAGGGAAGGAGGGAAAGGGGGAGGGGGGATAAAACGAAATTAAAAAAAAAAAAA
>VWZP01008554.1:515303-544390 GCA_013396995.1 Dicaeum eximium
CTGCAGCACACAGAAAGGCACCACAGCTTTCCTCAGCTGTGGCCAGTGTGCCAGTCCAGTGCCAAGCAATTCCCAGAGGCCAGCAGGATGCTGGAATGTGTTACTGAGGCAGCCCAGTTGTGAATTTCTCTAGGACAGACCTGGAGTGATAAAGTTGACTGTGCCAAGGAGAACCTGCAGTCCCAAAAGTATGTGAAAAATGAAGATTATAAGAAGGCAGAGAAACAGAGAAACGAGGCCTAAATGTACCAGCTTTGAGCACAGCCTGTTACCCAGCTGATGTGGAACAGAAGCTGCTGCACTATTTTTAAAATCTGGAAATGCAGACCTGGATTGAGCAACAGAATAAGGGGGGAAAGAAATGGTTCTCATGAGCTGAAGCTGGGTCTCTGCTCTCACCTCTCTTCCTTCTGCAGGACCTGTTGGCCTCACCCTGACCCACCTCACCTGGGCAGGGCTTCAGAAAGCTTCTCCCTGTTTCCCTCAGGATTTCACCTCAGGGGTGCCCAGGGCTGCCTGCACCTCCTCCTGTGGAAATGGTGCTCCAAAACAAGAGCTGGTGCTTTGCTCTGAGGAAAGCAGGGAGAAGATTCAGCTTTTCAGCCCAGGATTTCAGCAGATTCAGCTCCACTGTCTCTCCTCCCTGCCCTTCCCTCATATTTGGGCAGTTCCAGCTGAAGGGAGCCAGGAGCTGAGGGAATTGCTGTTGGAAAACTGTTCAGGAGCCCTGGCTGGAGGAGCAGCTGCAGCACAGGCTGGCACCAGGCACTGCCCCTGGGTTGGGGCACTCAGCCCCAGCCCAGGAAGGTGCAGATTAGACCCTTTATTTAGGATGCTGGTGCTAATCAGGAAAGCACATCTGCTAAGCAAGCAGTTTGGGATGTCAGCAGGATGGGGTGTCAGTAGGGTGGGATGTCAGCAGGGTGGGATGTCAGCAGGATGGGGTGTCAGCAGGGTGGGATGTCAGCAGGGTGGGATGTCAGCAGTTTGGGATGTCAGCAGGATGGGGTATCATGGCCTGCTGGATCCCACTGCAGGTTTGTGGGGGTGGTTTCCCCTCCAACCACTCCAGGGCCAGGCTGAACTTGCTCCCCCCTGGTCTCCAGGTGCCTGGACCAACTTCTCCTCTCTGGCTCTTTTCCAGGATGGATCCAGGAGAATTACATCCCTCTGCCTGGGGACAGCTCACTGCCACCAGGACATCATCCTTGGTCATTCCACAGACTGGAGATAAAACCACCACCCTGCAACGCCCACCTTTCTCCCACCTGCCCCCAGGAACAGGGCAGAGCCTGTAATGAGCTTTGCTCTCCTGCCAGTGCAGGCCCTGGGGAGTGCTGTCCAGTTCCAGCCCCACAGAGGGACCCACAGCAATCCAGGGGATCCAGGAGGCATCTTCCTACATTAAAAAATACTTTTCCTACATGCAGAAAGCCTCCCCTTGCACTGTCTTGCTGAGTAAACTACACTCTATAGCACTCCCAGGCACATGGTGTGAATTTTGGGACTGTGCAGGGCCAGGAGTTGGGCTCCATGATCCTTGTGGGTCCCTTCCAATTCAGGAATTTTGTGACTATCAAATCTGTATTTTGGACAAGCTTGATCTCTTCCATTTCATTGTGAGCACATGCACCCCTCCTGTAAATCTGGAGCTCCACCAGCTCCAAAGCATTAAATCTGCCCCATGGAGGACACCCCAGGGTTTCACCCTCACTTCAGGGTGGGTTTCTGCCTGCCCTGAGCCCAGCAGAGCTGCCACAGGAGACAAATTTATTCCACTTCTGGCCAGCTCTGCTTGGTGCCCATTCAGCACAGACAGCAGATGGTTAAAGAAATGTTTTCTGCACAAGGCACTGCCTTGAGGTGCTCTTTTGAGTTCCAGCCCTTTCCCCAGTGCCCAGCCTGGGGATTATGGGGAGCAGATCCCTCATTGCTCTTGCTCTGAAGCCTCCCTTTGCACAGCTGGGGTGCAGCTGCCAGCTCAGGGGGACCTTGGCTCCAAAACACAAACCTGGGAGGCTGAGGGCAGGAGATGACCCAGGAGTTTGTCACAGGCCCAACAGATGTGATGGACAGAGCCAAGCACGGCCCCAGAGGCAGCAGAAACATGCAGGGATGGAAGGTGATTTGATACAAAGCGGTTTGTGCATCCCCCAGGGAATCCTCTCTCCCCTTCACTGCCCATTTCTGGGGAGGAATCGGGAGCAAAGCTCGCTGCAGCCCCTGCTCAGGCAGCAGCCCTGCTCCCCCAGCCATGATCTGGTTTTCCTGCAGATGAAGGATGCTCCTGGCCCTCCTCACACACCTCCCAGCCCAGGCTGAGCACGTGTGGGACGCTGAGCTCAGCTGGGGCCTCCGAACGCTGCCAGGGAGCTCCAATAAAACGGGATAACAGCAACTGGAGGGTGAATTAAACGCATGAATCACTTCCTCTCCTGGCTTTTCCTGCTCCTGTTGTTTCTCCTATCCCCTTGGTTGAAGCTCAGTGAGAACACCCATTTCCTGTGCCCCTCTCTCTGCAGTGAACACCAAGGGGGTGGTTTTTGTCTCATCCTTTCCAGCTGACAAGCACAGAGCGGTGCCAACGCTGCCAAGGCCATTTCTCCATCATGTGGCAAAGCAGAGCCCTTGGGTGGCTTTAGCAGGGCCCCCAGGAGGCAGCTCCAGCTGCCATCCAAACCTCACCTGCCTGTCCTGACCCAGCCTGGGGCTCTCTCCATCTCCTGTACACAGCTCATGCTCTTTGTGCAGCCTTCACGTTCCTGAAGGATGGGGGCACGAGCACCCCAAGACCTCTGAGCACCTTACAGCTCTCCCTGGATGAGGCTGGGCACAGCCTTCAAGGGTACCAGACAGCCCACTCCTTTTGGGGAAAAAAACCCAAAAGAGCATTTCCCCAAAAAAAGGCCATTTCCCCCCAAAAAGGCCATTTACCCCAAAAAAGGCCATTTCCCCCCACCCTGGGAACAACCCTGCCAGCCCAGCCTGTAATTAGGACCAGCAGAGAGCTCAGGCAGCCCTGGGGGGGTCTGGTCCCCCCACCCTGGTGGCACATGGCAGCACCAAGGTCCCTTCCCCAGCTCCCTTCCCTTTATCTCAGCTGCAACACCGACTGCTCCAGCTCAGAGCTAATCACTCCCTGCAAGGAGATGCTGCCAGAGAAAGGAGCCAAGAGGAACACCCCGAAACAGCAGAATGCCTGGCAGGCACAGACAGTGCCAGGACATCTTGCTACAGCTGAAAGGCAGATGGATGCAGCCACCACCGCCCAGAGTCCCCATTAAAAGCCTCTGCCCACAGCCTGGGGAAGCAGCACAGCAGGGGAAGGCTTTGGCACCAGCTTTTCCTCCCACTTTGGGACTCCTGGGCTGTCCCTCCTCGCTTGGCTGCCAAGGGAAAGGATGCAGAGCAAAGCAGAGCTTGCAAAAGCCCTAAGCCAGGCTCTGGTGGGGCCATGAGGCACCAAGGCTGCAAAGTCCTTTTGGGTTATCAGGGAGCCACGGCAAAGGTGCAGGAGCCCAGGAGAGACAGAGCCCTGCTCATCCCAGCGCCAGGAACTGCCTCAGGAACCTCTGCTGCAGGTCTGGGGGGCTCCAGTGCAAGCCTGGCAGGGCACTGAGGGTTTGTGATGGCAGAGGAAGCTGCAGGTCCCTGTGCCAGCACTGCTCAGGCAGAGAACAGGGACGAGGCACCGGATCAACGCCCCTGGCACCGATGGTGCTGCAGGGAGAGATGCAGCTCTGGGCAGGGCTTGCTCAGGTCAAACACTTCAGGTCACTTCAGTGCACCTGGGAGGACAAGGTTTTCAACCCTGGGAGCACTCCAGAGCACAACTCTGAGTTCCCACGCTGAATAATCACCTTTTATCTGCCATCTGAGACGGCTGAGCATTGAAGCACTGCAATTTCCTAGTGGGGAAAAATGTTTTGTCAGCTGAAGGAAGACTAAATTGGTGCAGTCGGAATTTTCATCCACCTCCCCTCAACGTGTGCTCCTCCTGTTCCCCCCCCACAAGGCAGTCTGAAGGCTTCCAGCACCTCAGGTGCCAAACACAACAGTTCCTGCCATGATCCATAAATAGCTTTAGAAAAAATTCCCAAATTCTCAGCTGCAATGAGGGGGTCACACCATGGTGCCAGAAAAATCCTGTCACAGCAGACATAACCTCCATCTCTAAGAAAGGTCAAAGGAACAGCAGAATAGTTCCATTACAGCAACAAAAGCAGATTTAATCATAAAAGGATGGTTTCACGAGTCCCTGGGAGATCCCACAAAACAGACACCGATGCTTCTGTGTTCCAAACACTTCCCAAGCTGCAGGGAGTTTACAAAAGGAATTCCAAGAAAGAATTTCAGCCCCATGGGAGACAGGGAGGAAGGGACCAGGACAGGCTGAGGGGTGTCTGCAGGGATCTCAGCCATGAAAAGAGCGGGGATTCAGGAGCCAGCAGTGCTGGGATGAGAGCTGGGAGCTCAGAGTGGTTCTGCCTTCTCCACTGCAACAAAAACCAACAGAAACAGCCCTGAATTCATCCCAAAGCACAATGAATTTAGAACAACAGACAGATATCTCCTTGCTGTTTGCTGGTTTGTTTGGTTTTTTTTCCTTTATATACAAACACAATTAACCTGCAGGATTCATCAGCACACAGCTAATTGAGAGCGAGGACCCGAGGGAGCTGCCCACAGAACAAGCAGCACACACAGCAAAGAGCATCCACACTGCCTGGGGATGGGATAAAACATCCCCCAGGGTGGGGTTTCCTGCTGGTTTTCCACAGGGGTGTTTGCCCAGGGTTGCAAGATGTGTCTAGGGGTTTGTATCCTATTGCCATTTGTTAGAGGTGGGGCAGTTATCTTCTGTCCATTGGGCCACCTGTTCAAACCAGGTGGGGCAGGTTTCCTTATCTCTTCCACTACCCATCCTCCCTCCAGGAGATATCCTCTGTTCATGGGCCACTGAGTGTCACTGCATGGCTGATAAAATTCCATCATCCCACTGGGAGAAGCTCTGCCCAGGGGGAGGAGCCAAGCATTCCTACCTGGATATAATCTGAGATTGGAACACCACAGGCAGCCTTTTCCCACTGCATTCCCAGAGGAGCAGCCTTTCCCCACTGCATTCCCAGAGGAAGACCAGGCCCATCTACACCAGCACTGGACCTTCAGAGGAAAACTCCCTCCTTGTACAGGATCACTGCTCCAGCAGAACCACATCTGTCACTGCAGGAGGAGCAGCCACCATTGAATGGGACTGCCACCAACACCCTGACCCACAGGCTGTCAGCTCCTGTCACAGCCTGTCAGCTCCTGCTCTGAGTCTGGCAATGTTGTTGGTTTTTTTTCTTTCTTTTTGTACTATTGCATTTGTATTTCTTTTTATTTTTCCTAATAAATAACTGTTATTCCTACTCCCATATCTTTGCCTGAGAGCTCCTTAATTCCAAAATCATAATAATTTGGAGGGAGGGAATTTACATTCTCCATTTCCAGGGAGGCCCCTGCCTTCCTTGGCAGACACACATCTTTTCAAACCAAGACAGGGTCCCATCAACAAGCTGCTGCCCAGGGGCTCAGGAGTCCATACCAAGGGCTTGGCTCTTCAGTCAGATCAGAGAGAAATCGAGGAGATGTGAGTCCCTCCCAGCCAGGGAAGGTTTTGCTGGCTTTGCAGAGGGCTGGGATAAGGAAGGGGTTTGCCTTTCCTGGATGAAGCACTGGCCATCTCCAGGGGTGTACAGGAGCTTGAGGGCAGGGAGCTGGATTCCCTCAAGGCCCACATTTGGGGTCAGGGATCCATTCAGCCCCTCTTTGTACACAGAGGATCACCAGGCAAAGCCCAAACCTGCCACCTCTCCACGTTCCTGGAGCTCCAGGAGCTGCCCATCCCACCCCAGACCCTGGGATGAGGAAAGCAGATCTTCCCAGATATTTCTGGAGGGAAGTTCACTCTGCCCAGCAGCCAAGAAAAGTGACTGCAAATCAAACCCACTGCAACTGCTGCCAGCAAGGAGAATTGTTCAGGGGGGAAAGGGATGGGGTAGTGACCCACTGCCTTCCATCCCCTTCCCTGTGCTCAAACCTCCCCAGAAAGGCACAAACATCCCCATTTTGCCTAATTACATCCTATGCCATCACCAGAGGCCTTAAACCCCCCTAATGAGAACGAGTTGCTTCTATTTGCAGCATCACTGAGACAGTCCCCAGCCACATGTGGGGCAATGCCATCACCTCTGGTGACCCTCCCAGCTCTCAGAGCCCGCAGATGTGGTGGCAGAGCACAGACAAGCTCATTTTTATTTCAGAGCCCTCCATAGTCTTCTCTTTCCAGACTTTTTTACCACCTGAGCTCAGAATTAGTTGGGGCTTTAAGCACCCACAGCTCTCTGCAGCAAGCACCACACAGCTCCACGAATCTGGATCCTGCTGCTTCCAGCTGAAGCCGCTTAGACTTCACACAAAATCCAAAATCGAGTCACTCCCACACCCCCTTTCTGAGTCACTGGTGATTTTACAGAGAAATGGCTTCAGGTACTCCCCAGACCTCCTCTTCCCTCACCTCAGAAAGTATCCAGCAGGGAAGCTGATGGCAGCAGGAATCTCCAGCATCGTGGCCCAGAGAGGAATGGATCTGGCAAGGAGAGCTGTCCCAAACCTCCTCTGCCTGCCAGAAAGAGGCAGGATGGGGCCTGGAGCACTCCTGATCCCCTTCCAGGAGCGCAGCAGCAATTTCCAGGCAGCAGAGCAGCTACCAATGCTGACAGTCATCTCCCAGCTGGGCCAAGTGCTCCAGGCCATTCCTCAAGTCCCTTGGAGCAGAGCTCTCCCCAGGGGGAGGTAAAGCAGGATGAGAACGAGGAGCCAGGAGTGACAGCTCCTGGAAGAGGATGTTTTACAGCTCGAGCCAGGCAATGAGAAAATCATTCATCTCCACCAGCTCGTTCAGCATCCAGGAGGTTTTTATTTTATTAGTTTGGAGATGGCAGAGGGTGAGTTATTGATCAGAGATGCTGCTGAACAATTAAAGTGAACGCTGCAGCTGGATGCTCACAGGACATCTGGGCAGGGGAGAGCCAGAGTGCAGAGGGGAGAGTGATGCCTTGTGCAGGCTGACCCAGGGCAGAGGCTGGGCAGAGCTACAGAATAAATAGGGATTTATTAAAAGGATTTCCTCCATGGATCCACCTTGGGCAGCACAAGAGCCCAGCCAGGGCTGCACCCAAGATGAACCAAAATGGGCACAAAATGGACACCGGGCACGGCTCTGGCACTTTGATCAGTTCTGCTCCGTTTGCATCTTGGAGTTCATTGTCCAATTCCAGCTTTAGCCCATCCAGTCCCATCCTTCTTGTTTTTCTCTCTTCAGCCCACGTTGTTTGTGCTCTTGGGCCTGAGATTTGGATCATCTGTCCTTGGTCCCCAGCTGGAGAAGGAATTGTTTTGTCTCCCTGCTCTGTGCACAGAGCTCACCATCCCATAATATGAAGCCCAGACCCACACACTAAAGCAGCACAGAATCTGAAAAATATAAAAGCCAAAACCTGAGGCATCAAGAAGAGCAGCCTGGAGTGCAATGCCAGGAGGTGCCTTTGGAGGCATTCAGAGCAGGGCAGGAGCCCGGTACTGCTGCCAGTGGGACATCCCAAAGGCTGAGGGGTGCTGAGGCACAGCAGGAGCAGAGGGGACAGCACAGAACACCAGCACTCATCCACAGGGTCCTCCTCACCCGAACCTCCCTCTGGTCCATCCCAAGTGCGCAGCTGCAGACCGCTTCCATTTAAAAAAAGGAGAAGGAGGTTCCAAACAGACAGCAAATCCATGCTCTGGTGCCAGCAGAGCAGATTCTCTGCTCCAACATGGTCCTGACCTGAGCTCAGCCCCCAGCCCAGGAAAAAAGGCCAAACAACACCAAGACTTGACAACTCTGTGCATAAATCCCACACTTCTGGTCCAACTGCAGCATAGGAATCCCTCCAAGGGGAGAGGGTCCCTGAGCACGGGGCCAGGAGCAGCTGAGGGTGGGTTGGGGCCAGGTGATGGGCGTGAAGTTGGGCAGAGATGGAGGATTCCCTCACCCCAAGTGACCAGGTGTGTGCACAGCAAGGAAAGCCCCGAGGAAATGCTGAGTTCAGCTGCTGTGGGACGACGAGGAGGCGAAACCAAAAAGAGCCTGTGCAGCAAAGCCAAAACTCTCTGGGAGGGGCTGGAAGCACCCCTGGGTCACCCCAGCAGTGCCTGGCTCCGCAGCCTCCTGTGGAGCAGCTCCGTGGGCAGGAGCCCCATCTGCCGGCTTGGCCACCTGGATGCACATCCCAGCTCCGCAGGGCCAGGGGAAATCTCCCAGGCACACGGCGGGGATGCTCCAAGGCAAACAAGTCCACATCCAGCCCTGCTTCCCCTGCACATTCCAACAGAAAAGCAGCTTCACCAGGTCACTAAAACCTTTACCATCTGCAAAAATCCCCTGCTGTCAAGCAGTCACAGCCAAGCTGTGGGCTGCTTTGCTCCTCACACACAGGAGCACAGAGATGCAGCAGTAATATTGTACCCATCACCTGCAGCAGGGTGGGAGTCAGCCCCCAGAGCCCGAGGAACAAAGCCCCTGCTGACAGCAGCAGAGAAGGTAGGCTGGGAAAACCAAGGGCTGCTGCCAGGGGATCAGAAATACTAAATATTTACACAGCCTGCCATCAGCCCCCAGGCAAGGCAACTCTGCAATTTGAGAATTAAAACGTGCAGCCAGCATAACAATTTTTGCCTCACTAAAAGTGCAAGAAAATTACTTAAACATGCCCAGCAGAGGGAATTAAACTCAGCCAGGACAAAGGGAGCCAAGTGCTTAAGCAGTGCAAAGAACAATCCCAGCTCCTGGGGGTTTGGTGGGGTTTAGTGGTCAGGAGGTATCAGTGCTCACAAAACACAAAGGCACTTCTCACCCACCACCACAACAGAGCAAGGACTGGGGTGGGAAAATACCCAAATTCTGTCAGCAGCGTCAAAGAAGTTCCCAAGGAAGAAATATCCCCTTCCCTGAGGGCTGCAGGAGAGCAAGGAGGGCAGTGCTGCTTCAGCCTGATCCACACCCCTGCCTCCATGCACCAGGCAGGGCCAAAGGGGAGCTCAGAGGAACAGAACAGCCCAACCTCCCCCAAAGAGCCAAACTGGGAACTAAGAGCCCTGAGCTGAGCTCAAATGCAGCCTTTGGTACAGGGTGTGGGTGGGATGCCCAGGTGAGGCCCAGCTTTGCAGGTGAAGAGAGGTGAGAGCAATGTCCCCTCTCCCAGGTGCCACTGAGGACTGTGATGCTCCCAGGTGAGCCACTGCAGTAAATCCTGTCACCCTGGGGACAGTGATGGGGGACAGGACAAGGACCCTGCCAGGAATGGCACAAAGCCACCCTGTCCACGCCCACCCTCTTAGCACCTTGCACCTCCAGAAGGAATTGCCATTGCCTCCTGTAGGAAGGCAGGGAAGGCACTGCAAGGCAGGAAGCCATCCCAGTGCCTTCCCCTCTCCCAGCCAGCACATCTGCCCCAGCAGGGCTGGGGGTTGCTGGTGTTTGTGCTCTGCCTTGGCTTGGCTTCATCTCGGAGCCTCTTTCATGTCAGGCCGCCCCACAAGAAGCTGACACCCTCCACTGCTGGCCCCAGGGAATTATCCCTGCCAAGGCTTTGAGGACGTGCAGGGGGTCTGGAGAAGATCCAGGCAGCACCGGCTCTGGAACAGCCACACTCTGTCCCAGCCCAGCAGCCCTGTGCCAAGTGCAGGCTGGGGGTGCCTTGTGGTGTCCTTACAAGTGCATAAAGGAAGCCAAAGTCACAACCAGTCCTCTCTCCCCCACCCCCCCTTTTTTTTTNCTCCTAACCCAGCCAAGAGAGCAGGTTCAGCAGCTCCCTGGAAAAACCTGGCAATCCCCACGGGATGAAACGCAGTCACACAGCGCTGAGGTGCAGATGGGCACTTCAGGGGTGCGATGGCACGTTTGGGTCTGTCCCACCTCCTCTAGACTGGGGCCCAGGACTCCACGGGACAGTCACAGAGAGCAGACGGCATCACATTGCAGAGGCAGATTTTCCCTGGCAAGCTACTGCCAGCTTCCACGAGAGGGCTTTGCTGCACAAGGAAAGGAAAGGAGAGGAGCTCAGCCTCCTCTCATTTCAATTTACAACCCGCTTCCAATTAGATCCTGCTTTTTCCCCACCTCCCAGCCAGGGCTTAGCAGGCACCAGCAGCACACAGCCACCAAGGATTACACCCAAAGGTGACATTCATGTGTTAATGATGGTATTGACACTTTTTGTCACTGAAGCCTCTCTTCCCACGGGGAGCTGCATCCCAGGGTGGCCACAGCTGAGCCCAGCTTTCCCAGGGGACTCTGGCTTACTAAAGCACGGACCCAGCCTTCGGCACCCACTTGCACAACAAGCTGGCCGCTGCGTTTGGAGAGGCACCGGGCTGTCACCGCAAGCCCTCCCAGCAGAGCCGGGCGCTTTGAAGCACATCTGCTGATGGATGGGCAGTGCCCGTGTTCCCGGCGATAAGCACCACTGGCTGCCACCGTGGGAACTCGCAGGGCAGAGGAGGAGCAGGAGAGAGCATGATGAGTCTTCTGCCCCCGGCGCGGCCGAAAGAATTCAGCCTGATTTCCGTGCACACTCCTGCTGGTCCCGAGCAGGAGCCTGAATCACGGCGCAGATACGTGTAGGGACAAGTCGCAGGCCAGCGGCTCCGGGAAATGACAGAGGCACGTTGCACCTGGCCTGGCCAGCCCTGAGCGTGTCCTTACAGACACCAACCCTTATCTGAACAGATGCAGCTGCGTTTGGGTAGATGAAGAGCTCCCAGATCCCTGAACCTCAAACAAATCCCCAAACCTGTGAGCTCCGGGGTGGGACAGCCGCTTAACCTCACGGGGGTTGAGGTCCATGAGGGCAAAGCCTGGCTCATCCCTTGCCAGGCTCTCTCCGGGCTGGCTGGAGGGCAGGAACCACACAGCATCTCTCAAGGTCACTCCAGCCTCCTCCAGCCTCTAAGGCGCGGCCGGGCGGGCAGGAGCCGCGGGGGGATGCTCCGGCTGCTTTTGCCAAGCGGCTGCTTCCTCCCCCCAGGCTGTGCTGGAAAAGAGCCCCGGAGCCAGGCTGGGCTGAGCACAGGCCAAGCTCAGCTCCCCCTGCCCCCGGCGCTCCGGAGCTTCTCCACAGCCGGGAGAGACACGGCCAGCTCCGCACCGGCTCCAGAGACTGCCACGGGCACAAATCCGGGATTGCCGGGCTTCCTCTGGGAGCTGAGAGGGAAGGAGCGGCTGTGCCGGGACAGTGAGGCTCTGGGGTGACCTGGGAGGGGACTGACCTTGCCAGCATGGCAGGGCTGGGATCAGAGCCCGGCTCTGTGCTCGGCTCGCCAGGCAGCACAGCCACCCTCCCTTCCCAGGGAGGAGTCGTGGGGACACGAGAGGTGGCTCCTTCCTCCTGCCACTTGTCACCCTGTTTATTTTTAACAGCCTTCCCTCCTGAGAAGTGTCTGCTGGAGCTGCCGCAGGCACAGGCAGCCCTGTGGCACCGCTGTGAGCCCGGCGTGGCCGGTCCCTCCCCACCTGGCCACTGCCCAGGGACATCACGTCACACTGAGCTGAGCCGAAGGCAAACGCTCGCTCCTTTGCTGTTTCCAGGAAGGGAATTTCAGTGAGCCCGGTGCAGGGAGCGCTGCCAGGGCCAAAGGGAGACAAGGTCAAGCACGAGGCATGTGTCACCCTGGCCACCTCCCTGCACATTGGCCCTTTAACACAAAACAACTCCTCCTGGAAAACCACAACAAGGACAAGGCTGGGAGAAATATAAACTGCAACCCTCTCACCAGTGCTGTCCTCTAAGGACGGAGCCACGCCCCGAGAAGGGATGGGAGAACACCATGAATATCCAGGGGGGTTTATACCCAGCTCCCTCCACCCAGTCTGTACATCCTGCTGACATTTCCAGCAAAGCCACAGGGCAGTGCAGGGAGTGGCACAGGCTGCAGGGTGCTGCCATGGCCCTTGCCAGGTGCCAGAGCTCGGAAGGCAAGTGTGACACAAGGAAATCCCTGCTTGAAAACACCAGACAGGGTTTTGCAACTCTCCCTGGCCACCCATGCCACACCACAGAGGAGGGAATCTTAGAATAGTTTGGGCTGGAAGGGACTTTAAAAGATCCAATCGTCCTTCCCTCCATCTCAGGCTGCTCCAAGCCCCATCCAGCCTGGCCTTGGACACTTCCAGGGATAGGGCATCCACATCTTTCTCTGGGAAACCTGTTCCAAAGGACAGGAAGAAAAGCCACGGTTCCCTCCCCTGTCCGTCCTTCCGTCCCTCCTGCCTTCCCATGGGAGTTGTGCCTTCCTCCGGATGCGGCTCCTCCCAGCCTCCCCCCTGTGTCAGGGGCTCGCGGGGTCAGCTCTGCCCTCCCCACACCCTTGTCCTCAGGGTTTTCCATCCTCTCAGCCCTGGGCCGGGGGCAAGTTTGGACTCCAGGGGTTTCTCTCTCACCCCAGAGAGGTGAGGTGCCCCTCACAGGCTGCCCATTCCCACAGGACTGTAGATGCTTGTTGATGTTGCACTCTGACTGCTATAAAACCGCCCTGGGCCAGTTTTGGGCAAAAAACCGGTATCAATTCCTCCTGCCTTATAAAACAACAGTCCCATTGCCATGGAGATAGAGCACTGCACTGCTCCCACTGCCTCCTTTCACCCAGTGGAGGCAAAGCAGGGATATTCGGTGCCCTCAGCACCGTGCCTTGGGGGCAAACCTGCCTCCTGCCCTGGCTCCCGGTTTGGCACGCACCAACACACACTGCCACCACCCGTGGTGGAGGGGAGCAGCCGGGATGGAGAACCACGTGTGCTGGCAAAGCCTGCACTGCTCGATGCCCAGGTTAGCAGGAATAAATCTGAGAAACTGAGTGGGACACGGCTGAAACTCCCTTTTTATCCCAGTGATGCTCCGGCCACGCTCCAGCTGGGACCCCGGCTGCACGAGGGACAGCGCCGGGGGGGACCCACCGCTGCTGTGTCACACTGCCAGCACCCTCTGCTGCTGCCAGGAAGGGGCTGAGGCCAGCAGACACCCACAGGACCCCCACAGACCGAGCCTGGGGCGGCACTGCGGCTCCCATCTCTGCATCCCACTCTGGCCATGCTCCCCGCTTCCTGCTCTCTGTCCCTTTTCCTGCCTCTCCCAGCCCACCCTCCAGATTTCCGAGCGAGCCGTGTCCTTCCTGCCCTGCACAGCCGTCTGCTTCTCCATTTCCCTCCCTGTTCTCCGTTCCTCTGGCTTCCCTGCGCTCCGCCCGAGCCGGGACCGCAGCGCTCCGCTGGCAGGGTGGAGCCTGGCGCTTGCCAAAGCAAACAGCGCACAAGGAGGAGGAGGAGGAGGAGGAGGAGGATGAGGAGGAGGAGGCGGCAAAGGGCAGAGTCCAGCAGCGGCCCTGCCGGGGAGATTCCTTCCCTTCGCTTTCCCAATTCTCCCGGTTGGCTCCCTGCAGCCGGAGCTTGGCAGGGAGTCGCAGGCAATGCTGGCTCAGCAGAGCCCGGGATGCTGAGCGGCACCTCGGGGGGCTGAGCACCCTTTGTGCAGTCCCTCGAGTGGGTCTGGGGTGGGGGCTGAGCCTCGCGGGGTGCGGGAGGCCAAGGGAAAGCCGATCCCCGGCTGGAGTTCTGCTGCAAGCAATTTAAAGCAAGGTCTTTTCCTCCCGCTCTGCTCGCTGCCAGGAAAAGCAGCAGGAAAATATTTCCCTGGGAATTGTTTTTGTTCCTTCCTCTGTGTCTGTACGCATGAAGCTTTCCTCTGCCTTGGACATGCCTCAACCTGTCCCGAGGCTCAGATTAATCCCCTGCACCGCCGGGGATGACAGCTGAGGTCAGACGCTGTCAGCAGAGGCGAAGAGGAGGAGGAGGAGGAGGAGGAGAGACCTTCCCCCTAGGAAACCACATTCGTTCCCAACCAGAGCAGCGAGCATGCAAACAGAGAGCCCTGGCTGCTTCTCTCGAGCAGGAGGTGACCCTGCAACACAGCAGCACCCCGGAGCATCCCGCAGGACAGGGACACCTCGCTGCGGCAGCGCCTAAAGCCCGGCTTAAGTGTAAGGCTGGTCTGAGCCGGGGTAGCTGCAGGCAGCGAATGCATCTGCAGCCAGGCAGGTCACAGCATGTCACTTCTGGGGCATGGAGGTGCCCGAAAACAGGTCAGTGACAATCGGTACCTTGCTTTTCTGCCAGCCTGGAAAAGGTCTGTGGCTGCAGGAAAGGAAAAAAGGATGAGGTGTTCCCCCCCGGCTGCACCGCAGAAGCGAGTGCTGGGCCACGAGAGCCAGCCCAGGTGCCTGCAGGCAGCTCTCAGCACCCCACCGCCTCGGAGGGAAGAGAGGAGGGAGGGAAAGTGGGAAAATTGAGATAGAGGGAGAGGGCATCCACCTCAAAGCCAGTCCTTTGGTGTGCAAAGTGCTCCAACACCACCTCAGAGCGACCGGGAGAACCGGGAGAGCTCGGCTCCAGTAAATGATGCTCCTCAGCCCTGCCCAGGCCGTTTGCCTCCCTCTCCTCCCCATTCTCCCTCTGCCTTGCGTGAGTGCTTGGGAAATAAACGATGACTATTTGCCTGCAGCTCTAAGCCCTTCCCTCCCCCTCTCCCCAGGCTCCATCACCAATAAATCACCCCGCTGGGAGAGAGGGCCAGAGGAAACCAGAGGCACAAAACCTCGAACAGAGCCTTTTTTTTTTTTTTTTTTTTCCCTGCTCTCCCAAGCAGCTCTGCATTTCATTAGGCGGCCAGGCCAGCCCTCGCCCAGCTGGGGAGAAGGAGGGAGGGGAGGGGGGCCCCTCAGGGTTTGCATGTCGGGAGCAGAAATCACAACCAGAAGAGCGAGAGAAGGGAGTTGTTTGTGTTTGTCGCTCATCGCGGTGCTCGCCCGGCCCTGACCCTGCCTCCGGGGACCCGTGCTGGCCTGGAATAACTCTCTTCTAAAGGGGCTGCTCCTTGCCAAGGCAGCTCTGGGCACCTTCCAGCCAGCTTCTCCCCACTCCAGCCATCCCCTCAGGGTGCCAGCCCCTCTCTCTGACCCACTCCAGCCTCTCAAAGGATCCTCCTTGGAAGAAGCTTTGGAGTTTTCCATGAGCCTTAACCCTGCCAGAAGCTCCACTGCCTTCCCCCTCCCCCTGGGCTGGACCACCCTGCCCAGGAAAACACGGAGCCTCTCCCTGCTCCCCTGGAAGACCCCCCCAAGCCGCTGGGGACCGGGGAGGGAGGTCCCCCACCCACTCTGAATATATATTGGCAGAGCATCAGGGGCAGGCACAGCACATTGCAGACAGATGCACGCCCTGCAGCAGCACGGGAGATCCAGGCGTGCCTCTCATCAGCCTCTGGAACAATCATCTAAGCACGCAGCACTGTGCCACAGCACTTCCCCATCCCTCCTTCCCCCCCAAAAAACCCTGTGCTGGGGTTTAGCCTTTGGCACAGCTTCCTGCCAGGGCTGCTCTGGTGTCCCCGGGCTCCCCAGGCAGGGAGAGGCCCCAGGAGGGAGGTGCAGCCCCCAGGGATGCTCCGGTACCCCAGGGCAGGGAGAGCCCCAGGAGGTGCAGCCCCCGGGGATGTTCTGGTGTCCCCGGGCAGGGAGAGCCCCAGGAGGTGCAGCCCCCGGGGATGTTCTGGTTCCCCCGGGCAGGGAGAGCCCCAGGAGGGAGGTGCAGCCCCCAGGGATGCTCTGGTTCCCCAGGGCAGGGAGAGCCCCAGGAGGTGCAGCCCCCGGGGATGTTCTGGTACCCTCGGGCTCCCCGAGCAGGGAGAGGCCCCAGCAGGCACAGCCTGCCTCCCGCCTCCCTCGCAGCAGCCTGCCAGATTCCTGAGCACTGACACAGGATGCTGCAGCAGTGAGTGTGCAGGGCCTTCCTCCTCTTCCCCTGCCCCAGGAGAGGAGGCATGGCCGGGTTGCATCAGGCCGGGAAGGAGCAGGAGCAGGAGTGAAACGCGGAGCGAACCCCCGGGTGCCCATCGGCTCCCTGCCCCTGCTGGCACCTGGCCCGGGCCAGACACCTTCAAAGGGCAGGGTTATTCACACCCTTGACACTCCCTTGCTGGCGAGAGCCGGTTTTAGGTCATTCCCTCTCCCCAGAAGGTATCCCTGAGGAGAGCCGCAGCTCACCCGCCCGGAGCTGCAGCCAGGGATTGCTCCTGGATGATTCCAGCAGAAGAAAAGTGAAAGGTTGCTGCCTGCCCTCCTTCCCAAGCATCACCCGGCAGCCCAGCTGCCGCGCTCCCTCTGCCAGCATCTATCCCACCCTCCGGCTGTGCTAAAGGATTTTCCCAGCACTTCTCTCCCACGGGACCTGACCCGAACTGGGGGAAGGGCAGCAGCCGAGGCGAGCGCTTCCAGCAGCTCGTTACTATTCTAGGAAGGGTAAGATCCTGCCATCTTCCCATTAAGTCATCTCCTCTCGACCCGGTGAGGCAGTTTCCATAGGAGTCGCCCTCTCTCCCAGTGATGGAAGTTTTTATTTTTATCTGGCTTATTTATGCACTTCTCTTCCCTCCTTCGGCGTTGGCCTGGGCAGTGAGTTTGGGTCATTAGCCTCAGCTAGAGCTCATTCCCTGTTCTTGCTCAGCTGTCCCCTCTGTCAGCCTCATCTCTGGAGCTCTGTGAGCAGAAGGAAAAGTCCAGAGCTTGAAGCAGCACAACAGACCAGATGAATTAAGGAAAACAGACCCAGGTTAGGTAAAAGGGATTATAGGAAGTGAGAGAGGAAAAAAAAAATAAAAAAGGGCACTGGGTGAGTGAAAAATATTGATTCCAAAAGTAACACAGTGCCATTATTAGAGATCTTTTCCATTTGGGGCTGGTTTGGTCCAGACCCCTCAGCAGAGCTCACCCGTAGCTATCACATCTCTGTTACCTTTTCTGCCCCCTTCAGCCACAGCAGCCAGAGGCTCCTGGGGACACACACATCCCAGGGAGCAAACCCCACAGTAAAGACACAGCCATGGGATAAACGAGGCGTGAGCCAGCACAGCAGATGGAGCTGGGCCGGGTCTTTCGGGGACACTGCTCGGTGGCCATGAGCTCGCTCACCTCAGGTAGCTCCACGGGAGGTCACACGCGCCCGAGGGAGCTGCAGGGGCATCTGTGGGCAGTCTCTGCCCTGTTTGCAGAGGCCAGCAGCAATTAAGCTGTTGCACAACTCTCCTCTGGAAGACAGAGGAGATGCGAGCGCTGCCGGGTGCTCTGTGCCAGAGGGAGGTCGGGTCCTGTCTGTGTAGGGACACCAGGGCCACACAAACCAGCGGGACCAGGTGATCTGCCAGGGGAAGACCAGGCATCGACCAGGGCTTGGATGCCCAGAAAACTTTTGGAAATGCCAAGATCAGGAGTGCCCCCATCCCATTTTGGGATTTGGAAGCCGGGCAAAATCATCCGCTTCCATGGAGATGCTGCTGGTGGACAAGGAGCAGGACTGAAACCTGCTCCCCATGGCCTTGGGAAGGAAACTGTGCTGGTGCAGAAGCAGGAGGATGTTTCCATCTTCCAGCCCAGCTTCTGACCCTGAGAGCAGAGTGTTTCATGAGGGAGCACGAGAGCTGGGGGATAGTACTCTGCAGCCATCCTCCTCCTCCTGCTATTCACCTCTTGCTGGAGAGATCCTGAGGTGACCTCGCCTCCCTTGAGACAGGAGTGAGAGTGTGGGGCTCTTCTCAAGATCACCTGTACCAGGGAAGCAGGGACAGTGCCTCCCCATCACCTCCCAAAGGTCAGGGAGTGAATAGAAATGTCTCATCACACCCCATTTCCTTGTGTTGTCTACCAGACTGACGTTGTGCCACCATTAGGGGCAATTACCTAGAAAATTAAGATGGTAGAACTTTTGCTTTTACCTAAGAACAAGGAGCTATTAAATTGCACACAAAGTAGCAGAGCTGCCTCAAAGCCAGCCAGGACCAGGCAGTTTCTCCTAATCCTTCCCATCCCCCTGCTTTGGGATGACCCAACCCAACACCTCCAGTTCTCACAGACCCAAGGTGTCAAAAATCCCCACCTGGTCACGTCTCATGCCACCTCCCAAGGTTCAGATGGATATCCCAGGCTGCATTTCACACCACACAAACATCTTTGACTTGCCAGAGATGCAATCCCCAGTAAAAAGTTCATTAATTAGGAGCAGAGAAGCCTCTAGTGAATCTTCCAGCAAGAAGCAGGAAAAAAAAAATCCCCCATAAATCAGTATAATTACAACGCCTTGGGGCACTCCACTCACTGTGAAGCCGAGGCCAAACTTTTCTCCCCACCCCTAAGAGCAGGAACTTTAACCCAGTTATAGTTTTACTGATAATGAAAGAGGGAAAAAAAAAACCCTCCTGATATTTATCGTTTGAACTATTCTGCAAGTAACAGCAAAGAAGAGGCACAGAAACAAATCTTGCAGAGCAGTAGCTGTGTTCTGCTGGGTAAAATCCACTCACAGAGCCCCAATGCAGATCTCTGAGCAGGCAACGCTGGAGGCTCCACAGGCCTGGTCGGACTGCACCCAGCTGCTCCTCCGGGATTTAGCAACCGCTGTCCACCCACGGACAGTGACTTTGCACATTAGGTACTTTCACAGCAAGACCTCAAACGCCACGGCAGCTCCGGCCCCGAGAAGAGGCTGTAGCCAGAAGAGCAGTGGGAGCACCTGGAAGATCCTGGCAAGGACTCCAGGCACCTTGACATAAGTTCCCTTTCTTCCCCAGCTCCCAGAAGAGCTGGACTCCAACCCACCCCAAGCCTCTGGCGAGGCTGGGTGGATCCAGCCACAGACATGCAGAACCACACCCCGGCTGCTGCCTGCCCTCCTCCCCCTCGAGCCACCGGGGCACAAACAGGAACTAGGCTCGTACAGTTGAAAATATTTAATACGTGTTGTACACGTAGAATTACATTTTGTACAAAACATGATACATCACTGAAGCAGAACACTGTACAAAATTCCCTACGGGAGCCCCAAGCCTTTATACAACAAAGACCGGGAGTTACCAAGCCTAACAAACAGGCTCAAGGACTTTCCGTCAGAGCGTCTGTAAACTTCGTTCCTCTCAATAAACACTTTTAAAAAGCACCATGTAATAGTTCTGACCTAAACCTTTCCAAAATAGAGACTTTATTTAATAAACTTAATACTTTCCAAGCTTAAAATATCACCCGCCGGGGGCGCCCCCGGGGTCGGCGGCAGCCGAGGAGCCTCCCCCGGGCGCCGGGGAGGGCGGCGGCTCTGCCGGGAAGGGGAATTCCGAGAGGGCAGGGCCGGGGGCGCTCCCAGGGCGGGTGCCGGCAGCCGGGACCCGGCGGGGAACGGGGAAGTGCGGCCGCTGCTGCCCCGCGGTGTCTCCCGTGCGGCGGCGCAGGGCGCCCGGTGTGGCCGGCGCCGGAGCCCCGCGGCGCTCGGTGGGTGTCACCTCCGGGCCCCCCGGCCCGCGGCGGGCAGCCAGTCTCTGCGGCCGGGCCATCAGAAGGCCACGATGGCCGTGCTCCAGGGGTTCAGGGTCCGCAGCACCGGCTCGTCGCAGCAGATCTGTCCCGGCTCGGCCGCCGCCTCGGCGGGCGCTGTGCCCGCCGCCGCCTCGCCGCCGTCCAGAGGCGGCCGCCGCCGGCCCTTGGGCTCCTTGCTGAGCAGTCCCGAGAAGCTGGAGCCGAAGATGCTGATGAGGCTGGCCANCACCAGCGACACCAGGAGGTTCTTGTGCAGCTTCAGGCCGCCGCGCTGGCCCCGCGCGCTGTAAATCTTGCCTAGCGAGATGCTGACGATGCGATGCGCCTCCAGCTTGAACTCCATGGGGAAATCGGTGGGCGAAGGGGGGAAAAATAAAATCAAATAAAATAAAAACCTCCGGGCCGAGAGAGACTGTGCCTCACCCGCCCTTCCGCACACCGCCCCTTCGCGCCGCAGACTGAGCGAGCCCACGCGCCCGCCCGCCTTTTATACCGCCCCCGCCTCGGCCAATCAGGGCGCGCCGCCGGCCGCTCCAACCGCCGGCTGGCCCCCGCGCGCGCGCGCCGGCCAATGGCAGCGCAGGGCAGCGCGTTCGAAAGCTCACCCCGCGGAGAGAGCTCTTAAAGCGGCAACGGCAGCGCGCCGCGCCGGGTGGGCCCCACCGCGGCACCCCCGGTCCGCTGCACCCCACGTGGGCAGCGAGGGGAATTTTGGCCGAAGCGATGGAAACGTTCCTCGGGGAGCGAAAAAAAAGAAAAAAAAAAACAAAACCGAACAAATCAAACCGAGCGCAGCCTCGGTTTTGTCAGGTTGGGAATGCTCCCCGCAATTTCAGCCCCTTCTCTGGTATGTTGTCGTGATAGAGAAAGAGCTGTGGTGGTGTTGGCTGGAGGGCTAAGTGTGTCTTTTGAGGATTTCAAGGAAAATCCGCCCTGATGTGGAGCAGAAAGCCGTGCTCGCCAGCTGCCAGGCAGAATTCTGCTCCAGGGGTCTGGCAGTGAAGCTCACAGAAAGCCCAGGGCAGAGAGGAAGATTCACAACAGGGTTGAGAAGGGGTACGGAGAGGACAAAGAGGGCATCTGCAAGCGTGATGGGGACCATGGCAAAGTGGAGCACCTTGTTTGGGAGCTGAAACCTCACTGTGAAAGCTGGTGGCAGGATCAGCTGGGTGGCTGGGGGACAAAGGGGACGACACAGTCACCCCCAGACACAGTTCCAGGCACCAGGGAAGCCTCCAAGAAAGCCTGGAGGGTGTTTCAGAGCTTGGAGTGCAGACCCTCCGCCTTCCAGCAAGGACTAACCACCAGTTGCAAGCAGAAAAGAAGTGAAAGGGCCTAAAATTAGGGAAGTTCAACAGTGCTGCCCCAGAGTATCAGTTTCCATTCCCAGCTGACACATAACAACTTGCTTCCATCCCCTTTTTCCCAGGGGATGAATCCACAGACTCCCCCAAAGGAAAGCCATGGGCTGTCATGGTGCTTTGTTGGCAGGACCTGTCACCATGTCCTGGCTTTCTGGAAGGAAAAAAGGGAACAAAAAAAAGGTGAAGATGAGGCCACACCAACACAGAGTTGACATAGCAAGAGACTTGTCCAAAAAAAAAAAAAAAAAAAAAAAACACAACAAACCCACGTTCAGGACAAAGTATGTTTTCCTCCTGGTCAAACACAGATGGACAACCTCAAATGCCACTCTCTGGGTGTTGGACACAGCAGGATGTCAGCCTGGGTGTTGACATCTCAAAATGCCCACCCCTCCTCCACCAAACCTGAAGTGCCCAGACCAGGGCATGCTCAGCCACACAGCCAAAACACCGGCCAAAACAGCCAGGCCCAGCTTCCCCCACAGACAAAAAATCCCACAGGCAGGACGTCCCAGCTTAGGCCCAGAGCAGGGACAGCCTCTCCTGGCCACAGGGAGTGGGGCTGTCCCCTCCACACCCGGCGTGGGAGGCTGGAGGGACGCGAGCTCCAGCGGTGGGAACCCAGGGTTTGCAGACCCGCCAAACCTGCTCCCCGCACCTCGGAGGGCCAGCAACACCCTGTCCTAAGCCCTCGGGTCAGCCTAACCAGCCAGGGCAGGTCTGGGCTCACATGCCTGGGACTGCAGTCACAGCTCTTCACCCACATCTGCCCACCACCAGTGTCCCCATGGTGATCCCCTGAAAATGCATCACCAGCTCCGGGACTGCTCTTTGCCGGATCTGGGCACTCACATCTTCAGCAGAGATATCCCGGGTCAGAAAGTCAGATTTGATACATCTCAGCTAGGTATATCCCAGCTCAGGGACAAAAAGCAGTGCAAAGTGCTCGCACCAGCTGGGAAAAGCCCAGGGCAGGTGGAGGAGGCAGAGCGTGGGAGCTGTGTGGGGTGAAGATGCCTGGATCCGAGCAGACTGACCTGTTCTGCCGCTCACCACCTCACCCTGATGGCATGAGGCACCATTTCTCTCCAGTCACTGCCTTTTGGCTGCTACCCTGCCTGGGCCAGCAGCCTCTCCCAGCTCTGGCCAGCAATTAGCAGGATGGGAATGGGGACTGAGTGATCCCTCATCACTCTCAGGGAGGAGCAGAGGTGCAGAACGTCGAGCTCGTACCCAGTACCACGAGTTTCACCCACCAACACCATGCCTGGTGCCAGGCACAACCACCAGCACGGCATTCTTAGGGCACCAAAGCCCTGCCTCACCCCTGGCTGCTCTCCGTGCCCTTCGCAGAGATGGGGAGATGCTTTGCTATCGCTCGGGGGGACGCACGGAAGAGGCAGGCGGGAGAGGACGAGCAGCAGCCCGGGCAGAGCAGCCGGTTGAAGCCAGGCAGTATTTTGGTGGCAGCCCAGCCGCTCCCTCCCAGGCTGATGTCATGCTTTAGTAACTTTGAGGCAGAGTCACATGGCAGCTTCTGAGGTCAGCGCCTGGGGTGGCTTTGTCTGCCTTCCTTGTGCTGCTGCCTGCGCCCGGAGCGGCCCCGCTGGCGGTGACCCCGCTGGGGCTGCGCTGAGCACGGCGAGCTCCCGATAGCCACGGCATCCCCGCGATTCCCAGAGCCGGGCCCTGCGAGGGAGCCTGGCACCCCGGAGAGCTGGATGCACCCCCTGTCCTTCCATCTGCCCGCGGAAGGGACACTGGGACACTGCCCGCACCCCCGCGGGTCAGGGGGGGATACAGGACGAGGAGGAGGAGGGAAAGGGTGGGACCGGGCGCTCTAATCTGCTCATGTGATCCAACGGGCTTGGAAGGGGTTTGACGAACAATTAACAATCCTCCGGCTCAGCTGCTGTTTCCCGAAATAGCTCTGGCAGCAGCAGGAGCAGGAGGAGGAGGAGGAGGAGGGGGGCGGCCGGGCTGGCTGGCAAACAAAGGTGGCCTCTCCGCCAGCAGAGTTGCGGCCGGCACGGTGGCGAGGAGGCAGCCCCGGTGGGCCACCTGGAAAGGAAAACAACGCGACATAAAAGCAGCTCGAGGGAGGAAGCAGCTTGTGGTAGAACTAATGATTGTAGAGGGCTGCGCGCACACCAGCGGCTTTTTTGGAGGCGTTTCAATTGGAGCAGAGGAGGTCGGCGCCGGGATGCTCGCCGGGGATTCGTGCGGTCGCATCTTGCCCGGGAGCGGCGGGGGATGCTGCGGCAGCCCCGGCTCCGGCAGCACCGCGGCTCCGGCTCAGCCCCGGCCCGGCCATCTGGCTCCCAGCACGGCCAGCCCGACCTGCGGCAGCGGGATGAGGATGTGGTTAGCGAGATCCTGTTCCGACAGCGGCGCCTGTCCCCCTCCTCAGCCCCCGCCGGCTCCTCGCTGTCACCAAATGTGCGGCGCAGGCCCCAGGGGGAAGCCAGATGCAGTGAGGAGGTGGAAAACCCTCTGGCTAGGATGGACGGTGAAATTAGGGTCACCCATCACCGGCTGTCCCAGTGCCACTGCAGTGCATCGATGCCTCTCTCTTCTATTCGGAGCAGGATTCATGAGTTAGACCCTTCCTGAGAGGAGGATGGGAACAAATCAATCAAAAGCCCCTCACCACCAGCGGTGCTGAGGCAAAAGCCTTCACACCAACAGCTGCCTGGAGCAAAAACAGAACTTCGGGACAGCCAAAGCCCCGGGGAGATCCAGGCACATCCCCAGTGATTACTGATGTAAACAAAACAGGACAGGGAGGAACATTTCCAAATGGGAATCTATCCACAGCTTGAGTTCATTTCTGGATGGGAATAAACATCTAAATTGCAAGGCACCCATGTGGGGCTCAGGGGGAAGAGGAAGAAGGTTGTCTGAGGTTGGGATTTTTCCCAGAAAAATCAATGATTCGTACGGATGCGGTCTGGACCTGCCACAACTGGATATTGGTAACTAATCCCCCAGGGTTCCCAACTGCTCTGCTTTATCCCTGCTTGGAGATAAGGTCAGAAGAGCTGGGAAACATCCCAAAACACAGCCCAGAGAGCCAAACACTAATCGCTGATGAATGAAAGCCAAATACAAGTGACACAAATACAAACAAATCAATACAGACCAAAACCCAAAGCAGAGGAAGCAGCTCCCTTGGCTTCTGAGAGCACTGAGACACCCGCCCCAAAACCACAGTGAAGTGTGAGCCTGCAGCACAGCCATGTACTAGAAAGCAAAGGACTTTTCCAGAGTTAAATAAAACCCCCTTCCCATAGCAGAGATTATAGCTGATATCCCAGGCAGGCAGGACTCTCTCCTACACATTTATTTTTTTTAATTTTCACCAGTGATCTGGGATTCCCCCTTCTCGCCCCGCACAAATGATTTAAAATTTCCCTTCCCTCCCTCTGAGCCACTGGCTTCGGATTTCCCTCTCCTCCCGTGGAGAACAGTGACCTGTCCCTCTGCCCATCAGATATCCTGCTACTTCTCCAGCAGCCTCTCCAAACACAAAGAGGGGGAAAAAAATCCCACTCCCAGCTATCAGCTTCTTCAGGCAGCTGTTTCCCTTGGAAAAAAATGCGGCCCCCTCATCTTTCAGTGGGTTATGGTACTGGTTTGGGTTTCCTGGGGAAAAAATGCATTTATTTGTCTGGGGCTTCCTATCAGACAACCCTTCTATTGTAGTCCACCTTCCTGTATGTTTTTTGCCCTCTCTGCAATGGGTCCTGTGCCACTTCCAAAGGCTGCCTTGTGTCCAGGGCATAAAGAAGCAGGCCAGCCCTGGGATGCCAGCCCAGCAAAGCCCAGCATGTTTTTCACTGGAGTGATTTGCTCCCCAGCAAACTCCGAGCTAGAGCAGGCAGCAGCCTCAGCAGCTGGGGCTAAACATCTCCAGCTAATCACGGGAACTCCACACGGAGCTGCAGCCCAGGAATCCACAGGGTACTCTGTCTGCCCAAAGGAGTCTCAGCCTAATTATTTCCCCCCCTCTCCCTGTATCTCAATGTCACCTTCCTTGCAGCCACGGGGCAGATGACAGCCGTGGTCCCAGAGCGCAGATGTGTCCATGGTGCGATCGCTTCCCGCTTAGGTGCGATGGGGAGGTGGCACAGGGATGCTCCCGAGGCATGGAGCTGCCTGCTCTGCTTCCCGCTTCCTTCCAGGTCCCCCAGGGGGACCGGGACCTTGGCACTTGGCAGAAAATCACACCACAGAGCAGCAGCCACCGCTGAGAGCAGCAAGGGCAGAGCGGATCCTCTGCAAGGGCAGAGCAGATCCTCTCTGTGTCAAATCCCTCCTCCCACCAAGGGAAACTGTGAAATGAAGCATCTGTGCCTGGCAGCAGGGCTTGGCTGCCTCTGCTCCTGCTGATCTCTGCCCCTTCCCTCTGGAAAGGCCCTTCCTTCGACCACCTTGTCCTTCTCCTGGTTTGTGGGGAGCCTGGAGAGATCGTTCATGGACACAGGGATTATGAGGCAGTTTTTAGGGTTTAAAGGCTGCCTGTGAAAGGTTCCTTCTAAATTCACCCATAACAAGGACTCTGGCAGTCCAGCACCTCACTGCCTCTGCAGTTTAACTATCTCTTTTTGGATCCATGTAAGATCTCAGCATCCCATGGCAGGCAATCCCAGGGGTTCATCCTGCAGAGAGCAATGCTGCCTTTCCTCAATTTCATTTCCCCATTTCATTCACTAGAACACAGAATATTTAACTCCACAGCAGTGTTTTGTATCATCACCCCTGCCTTAATCCTCTTCAAACCACCACTGAAAACTTTCAACTATCACTAAAAATGAAAATGAGGAGGAAAACCACCAAAGCATCCGAAAGCCTTTATGGCTTCTTCCTTTAGCTGTCAAACCTTTTCAGGGGTGGGGAGGGGAAAGTCCCCTCTACTTTTATAAATCCAAATGCAAACCAATCCAGCTTTTCCCTGAGAAGAAAAGGCACTTCTTCCACACCAAATGCACATTCTTTGCACCAAGCTGGTATGGGATCACACTCCCCCCGTGCATGTACACACATGCCACAAAGATTTCCCTGATAAAAGTTCCAGGGAGCCCAGCTCTTCCCTGCAGACAGCTGGGATTCTGATGAGTTGGCACTTTCCACGGTGCAGAAATGTTTCATCAGATCTTTCCTGACCAGTTCTGCAGCTGTGTGCTCTGCACCCAGCGCTCCTCTCCCAGCAGGAATTGCTTAGCTGAGCATGCTGAAGTGCTCCCAAAAAAACTCCTCACTGCCTCCAAGCCCCAGATCAGAGCTTCCCTTGTGGAATAGCAAAAAACAGCCTCGTTCTAAAAAATACAAACCACTGTGTGGTTGGAGTGGCTTTCGGGTAAAAATCTAAATTATTTACTACATCACGTAAAATAATTTCTAGCATCAAAGACCAGGCTGTCTCTTTTATCCCTTGAAAGTTTACAACTTCCCTAGATTTCAGTAAAACTCCTCATTTTCATCCCTCAACACCTCTGTGAAGCTTTACACTTTTTTGCAAATGGACTTGATGATCTTAGGTATTTTCCAACCTAAGCGATTAGCGATTCTGTGATTCTGTAAAAAAAAAAAAAAATCAAATAAGTGAATAAAGTGTTTACATAATTTATTGAAGAATTTCTCAAAGTCCTGGCTAGTAATTCCAGGAGGCTACAGGACATTTTCTCTTTTCCACTCTCAGTGCAGAGAAGCTTTCAGGCACAGGTGGAAGTCACAGGAGGATCATAAGGTTTTGAGGAGCACAAGGTCTTTGTGGGACAGGGACAGACAAACTGGACCAGCGACTCCTTGGAACTCTGTTTGTTCCTGGAGGGAACCTCCCATGCTAAGCACACATTTGGCAGGGCCGCCCCAAATCCTGCCGGCGTGGGAAAGTCATCCCAAATTCAGCAAGGACGGGCCGGCAAACGCCAGCCCTAAAGCTGCCACCTGTTGCACCACTCCTGGCGTGGGGCTGGCCGGAGCAGGAGTGGATTTCTCACCCCAAGAACTGCAGGAACCGGTTGAGCGTGAGCCACAGCCCTCCCAGCCCGGGGTGCGCGTGAGGAAAGCCGCTGGCGTTGCAAAAGCCGGGGCTCCCGTTCCCATGCTGGGGAGGCACCTCTGCCAACGGGGTTTGTGCCCGTTCCCTGCCTTTGCTGGGATGCTGGGCCACTGCCACCTTCGGGAAGCGCAGCCAGGATGTGCTCTTTGCTTCAAATTTGGGTGATTCCTCCTGGCCAAGCCTCTTGGAAGCGAGGAACCATGTGGAAGTGAGGCAGGGACATCCCTCTGCTGTGTGTGTATGGGTGGGGACATCTCCCAGAGCTCTGCAGGCACCATCCCCCTCCTGCCAGCTGCTGCAAGCCCAGGGCTACCTGTGCTAAAGAGCCCAGGGACTTCAGAGAGGTGGCAGTGAGGGAAGAAGGGATCCTCACCCGGGGATGGACAGCATCCAAGCGACACAGGGCTGTTCTCACCCCACACAAGGCAGGAGGAAGGAAGCAGAGCCTGTGCCTCCCCAGGGCAGGAAGGGCAGCAGGAGCCGAGCAGACTGCCTGTCGCTCCCCCTGCTTCCTGCCACACCGCCTGGGAATGCTCAGCCACTCCTGCTGGGGACCCTGTGGCAGGGACAGAGCCCCACAGTGCCGGGGATTGTGTCCTGCTCCATGGAACTGCGTGAAGAAGGCCGGCTGGCTGGTTTATATGGGGTTTTAAAGACTGCAAATCCTGCGAGGGGGAATCACAGAATCACAAAATCACAAGGTTGGAAGAGACCTTTAAGATCATCAAGTCCAACCCAGCCCTAACACTTCAACTAAACCATGGCACCCAGTGCCACATCCAGCCTTTTTTTAAACATATCCAGGGATGGTGACTCCACCACCTCCCCAGGCAGGCTATTCCAGTACTTGATTACTCTTTCTGTGAAAAACTTTTTCCTAATATCTAACCTAAATTTCCCTTGATGCAGCTTGAGACTGTGTCCTCTGGTTCTGTCAAACTCTGGAAGGAGTTTACTGTCCTGTGTTTGGCATAAAGCACAACATTTCTTGTGAACAGAAGAGTCTGACATGAGCAATACTGCTGCTAGCTGCAGGTGTGTGAGGAGATGGTGCTTGAATGCCTCACCTCATCTCCTCTCTGCACTGAGAAGGCTGCCTTTCATTCTCTAAAATAAAAAAATAATATCTTTAATCCACATAACACGAGGAATGGGACACACACCACGTTCTGCATGGTCTTGCTGGTGGCACAGCGGTGCTAAGGACTGTGGACCATTGTGGGAAGGCATTCCACGGGAAGATGTAACCAGCTCTGTCGGTATAGCCATGCTGAGAGCAGGGCATTGGGTCGGCGATCCCGCATCCCTGGTGAGAGCTCATCTGGAGTGCTGTGTGCAGCTCGGGGCTCTAAAGAAGAGGTGCCAAGAAGATGGAGCCAGAGATGCTCAGGGCTGCCACCAGGACATGGAGAGCAAGGACAGGAACCGATATAAAGAAAGTTCCACCTGAACAGAAGGAATTTCTTCCCGGTGCGAGCGAGCAGGCGATGGAACAGACTGCCCAGAGAGGCCGCGGAGCCTCCCTCACTGCAGACACCCCAGACCCGCCCGGACACAGCCCCGCGCCATGTGCTCCGGGATGAGAAGGGCGCCGTGCTTCCTTCCTACCTGGCCCACGCTGCGTGTGACCCTGTGGGTGGCAGGGACACCGGGCCTCGGAGCGCTGCGGGAAGAGCTGCCGGAGCTCGCCGGGCAGAGCCGGGACGGCGCTCGGAGCCCTCAGCGCGGCCCTGCCCGCCGCCATGCCGGGTGACGTCACCATGCCACGCCCCCTCCCGGCGCGCGGGGGGCGTGGCCATACAGAGCGTTGTGTGGGGCGTGGCCCGATGGAGGGGGCGTGGCCTGGCGGCGGCCGTGGCGTGCGGCGGCGGCAGCGCCATGTCGATGGAGGACCCCTTCTTCGTGGTGAAGGGGTGAGCGCCGCGCTCCGCTGGCGCCGGGACGCGGGCAGAGCGACGCGCAACGCGCCGGGGCCGCGTCCGGGCGCGGAGGGAGCGGTCAGGGTCGCCCCGCAGCTCGGGAGGCCCGCGGATCGGGGGGCGGGCAGCAGGCGGGGGTCTGTGTGGGGGGGAAAATGGCGGCCGGGCCCCCCGTGCTGCTGAGGGGCTGAGCCGGGCTCCGCGGCCTGTCCGGCGGGGCCGGTGAGGCGGGGCGGGGCCCGGCCGCGGCCGGGG
>VWZP01008554.1:544423-675424 GCA_013396995.1 Dicaeum eximium
GGGCTCCCTGAGGGCCCTCCGGCCTTGGCTGCAGGTGCGGCTTGGGGACAGACTGTGGGGAAAGGTGGGGAGGAGCAGGGAGCGAGCTGTGCGGCAAACAATGGCCGTGAGAGGAAGCCTGCAGAGAAGAGGCTGAGCGCAGGGAAATGCCGGCTAAAGGTGGCCAAAAGAAAATTGTCATTAATAGGGTGAAAGGAGCTCTGTTGGAGCTACTGGAGAGGGCCCAGTGGAGGCCACAAAGATGATTTGGGGTCTGGAGCATCTCTGGTGAGGAGAGACTAGAGGAGCTGGGCCTGTTTAGTCCAGAGAAGACAGAGGAGATCTCATCAGTGCATATAAATATATATAAGGTGTGTCAGGAGGATGGTGCCAGACCCTTTGCAGCAACAGGACGAGGAGCAATGGCCATAAACTGAAACACAAGAAGTTCCACCTCAAGGTGAGGAAGAATTTCTTTACAGTGAGGGTGGCAGAGCACTGGAAAAGGCTTCCTGGGGAGGTCATGGAGTTTCCTGGAGGCATTCCAAACCCGTCTGGAGGTATCCCCGTGTCCCCTGATCTAGGTGACGGTGCCTTGACAGGAGGTTTGGACTGGATGATCCACAGAGCTCCCGTCCAACCCCAGCAATTCCGTGATTGTGGAAGCAGCTCAGTCACTAAACACTGCCCTGGGGCCACTTTCAGCTTGTACCGGGGGCTGGTCTTCTGCCCGTGTCACAGTGAAACAGCCCTGAGGAGCAGCAGAGAGGCTCCTGGTGGGGTGTTTGGGAGAGCCATGCGAGAACAAGAAGTGTGGGAAGGGATCCTGGTGCAGCCAGGGGAAGTGAATCCCTTCACCAGGTTGAGCTTGTGCGAAGAGGAAAGTGTAGGAGTCGCCATGGGTGGGGAGCAAACGTCCTGTCAAACTTTCCAGAGATGTTCCTGCAGCCTGCGGGGAAGGGCAGGGAGGGGACAGGGGATGTGCTGCCGCTCCCACAGTTAATTATTACCTGGCAGCTCCGAGGGGCTGCTGGTGGTGCAGCCACCAGAATTGCTACTAGTTTGCTTTCCTGGTGTCTGTAACTCCTCCATCAGAGGACATAGGGCTCTGCTTTAAGTTCTTGCTGCTGGGGATTTCCACGAGTGTGTTTAGATGGAAAAAGAAAAACCAAACAAAACAAAAACTTGTGCTGGCAAGTAGGGGAGGGAGTGAAGTTTTCCAGATCCTCAGTGCAGGCTGCTGACTTTGGGGCACTCGGAGTGGCAGACTGGGAGCCGTAGGCGTGCCAGAGGAGGAGGGACACACATCAGAGTGCTGAGAAAGTGCAGCTTAGACAGCAACTGAAGGAGTTCAGGCCCTGGTGGAGCTTAGAGAGCTGCAGTCCTGACACATCAGTTCGTCTGCCCTGGGCCTCCCCTGCTTTCCTTCACTGGGGTGAAACATCTGACTGCTGTGTGCAAGCTGATGGTGGCCTCCTTGGACACCAGCACAGTTTGATCTCCCTAATCCCAGCTCCCTGTGAACCTGGGGGAGCAGTTCACACCTCGGACCGCAGAGTTTGTAAATGCAGATAACCACACTGAGAGTCTGTGACCCAAATTTGCAAACCTGCTTGCCCCAAACCAGAGCTGTCAGCAGTGCCTTCCCTGCTGTGAATGCACTCGTCTCCAAAAGAGCTTAGAGCAGCAGAAAAAACTTGTCTTTCCTAAGCCAGCATAGTAGGCCTGTGTATTTTTTTTTTAATGCTGAATTAAAATAGTTATGCACTCAACAGTCTGCCTGGCTGTGGTGTGGGGACAGTTCCTGTAACTGTGTGTGCCCTTGGGGTATCTTACATGGGTAGTTAAGGGCCTTGAGAGGAAAACTGTTGAGAGAGGAATGCAAAGCATGGATTGCCCAAGAGCTGCCTTGTTCAGACCCTCTGCCCTGGCTTGCCTGGGTGACACTCAGCAGCTTCCCCTGAAGAAATAGGTCCCTTCATGCTGCAGCAAGATACAGGGCAAATCCTTCTTTTACCAAATCAACACGAAGTTGTTGGAAGGAGACATGTTTGGGAGGAAGCTGTGGCATCCCTGCTCAGCTGGACATGGGGCTGTCCCAGTGTCACTGCTGCAGGGCAGCTGGTGATAATTCTTGGCTTCTCTTCACTCTCCTACTGGCTGCAGGGAGGTGCAGAAAGCTGTGAACACTGCCCAGGGGCTCTTCCAGAGGTGGACGGAGCTCCTGCAAGATCCCTCCATCGCCACAAGAGAAGAAATCGACTGGACCACAAATGAGCTCAGGAACAACCTGCGGAGCATCGAGTGGGACCTGGAGGATTTGGATGAAACCATTAATATCCTTTTTGTGGCCCTTTGGTAGTTCCAGTTCCCAAGTTGTACTAAATAGCCAAGTCCCAGTGCTTGTCACTCTTTGCAAAAATCAGGACTGTTTGGTATTGAATTTTGCGTTCACATCAGCTTTTCTCAAATTGCAAATGAGAAATTAAGTCAAGGATTTTCCTTTTGCCATTTGGTTTCCCTTTTTGCAAGGTATATTCTAAGATGCTTTGTTCTAGAAAGCCTGTTGTGTTGTGTGAATCTGGGTTTCTGCAGGGTCAGTTCATTCTCGAGGCTGACTTCCAGAAATACACCTTCTCCCCAGTGTTCCTCTGAGTGCTCCTGAAAACGGTGAGCAGCATCACAGTGCCAAAAAAACCACATGGAAAAGAGAAACTTTGTGCTGTGCGTGCGCTGCATGGCGCATTCCTGCCATGTCTCCTTTTCCATCCAGCGTGCCGTTCTTTGCTAATCAGATTTTGGGAACAGGCCCAACACAGTGGCCCCTTGGCACGCTCGGGGTTTGTGTATCCATGTGTGTACCCAACACCACTTCCAGGGACTCCTTGATTCGGTGCCCAGGTATTGTCGAGGCAAACCCGCGGAAATTCAACCTCGATGCCACGGAGCTGGGAATCCGCAAAGCCTTCATCACCAGCACACGGCAGGTGGTCAGGGTAAGGAGCCTGCCCTTGGGGTCAGGGCCTGGGGAAGGCATGGGGGGCGTTAGGTGGTTAAAAAAGGAAATCTTGGGGCTGTTCTGTGGTGGACTGGAGAGCAGAGAATAAACCTGCTACCTGCTGAGTCTTCTTCCCCGTGCGTTTCCTCCTGGAGCTGCCTAGAAGGGTTTGGGGATGCAGGTGCCCCATGGAATTCCCTCCTTTTATGCTGCTGACCCTTGGAGTCTTCACACTGCTCTGGTAACAGTGAGCTGGGAGCCTGTGGTAAGGGGGGGAAGAGTGAAGATCCAGCTGCAAGGTGGAGCCTCCCTTCAGAATTGAGGGAAATCGTGACTGTCCCGACCATTCGTACCTCTGGTTTTCAGCAGCAGGGAGACCACTTTGAACACTGACAGATGGTTAAAGCCTGGTGTTACTGACATGGTGACTTCAACTTCCTACCCCTGCAAAATAGTCCAAACAACCACTGGATTTATTTTTAACTTGAGGAAGATTTTTTTTTTAGTTTAAGCTTATGCTTACAAAGCAAAAAGGGGACTTTAACAACTTAGTGGTAACAAATGGAGAAGAAACATCTTTCCAAAAGCTTCACTGCCTGGTAATAAGGAAGTTTTTCACTGCCTGCTAGTTCGGAAGTTTTCTCTCTCCCTAATAGCTACAGTGAGTTTCTGCTGCCCCTCATGACTCTGATGTTCCTGTTCCACAGAAAGCACTGGTGTGGCTGGCAGCAAGCCTGTTACTGCAGTCCTGCAGTCTGGATTCAGTTCCTAAGGCTTGCTGTCTGGGAACTGATCCCAAAACCATGCTGGCCCCAGGCAGCAGGCATATGCTTGCTGCCTTGCCCTCTGTGTAGCCCGCTCCCTAAGGTACAGGATCAGGCAAGCCTGCTCTCTGGTCCTCTTCTCCTGGCTGAAAAATGCTGGCTAATGGGGTTTGGAGCAGTGTTTCCCACTGGGAAAGGAAATTTGTAAGTGGCCCTGTGCAGCTGACTTTAAGTTTCCATGGCAGAATTTGAGATGCACTGCAGACAGTGAGAATTAACCAGGTGGGATGTGGTGGTGCTCTTCAATGATGTGTTGCACATCTCTGAACAGTGAAACACATCTGAGTGCTCTGGTGGCATCGGAGCTGTGCTGGTGGATCAGCCTCTGCCAGATGACATTGACTACTTGCTAATTTATGAAAACTAGGTTATGTTACATTGTGATGGGGAGCCTTCTGTGGTTACTGACCTTCTGCAGGAACTCCACAGCAAAAATTTATTGGTAGGAGAGAACATTGACACAGTCAGAGAGAATGGCCACAGGAAATCTACATTATGCTATGGAATATAAAACCAGCTGCAGTTGGGAATAAAGCACAGGAGCTTATAGGCTTCAAGGCCTTGACAAACATTTCCTTACATTCTGTCAACAGGAACATTAGTTTATTGTACAAATCAAAGTGATTCTTGTAGTGGAGTAGTAAATGAGGAATATTTTCAGAATATCCTAATGTTGTTGATTCCAGTATTAGTGTAACAATGAAACTTTCTACAGTATGTTTCCAGACTCTTCAGAAGTATGGGTTTTCAAAGAAAATCTCCCTTCCCTCACTCCCCCTTGTAGATGCCTTTCTGGGTATAGACAGCCCTGTAGCACCTGAATCTGCCTGTCACCTCAAATCCAATGCTCACATGCTGCTTTTTTTGTTGAATGAACAGGACATGAAGGATCAGATGTCAAACTCTTCCATGCAAGCACTGGCTGAAAGAAAAAATAGGCAGGTGAGAACCAGAAACTGTCAATGTATTTTGCTACAATGTCTGTCCTGTCTGGAGTTCCTCCCCTTGCAGATCTTTGGTGTGGGAAGGGGCTCACACGCTGCAGCCGAGCTGTGTTTGAGCCGGGTCCCTTTGGCTGCTCTGGGAGAGCTGGTTGTCACAGGCACCTTGCTGCCAGCCTCTCCCAAGCCTGTCTCAGAGCAGTAAGTCAGCACTGCCCATCTGTCTCTGTCTTCAGAGCTGGTTGCTTACAACTGTCAGTATTGCACCATCCCATGAAAAGGGAAATCTCCCTCCTCCTCCTCGGGGGAAGCAGCTCAGAATCCATGTCAGTGAATGTAATCCTGCGCTCTCCTGGATTTAGGAGCCAAGATGGTGCAATATCCTTTCATGCAGCTGCTTCTCGTAATAGCCATGTAAGAAGATGGAAGGAGCTCGAGGAGTCTCGTGTTGTCTGC
Organism: Dicaeum eximium; assembly: GCA_013396995.1. Classification (NCBI taxonomy): domain Eukaryota; kingdom Metazoa; phylum Chordata; class Aves; order Passeriformes; family Dicaeidae; genus Dicaeum; species Dicaeum eximium. The sequence goes on from VWZP01008554.1 coordinate 549,622, forward strand.
ACTTGTAATCTAAGGAATAGAAATAGATGCAGGTTGTGCTCCTTCCTGGCTGAAGGAGAGAAACTGGAGCTGACTTACAGACCCGCTCCAGTAAAAGCTGATGTGTTGTCTGAACTGCATCAGCCTTACCACACATGGCAAAAACAACAAACTGAGAAGCACAGAACTCATTCCTGAGCTTGTCACAGGGTTAGTTGACATGCTTGGCAAACACTGCCAGCAACAAAGTCCCTGAGACCCTTGCTCAAACAAGTCTGCAGCTTTCCCTGCGATTTGCTGATTTCCTTTGCATGAGGTTCCCGATAGCTGCAGGAGACCATATGGCCCAGCTCACGCAGTGACATCTGGTCAGGAAAACTGACTTCCCCTTGCTGCCTTCCTCTCCCTTCCCTCGCCTCCATTCCAGACTGCAAGGCTTGTGCAGGGCTTTGTGTCTGAGGGGCTGGCTAGCAGTGACCTGACCCTCACAGCCCAGGCTGGCAAACAGGCCCTTTCTATTGAAGCTGCAGGCAAAGCTAGTACACTGCATTAAATAAAAAGGAGCTGCCCTTGACACAAACTGGAGGGACCAGGAGCTTGCTCAGTGTCTGAGGCACAGAAAAAGCCAGATGTCCTGCTGGCTTCCAGCATGGTCAGTCTGTCAGCTTTCCTCACCCCTCTTTGAACCTTGTAAGTCAGATGAACCATAGAGACCGTCTTGTTTTCAGCCTGACAGAGCAGCCTGGCAATTGTCTTGCTGTTCTTTACAAATACTCAGTCATTCCATCCTGCCCACAACCAGGAGCTGCAGGATAGTCTCCTTACAAGTCAGCCTGGCTTCCACACTGGAGGGCAGAGTCCCTAACCCTTCCCTAGTGCTGCAGTTCCTCACCTGCAGGTCATGTTCATTCTTCAGCATCTGTAGCTGGGGTTATTCCCCTTTCAGGGACCAGACATATTTGGCTGGAAAGCCACATCTCTGCAGGCTTTGCACGAGCTTATCTGTTCAGGTTGTAGGCAGGTAGCAAGAGTGACTTTATATGCTGGCAGCTGAAGAGCCTGCTGGAGCGATAGGCAGCCTGGATCATGCAACATAAGCATACAGCACTGCTCTGGTTATACATTGCATTATTTTACTGACAACTCAACTGGCTAAGTACTTTATCCAGACCCTCTTAAGCCCCTGTCATTAGCAGCAGAGTGCTCAGTTGGAGCTGTACATCTGTTAACAGAATATATCCGGACACTTCCCAGCTCACATGTCCTAGCACACAGTGCTGCCTCTTGAGCAGCCCTCTGCCAGTCCTTTGTGCTGTGCAGGCCTCTTGCACGCACTGTCAGTCGGCCACACTCCAGCTCTCCTGCTGCTGGAGCGGCATCTCTGCAATTACAGGCTGCAGAGACTTCCCAGGCTGGCATTTTGGCTCTGTTGGTTTAGTTCATGACAGCACTTTGGCTGAGTAGCAACAGAGCAGGAGGAAAGGGATGCTGTGTGCGTGTGTACACGAGTGTTGCCTTGTCTGCCTTCCCATCTCACCCTGTAGACGGGCTGTGAGCAGACACAAGGGTGTTGCTTAGAGCTCTCTGCATCTGTTTAGGCGCTCCTGGGAGAGAGCGGGAGTCAGAGTTGGAGCTCTGGACCTGACAAATACAGCCGTCTGGACCGGGAGCTGCAATTAGCAAATTCACATTTCATCGAGGAGCAGCAAGCTCAACAACAGGTAAGGCAGCTGGCATCACAGACTGAAGAGCTTTGCTTGCCAAATGGGTGCCAGGGGGACTGGTCTGGCTCCAGGAGCCTGACAGTCCTCCTCTTTGCTTGTGGCATGTGTCTGTGCGTGCGCTTCGGGGGCAGCACAGCTTTGGGTCATCTCGGCGCAAAGTTTTTAACACTGGAGGCGTGGGGATTCTGCTGTGTTTAGGAGGTAGTCGGCACAATCTGGAAGATGTAGCACACTAAGATTTAATAGCGCAAGGATTGCTGAAATCCTTGGAAGAGTAGAAATGCTGCAAAAAGAAAAGGGCCCGTTTGTCTTATGCAACTTCCCCTGGTTAAAAAATGTTTGGGGTTTTTTGTGTGCATCTCCCATCAGAGCAGGCTGGGAGCAGGAGCACGCGCCTGCTTCCTTTTCCTGCTTTTGTCACCGTGAGATTAGTGAGAAAGGCTGTGTGAGGGCTTGGGAGAACCCCTGGTGAGGCACTTCCCAGCTGCACTTCCCAGCTGACAGGGGAATTTGCCTGGAAAAGTGCCCAGGCTGGGCACAGACTGGAGAACTTCAGGGCCTTGACACAGGCGGTGACTCGGAGGTGGCAAACTCTGCTAAAGCTCCTGACCCTTGATGCCACCTCGGCTTCCAGACGTGTTTTACCTACTGACTCCAAGGAGATAAACAGCTTCAGAAATAGGTAACTAGGGTAAAGCTAATCCTTAGCGTGACCGTGCCCTGAAAATGACTTAAAACAGCAGCAGACTTATTCCTTTGGCACATTCAGAGCCAGGCTGGATATTTTTAGCTGTAGAAGGTGCAACAGCCTTCTGCTTGCATTAACCCCGTGTTAGCTGCAGCACATTCCAGGTGGTATTTTCCCAGGCACAGCATCAGTGTGCCTCCTTGGCCTGTTTACCAGGTTTTGGTGACCAGCCCTTGGAGCTTTCCAAAGTCACTTTGGCTGTGCATGCAGCATGGATGAGCTAAGGCTGGATTTGCAGGGATGTCTGGAGGCTGGAACCTGCTGTGCCATGGGGATGTCACACCATGGAGACTTTCCCCTGGTTGTCTCCTCTCCAGCATTTCTTAGGAACGCAGTCCTCATTCCTTGTGGCTTAGGTCTGAGCCCTGGCTGAGGTCTCAGCCTCACAGCTGATGTTGGCCCAGCAGCAAGTGCCCGTCCATAGGATGGGCTGGCTCCAACCCAGCTGCAGGCTGCAGATCTGTAATTGCCAATTTCCCTTCTCTTTGGCCCCAGTTGATTGTGGAGCAGCAGGATGAGCAGTTGGAGCTGGTCTCTGGCAGCATCGGAGTGCTGAAGAACATGTCCCAGCGCATTGGCGGGGAGCTGGAAGAGCAAGCAGTGTAAGTGTGAGACATGGTGGCAAAAACCTGGCATGGGGCTGGCTGCAACATGGCTGGATGTCCTCACACACCTACCTCTGCCTCTGGTAGAGCCTGGAATTTGCTGGTCCCTCAGGCAGCGTCTCCCTGTGGAAAGCATTTTGTACTGCAATCTGCAAGAATCCAGCTGGAACCTCCCTCCTTCCTTTAGAAGCCTGCACCTAGGGCAGACTTAGCTGCCTCTTTACCTTTCCTCCTCTCCTTTTCACATGCTCCCCCTCAGGCAGCCAGCAGATAAGGGAGGGAGGTGCTGTGCAATGCAGATACTGGCCACTTCTCCACTCCAGTGTTTTGTGCTGCCCCTGGACAACTGCTGGGGCCAGGAGCTCTCAGCTCTGCCCTGAAACACACAGCACAGAGCTGCTCTTCATCACTGAAGTTAAAAATAACTTTCACCCACGCAGAGGGTTAAAGGGCAGCTCACAAAGTCATTGTGCATCCATCCATTTACATATAAATTAGATTTCTTTCCCACTTCTTGTCCTTTGCAAACAAGTTCCCAGTTGTACAGGCTAACAGCTATGCTTCCAGAAAGGCTTGAAGGATTCATGCCTAAAACCCCTCCTTGTTTAGCTGGTAGGAGTCTGGAGGGCCATGTCCCTTGTGAAGTGATTTCATCTTTGATGGAGAGGTGGAACTTTCAACCTTCCTCCCGTGTGAAGTTGTGCAGTATGAGAATCCTCTGCTCTCACAGAGGAGATTGATGTGGTGTATCTTGTTCTAGATCATCACAACAAGCCATCACACAAGCCATCAGTGCTTGCAAGATTAGCTCATAACTACCAGTGAGGTTTTCCCCACTGAATGAAGGTTTAACAAGTGCCCTGGCACTCCAAATGAAGGAGTCTGTCCTTTTAAATGCATTAAGCTTTAAAGTCCCACTGGCTGGAGACAATTGAATTGGTACCCTGACTCTGGATGCGGACTGGCATTGACAAAGCAGGGATTCAGGAAGGCTTTCAAATTCATTACAGTCACTCTGTGGAGGAAGTAAAAGGGTAACTTCCATGCAGAGCTTGAAAAGCACCTTAAAAGCAACTGCAGATCTCATTCCCACTTGATACCTGACTGAAACAAGATTTTAGTTTAAACTGCAAGCCCTGAACAAGAAAAGAGATTTAAAGTCCAAGCTGACACGTAGATCTAAGCAGTCTCTGCTAATCAGGGATTATAAATGAGACTTTTCCTTTTGTAAGGAGGAAGCCCCCCGCTACTCCTCACCTTGCAGTTGTGTGTAGAGTTCAGCCACAAACACACAGGGAGGATCAGTCTGGCAGGAATCCTGAGTTACTGCCCACCAAAGCAGAGCTGCTGTTTCAGCAGGTTTTTTCCCCCCTCCCTTGGGTGCTTCCAGGAGAGGAGTCCACATTCAATTTGTCTGCCAAAGTGTGATACTCAGCTCACACACATGAGCGTGCTGCAAAATCCCTGAGAGATGTGCCATGTGCTGACCAATGCCCTGCTTCTGTGTCCCCAGGATGCTGGATGACTTCTCCCACGAGTTAGACAGTACTCAGTCACGCCTCGATAACGTCATGAAGAAGCTCGCCAAAGTGTCTCACATGACGAGTGGTAGGTCCTGGGAAGTGGGATATAGTCCTGGAAAGTGAGACACAAGCCCTTGCATCTTCAGGCTGGGACACCGTGCTCCCACCCACCCAGCCAGGGGAGGGAGCAGCTCTCAGGTCTTGAAATGAGGGGAAGGCTTCCAAGCCCAGCAGCTGCTCCTGCCCAGACACTGCTCTGCTGCCTGTCCCTTGCCTTTGTTTTATTTACAGATGCCTTTCTATTTATGCTGCTACTGCTGGGAAAACCCCCCTCTAGCTGGTGGGAGGGGAAGCTCTGCAGCCTCCTGCTCTGCTGCAGGTTCCCGAGCTGCCTGTGGAACAAAAGCTGTCAAGGTGCCATTAAACACGGGCCCCACACCGGAATGCCTGCAGCAATCCCCTTCCCAAATCCCACCTGCCCTGGGGCTGCTGGTGCCTGCAGGCATGTTGTTGGTCACATCTCTCAGCTGGCAGAGGAAAGCTGAATTCTGTGCTGAACCCACAGAAAAGTCCTTTTAAGGCTGTGCCTGAAGGCGGGGGGCTGGCGGGGCGCCGCGGGCAGAGCAGACAGGAAGCCCAGCCTGGCTGCCGGGAAGTCCCGCGCTGCCGGCTGCCTCTGAGCCTGGCACCGCGCCCAGCCAGCGCCTCCTCCAGCACCCCTCTCCCCTGGGTGCTCAGGACCTCGGGAAGGCAGCAGCCTGTCAGGAGGAAAAGCATTCCTGCTCTGCAGGATTAGGCTGTCTGAGGGATTTATGAGGTGGTGGGAATACAGCCCTAGAGAGACCACTTGGAGTGCTGACAGTGCACTTTGGGTCAACAGTAGCTCAGCAGCGGCACAGCCATGGGGGAACCCTGTGTCTCTGCCCTTTCCTCTGGGAAAACCCGTGGATCTCTGCAGAGTGTTTCTGAGTGTTGTGAAAGAGCATTTCTGCTGGAATAACCTATGCCAGGATGAGCGGGAGGGCTCTTTCTGGGGTAGCTGTTGTACCTAGGAGTTGAGGGGGTGCCAGCAGCCCTGTCCCCACTGCTGCACCATCATCTCAAGGGGCAGACAGCAGCTCTCAGAGGTGATGTGGTGTTGAGCCAATGAGGTGTAAAGATGTCCAGGGAAACCTGATTCCTGGCTGTGTCCTGAGGGAAGCCGCCACAATCTCTTCCTGGCAGAGTTCCTCAGGGCAGCTTTCACCGGATCCCTTCTTGTTCTTCTGGCAAACAGATTACTCCATGAATGAACAGCAAACAACAGCAGCTCTCTGCTTGTTACTCCAAATCGCTTTTGAGCCAGCTTTTCAAAGCTGTTTGAACTTGGTTGGGAAGAAGCCTCAGAATTCCCACAGCTGTTCCCAAACCTCAGTGTATCCTGGAGGAGAATGCCTCACTGCAATATACAGCACCACAGCCTTTCTCCCACAGGAACTGTTGTTCTGGCTTTTTGTGGCTTGAGCTTGAATTTGGTTCCTAGCAGAACATGAAGAAGAGTGCTCCCCCAATTTTCCTTCTCCTCTAAAGCAGGAAGACTGATGCTTCCTTTTCTTTCCAGATCGACGGCAGTGGTGCGCGATTGTTGTCCTCTTCGTCATCTTGCTAGTGGTGCTCATCCTGTTTTTTGTCCTGTGATGACAAAAACTGAACTTCCTGGGACGCCCCTTCCCCGCCCCCTTGTCCCGGCAGCGCGGGGAAATGAAACTCCCCCCGTTTCCATCGGCCCACAGAGATCCCCGGCAGGAACACCCAGCTCTCACCATCCTCCTCCAAGGACTGCAGCTAGGCTGCGCCGGCATCTCCCCTGGCCCCGGGGAGAGGGGATGGAGACTGGAGCTGCCTCCTCCCCTGCTGTGGTACAGTCTGGACCTGGGCTCCAGGTCTGGATCCATGGAGCTGGAGGGGGACCTGACCCCCGCGCTTCCACCCGGTGCAGGTAGGAGCCGGTGGGAGGTGGACACAGAGCAGCGAGCCCTGGGGAGGAATTACTGAATTCACTGAGCATTACAAACTGCCTTGCCAGTGCCAGCCTCAGGCATTACTGGGAAGGGTGAAATCCCCCAAGCCGCAGCAAGGGAGGGGGGCCCTGGCCCTGCTCCCTGTGCCCCTCCCTGCCTCCTGTGGGCAGGCTCTGTAGCACCAATTCACTGCCAAGAGAGCATAGTGAGTCCTACCAGAGGTTTCCTGCCCTCTACCTGGGCAGAGGGCAGAGCTGTAAGGTCTCGTGTCCTGCCATCGGCCACCCAGGCCCCAACAGACACCCCAGAGCTTTAAACCTGGGGTGCTGCACACCGAGTGCTGGCAATCAGCCGTGAGCCAGAGCGGGAGAGTCTTGAAGCTTTTAAACTTGCCTCCCTCATTATACAGGCCTCTAAAGCTCATTGACTGATGCTTTCTTTGCTCTTGTATAACTGAGTCACTGCTTCTGTTTAACAGCTGCTTCTCTTTGGCAAGTGATTTGTCAAGTCTAAAATAACTTATTTTTTTTAAGAAAAAAAAAAAACTTAAGATTTTTTTGATGACCATTGGAGCCACGTTCTCTCTGCAGGTGCACGATACACATGATCAGAGGAACAGTGCTCGGTGATGTATTTTAAGTGTATATGAACTTGTAAATAGGATGTCTTAAGTTTTTCCCAAACGCTATTTTTTGGACACTTCTGTTTTAAGCAACCAAAAGGCAGGAGATTCAAAGCTAGATCATGTTTCCGTATTCCTTCCCAGTCCTTTTGTTACCTCCCAGTTGTTTGTCACTCGAGTTGTCTCAGCAGTGTTGGATTCCCTACAGGGAATGTGGAGTAGCCAGGTGGGCAATACCAAAAATACGGTGAAGAAAGCTCACCTGGGCAGTGCCACTGTGCAGGAACAGGCAGAGGGGCTGTGCAAGCACCAATTGTGGGATAGGGGGTGACTCTTGAGGAAAGCAAAAATGGTTTCTTACTCCAGTCTGCTCCCATATTTTAAGTTTCAAACATGAAAAGACTCGGCACAGGCTGGCTTATGGCTCCCAGATGGGGCTGGGGGAGGAAGTTAATTGGCGCTGACGCAAAGACTTCTGCTGAAATTGAAATCACCCCCAAAATCATCCCCCTCGCCTTAGAATCTTGCCACCAGACGGCTTTACCTCCGGAACTGAACACTCCTCCCTCCCGGCTTCATGGCTCCCTCCGAGGTCTGCATGGCCCCCCTGCCCCTCCCGCAGGCGCTGGATGCACAGCCGGCGGCTCGGTGCCTTCCGCAGCCAGGCGGGGCGGGACGGAGCCTCCCCGCCCGCCCGGGTGCTCCTCAGAAACGCACACGTGGTGCCTCGGCGCCCACCCGCACTCATCATTCGAGTGGCTCCTTACCCCTGCAGAGTATCCCTGCAGGGAATAGGTGGTGTCTGCTTTGCAAGGCTGGCTGTAGCAGTGTCTGCACCACTCCGTGGGTCTGTACCTGTCCCACAGCAGGTTCCCAGGAGCGCGGGTCTGCGCAGGGAGCAGGGCTCGCTGCCGGCTGCTGTTTGCACACCTCTGATCCCCGCCTTACTTCCAGCGTGGTTGTGCATCCTTCGGGAATGGCTCCCATGTAGGACCGCTCCTTTGGTAGTCCAGGGAGTGGCCCAGCTGCTGACATCACCACAAGCCACCTGAGTGTCTCTGGTCCCTTTCCCCGTGTACATTTGCTTTTCTGTCGCTGGTGGTGCCCCTCCCTTTTAACACTAAATAAAGGTGCAGCAGCGTAGATCTCCGCTCCTTCTTGCCTGACTCTTGCTCCCGGGACAAGCTCGGGGTCTCCTGGCACCAGGGAGTGGGAAAAGCTCTCCCACCAGCATTTGCCAGGCATCACCATCCTCATTTTTGAGGCATAAGCAGCATCTGCAGTTATTGTGGTTACCTCAGCATTGTGGGCAGCTGTGCCCAGATGTGGGGTTGCTGCAGACAGCTGTGCCCAGATGTGGGGCACCACTGTGCAGAGAGCAGCCATTGCCGCTGTGCCACCGCTGCTGGAGACGCTCTCAGGATGTGTTTTGCTTTCCATGGCTGGAAAAAGAACCCTTCAAAATCCCCAAGGAGCCCTGCAGGTGGCTGAGCCCCCCCACCTACCTGCCCAGGGACCCCCCAGCACCACAGCATGGTCAGGAGATGGCTGGTGGAGCAGCAGGGCCATGGGAAAACAAGTAGCAAAGGCCCCACAGCCACAGGCACCACCCCAGCCCCTCCATGCCACAAGCCAAGGGCACTGTTTTGTTATTGCAGAGATGTATTTTTGGGTTTCAGTTTGAAATAATTTAAAAGAACCTCACCAGCCCTCCAGCACAAGGTGACAGTGCTGGCAGGAAGCCCCTCTGTCTCCTGGGGTCACAGAGATGGGGTGTCCCCATGCTGGTCACCCCAGTGCCAAGCAGGACAGACCCACCTGGCTCTATTGCGGCCAGGCTGTCCCTTGACCCCCACACTTGGGCAGCTCCTGGAGATTCTGGGAGGTCCTTGCTCCAACATCTTTCCCAGGGGGACAGTGAAAGCCACCTGCCCCCACTGCAGTGTAGCCAGGCAGGTCCTGGCACTGCGAGGCAGCTTGGTCCATGCCATGCCATTCTGCAGCACCCTGGGACATGACTGGGACATGGTTCTTGTCCCCTCTCTGGGACATCCCCTCCCGCCGGGCTTCCCAGGAGCCGTGCCAGGGCTACCGTGGTGGCGGGCGGTGCCGGAGCACGCGCAGGGACAGGCTGTCTGCCTGCAGCAGCAGCTCGCGGATGCGGGCCAGCCCCAGCCCCGAGACGGCCGCGCCGTTGACCTGCAGGATCTCGTCCCCCACGCCCAGGAGCCCCGCGTAGAGCTTGGCCGTGCCAGCATCCGCCATCTCCTGCACGTAGACGCCTGCGGAGGGAACACGGATGGGTGAGAGCCCTTCCCGCCCCCAGAGCGCCCAGGGGCTGCACAGAAACACACCTGTGATCAACAGCCTTTGGCATGGGCTGCGTGTCCCAAGCCAGGTGCTGATGGACACAGGATAGTGCGTGGCCAAAGCCACACGTGGCAGCGTCCCCCGACCCGCATCACTCGGCAGCAATGCAGCAACCCCCTGCATGTGTGCCCAAGCTCGCCCCTGGTGGGGGACGAGAGCCACCGTGGAGGGATCACGGTGTGCCAAACTTTGGGATGATCCCACAGTACCTGTGTCGGGCCGGCCGTGTCCGGAGGTGACGGAGAACCCGAAGGCGCCATGGGGGGGTCGCTGCAGCTCCAGCTGGCTGGTGCCATCAGGGAACACCTCGACCACGCGCCCCACCGCGCGCAGCTGGCCGGGCGCCCCGATGTCCTCCACGCTCAGCGAGCGCTGCGGCCCTGAGCCCCCCTTCCTGTGGGCAGGGGGAAGATGGGTGAGTGGGGACAAGGGAAGCTGCTGGGACTGGGTGATGCAGCCCCTGGCTGCACTGAGCCACCACAGCACCCCAGAACAGCCTTCCTGGGCACCGCAGGGATGTGCCAGGCCCCATCCTACCTGTCAGCTGTGGCCTGGGGCAGGAGGTAGGCGCTGGCACGGCGTGCCTTGCCCAGCTGAGGATGGAGGCTCTGGATAGAGGCAGCTTTTTGGGGCTGGCAGAAGGGTGACACCTGGGGAGAAACACCCGGCTGAGATGGGGACAAACGATGTGCACCAGTGCAGTGCTTCACCCACAGATGTGCTGAGGGAGTGGAGGAAACTGGGACATGCCACCCCCCTGGAGCACTCCCCAGCTCACTGATGAGGAGGGACAAGCATATCTGCTCTTCCACTACCACCCCTCTCTCCCTCCTTCCCCCTTCCACTTCCCAGTTGGCTCCAGGCTTTTCAAACACAGCAGGTTTGGGGTGGTGCATCCCCCCTGCCCCCTCCAGGACCAGCTGAGCCACAAGTCCATACTCAGAAATATTTCTTCCCAGCCCAGCATCCTTTCCCTTGTGCCACCCCAGTCTCCCCATGGGCACCCCCCGGACGGGGCAATGTCCAAGCTCACCAGCTGCAGGGACTGCAGGGACGGAGATTTCTTGACGCCAGGGCTGCCCGGCAGGGAGCCGCCGGGGGCCGGGAGCTGCTCCATGCTGTAGCAGCGGAAGCGGCCCAGGCGCTGCTTGGTGCTCTGGCTCAGGCTGCACAGGAGCTTCTTCAGCCCCGACGCCGAAGCGCTGCTGCCCTTGCGGCTCACCGGCCGCCCCGGCTCCCTGGGTGGAGGCATGGTGGTCACACACCTCGTGTCTGGGGTGGCAGCAGGACCTGCAGCTGCCTCTGGGCTGGGGGTGCATCCTGCACCCACCCTGGCAGCCTTGAGAGCTGCAGCACAGTGAGATCGGGGGCAGCTGCCTCCCCGCAGCACTGACCCAGCACACACAAGGTTGTCACTACCCAAAGTGACCCGAAGGGCTCCCTCCCTGCTTTCTCCATTATTTCAGGGGTTTAACACCTCTCAGAAGTCCCCTGCTCTGCCCCACGGGATCACATCCTGCCAATGGGCTCAGAGGACCCAGCACCACCTTGGAACTCTCCTGCCAGGCTGAGACATGCAGCGCCAGGCACAGGCCTGGCAGGATCGCACTTGAAAAGCCCCAAGGCAGCTGATTTTCCTCAAAAAGGGAAGAACCCGACACCAGCAGAACACCTCTGTCACATCTGCTCCAACACCCCTGGCAGAAACAGATGTGGGGAAATGCAGTTCCCCCAAACCCACAGCAACACACGGGCACATTGTAACCCCCATATTGTGGTTTCTGGGAGGTTTTTGGGGCCAGGGAGCTCAAGCCAGCAGCATCAGGAGTGATGCAGTGCCCAGGGGGGATGCTCGAGGCTGCATGGTTTGGGATGCCATGGCCGCCCATGCTCACTCACCCGTGTGCCACGCTCCAGGCCGGGTTCACTCCTGACATCCCAGCACCTTCCCCGGCAGGATGAGCAGCCTCCGGGGGCACGGGGGTGACAGGGCTGGCAGCGGGGTGTGACAGTGTCCCTGGAACCACAGTGAGACAGTCGCACACCTGTTTCATTGGGGACACCCCCAGCACTCCCTGAGTGGGTCTCTTACCTCTGCCCGTCCCCGGGGCGTCCTGCCCGCGGGTGTTGTTGCAATTGTTGGTGGACAAGGCACGGAGGGGGCTCCCCGGGAGCCACCTGGGGCCGCAGGGACTCCGCCGCTCGGCCGGCCCCGCCGTGCCCCCGGGCTGCGCTGGGGCCGCGCTGCCAGCATCCGGCTCCGGGCCCCGGACTCCTTGGCTCGGCGCCTGGCGGCTGCTGCTGGAGAACAGGGCTTTCCTGCAAGGCACCTGGGAGCAGGCCTTCTTGGTAGGAGGGGGAGCAGGGACGTGGGTGCCTGGAATGGGGGTGCTGGTCCTCAGCTGCGAGGAAGGCTCCAGGGGCTCTCTGGGCTGCTGCGGGGGGCGAACTGTGGTTCCCACTCCCTTGCTGCCCCCCAGATGTCGATGGGGTTCCCCATCTTCTCGGCTGCTGGCTCTTCCCGGTGGTGGGGGGCAAACAGGCCCCGGACCCGAGCCCCCATCCTCGGGGCCACCGCTGGCCACACACGTGCCCTTCCTGGCCCTCGCCTCCGGCTGCGGGGCAGCGCGGGGAGTTCTGTGCCCGCGAGTCCGGGGGTCTCGGTGCCCCCGCAGGTGGGGGCTGCGGGGTCCTGCCTCCTCGCTGTCCGTCCGGCAGCCGTCGGAGGTGTCGGTGCTCTCCAGGGCCGAGTCCACCTCGTCAATGTAGGTGACATCCCCGATGTAGGTCTCCTTGATCTTCTCGGTGTGGATGCGCTGCCGGGAGGGCAGGATCCACAGCGGGGACCCTCCGGGGCCCAGAGGCCTGATTTTAGGCTCTGTCTGGGCAGCGCTCGGCCGTCTGGAATCCCCTGGGACGCTTCTTTGTGCCGCAGGGCTACTTTTGGCCGGGTCGGGGGCAGCTTGCGTGTCCGTGCCCCGGCCGGCGGCAGCACCGAGGAAGGAGCCGCAGGCGCCGCACTTGCCCCCGGCCACGAGGTCGCCACCGCGGGCTTTGGGCTGGCCAGCGCCGTCCCCCGGCTGCCTGCTGCCGGCCGGCTCCGGCGAGGGGAGCGCCGAGCCCCGGGCCCGCCGGTGCCGCAGCTGCAGCCGCTCCAGGTACCGCACCTCGGCGTCCCGGGCCGACTCGTCCTCGAAGCGGACCCGGGACGGGGACGGTCCCCGCGGCCGCCGCGGCCGCCCGCAGCTCGAGTCCCCGCTGGACGAGTCGCTGAGGCTCCCGCCGTCCCGCGGGGCGCTCGGCCTCCCGCTGGGCTCCCTGCCATGGGGACAGACAGACGGACACCCTGCAGGGCTGCTCGGCAACCCTGGGACAGCAGCTCGGGAGGAGAAAACCCAGTGCAAAAGCCGGGGCAAGGAGGAAAGTCCGCCCGGTGCTCCCTGGCTGTGAACAGCCCTGCTCCCCTCCAGCCCGAAGCTGAGATCCGGAGAGGCTGCGGCACCTCCCTGCGCCCACGGCTCGACCGCCATCGCCCCTTCCCTGCCCCGAGGTACGTGGTTAATCATTCCAGGAGCACCGCATCGCACATGACCGGGCACAAGCGGCGAGACGCCGCTGTGGTCCAGCCTCTAGCAGCGAGTCGCGCCCGGGAAAACATTCCCCATGAGCCGGGAAACGCCATCCTCCCACCACTGACACTTCTGTGCGATCACAAAACACAATTAACGAAACGCCTCCCAAACACTGCGCTGCAGAGGTCGGGCACATCCAGGGGATGAGGTTACGAGGATCCCGGCTGCACACGCGTGCCTGCACACACATTCCCGCTCCAAACACATCGCTGCGCGCTGTGGATGTGCCCAAACCCGGCTGCAGGCCCGGGAACAGCGTGGGGCAGGAAAGGGGCACTGACCTGGGCTGCGGGACGGCGGCGGGCAGGAGCAGGATGTCGTGGCTGGCGCGCAGGGGGTTCGTGCGAGCCTTCATGCGGGCTCGCTGCAGCAGCTGCTTGGCCTGCTCGTGCCGCGGGCTCAGCTCCAGCTCCTGCCCGGCCACAAAGGCCCTGCGGCCCCGCAGCGGCGGGGGGATTAGGAAAAAATAACAGGGATTAGGCGTGCTTTAACAGTGACGATGAGGCTGCTCTGCCCAGGGAAAACGGGGCTCGGCCCTTATTCGTGGGCGGGATGCGGCGGGCACCCCTCAGCCCCCAGCAGCAGGTGAGACTTTGGGGCAGGCTCAGCACCCGCACAGGCTCAGCCGAGCCAGTGCTTTGTGCCACGGGCATGCCGGAGGTGGACAGGGAAACGGGGTAGGCACTACTGCCCATCCCCAGCAGGGTAAATCCCGCGGCGGGGGGGAGGCAGGTGAGGTTTGGGGTGACCCCCTGACTGATGGTCGTGCTGCCTTCCTTTCCTTGCAGGGGCCTTTCCCCGCAGCCCCAGCCCCCTCTGAGTGCAGGGTGAGGGACCTGTCCGCTCTCCCTGCTGCAGCACTGCCTTCCTGGTTGGCCATGGCCCTAATCCTCCTGATTAAAATAATCAGCTCAGGCAGTCTCCTCGGCAAGCCTGGCCTTAACCTCTTCGGTGCAGCACGGTGGGCACACGCTGCCCCCCCAGCAGCACCAGGGAGGGGAGCCCAGGCCTCCCCAGGCTTTGGCTGCCCTGCTCACAGGAGGTGCTGCACCCCCGGCTCTGCCTTGCACCCCCATCCCTGATCCAGCTGCCAGAGCAGAGCAGAGCCAGAGACCATCACACTGGGGGTGATCTTGCCCCACTCACTGTTCTACCAGCCCCAGCCTCTCACCTGCCTATGCCACCTCCTTATTTTTAGTCCGTACCTCTAAGGTTTTTCATTAGTCCAACAAGATTACACACTCCTGCCGCCTCGATCCTCTTAAGCACCTGGAGAAAATTTCTCTCCTGTCCTCTTCCCCCGTTCCTTTCCTGCCCTGGCATCCTGGCAGGGACGTCCTGTGCTCAGACACCAAGGGGACACCCGGCTCCTGTCCCTTGTCACACCGGTGCATCACTCCCTCACCAGCTGCCCCACAGCCCTTCCCTGGAGCTGCTTCACAGGTTGCATTTAAAATCCAAGCCTGGGGAGTGGGAAAGAGGGAGATGTCCATTTCTGCCACACTGGGACTGACCTACCTGCAGCCCTCAGCATCCTGCAGCGAAACCCCCGAGTCCCAGTCCCCATCGCTCGCTGGCATCTCTGAAATGCAGAACAGGGCAAGGCATTAGCCTGGTTGGATGGCAGCCCCCATCCTCTTGCTAGCACCTCCCATGTATCCCATCCCAACACCCTCCACAGGGCTCTCACAGATATCTGGCTCCGGGAGATCCCACAGGAGTGAAACGTGCAGCAGCAGCGCCTGGCTGTAGGTGTGGGACTGCGGGAACAGGGGCACGGGGTCATTGGGGCAGATGCTGTCAAAGGAGAAATTTATTCTCTTTTCTGGTGGCAGCTTGCGAAGGGACAGTGATGCCCACAGACCTGGTGTGCCCCTGAAATTTTCTTGCTCTTGCTTTTAGCAGTGAAATTCCTCACCAGGACACCAGAAGAGACTGACAGGTATCACCCAGAGCATCTCCTACATCCCGGTGAAAGGGATGGGGCAGCCCTGGGGTGTGAGGCAGCAGGGAGCTGCACCCGCAGCGTGGGAGGCTGGAGGTTGGCCCTGAGGATTCCCGTCATCCCAAAGGTTTTCCCTCCCGCTTCCCCCAGCTGTCCTGAAAGAGCCGAAACACGCACCGGGTGCGGCAAGGCCCAGCACCTCCTGCAGCAGCCGCCGGTTCCTCTCCACCCGCTCAGCCAGCGAGAGCCTCTCCCAGCTCTCCGGGGACACAGAGGGACGGCCCCGCTCCCGCAGCGGGGTTCGGGCCTCTTCATCCAGGGAGGGTCTCCCACGGAGGGAGGCGGAGTGCCAGGACCTGCCGCCCTTGTCCGGGGGGAGCTCGGGGCCTCCCGGCACAGCTCCCCTGGGTGCCGGGACCCTCCAGAGCCCCGGGGTGCCGGCGGGGGGTGCCGGGGCGCTGCCGGGCGCGGGTTCCGCTCCGTCCAGCAGCCCGTCCGTCAGGTAGGTGCGGAGCTGAGCCCGCGGCTCCACCGCCGCCACCTCGGGCCCCGCCTTCCCCCGCCGGGGCCGCGGCTTCTTGGGCGAGGGGCGCTCGGGGGCAGCTGCGGGGGTCCCGGGCCGCCCGCCCCGCTTCTCCTTCAGCGCCTTCACCTTGCCCTCGAGCACGGCGTGGGGGCCGCGGGCGGGCTCGGGGCGCTCCAGCGGGGCAGGGCTGCGGCCCCCGCTCGGCGTGTGCGGCTTCGGGGGCCGCGGCAGGCGCCGCGCCTCGGCGGGAGGGCTCCCCTCCATCATTCCTGCAGGGATAGAAGCCAGGGCATGACCCCTGCACTGCCCTCGCCCTCCCCAGAACCCACCAAAGGGCATCGCCCCACCTGCCCTGGGGGGTAAATGCACGCAATGCCACCGGCGTGTGCCTGGGGAGGAAAGGGACAGGGAGGTGACACAGCGCGAGGCCACCCATCCACCCAGAGCACCGACACTCTGCCAGCATCACTGGGGAGCAGGAGGAGCGGGGCAGCAATGCGGGATCGGTGGTTCCCCAGAAGGGGCGGCCAGGGGCCGGGCAGGAGAGCGAGGGCCCGCCCAGCGAGAAGACCCGGAGGGGGCTGACACTTCCTGAGCTAAGCCAGGGCCCCAAACCTCCGCAGAACAGAATCCCCTCCCGGCCACAGCTCGGCGGAGGTGCCACCGGACCGACACCAGCCCCTGCTCCGCCCCGGCCCCCGGGGCCACACGTGGCACTCGTCCTGCGCCCGCCTCGCGGTCCCGGTGGCACCGAGGTGCCGCTGCCCTCCTGCGCCCCGCCGGGAGCATCCTGTCCCCGCTGGTACGCCTGCAGGAGCCTCCCCGTGGCCGGGGCTGCCGGAGCATCCCCTGACACCCCCCGGGCCCCATCGCGCAGCTCCCCGCAGCCCCTCACTGCCCCAGGCTGAGCGGGACGGGGCCACGGGCGGGATGCGAGGGCTGTCCTTACCCCCGGAGCAGCCTCGGGAGAGGGCTGGGAAGAAGGAGAAGAAAGCGGAAGAAGGGAAGGAAGCAGGGGAGGGGAAAAAAAGAAATTAAAAAAAAAAAACGGCCAAACCAGCAAATCCCAGCCCCTCCAGCCGAGCCCGAGCTCAGCCGCTTGGCTGGGCTGTGGGGCCGTGGCTGGCCCTGCCTCCCGCCCCGGCCTCCTCCTCCTCCTCTCCTCCTCCTCTTCTCCGCTCACCCGGCCAGAGCCGGCCCCGGACCGCCCGGTCCCCGCAGGGCCACGCCAGCTCGGCCACTGCCACTCTGGGGACAGGGGGTGACCCCGCGCTGCCACCAGGGAGCTCCACAGGAGGGGAGCCCAGCAGCTCGGGCCGGAGGGATCCCGCCTGCCGTGGCGTCTCTCAGCAATGTCCTTTGTCCGGGCTGCCGAGCGGAGCCGGGCCCCCTGCCCGGGTGCCGCTCCCGCGGGATGGGGCCGGTGCTCCCGGGGCATTTCTCCAGCAGCAAAGCCCGGCGGCTCTCGGCACCTTACTGTGAGCATCACACGCTTGCAGCTGTGCTAAATTCCCCTGCTTTCCGGAGGGCAAATCCTGCTTGGACCCACGGCGAGCCAGGGCCGTGGCATTTCCAGGCGGGAGGGCGGTGGGAGCCGAGCTGGGTGCATCCCACACACCCCTACCCCTAAAGCCGGCATGCCACGCGTGCCTGCTCACCTCACACCAGAACCCCCCTCCTGCCCCCCCGAGGCTCCACCACGCGGGACGAGGGTCCCGGGTGGGCAGCGCTTACCTGGAGGTGCCCGGGCTGCCGTCCCCGGGGGGCTCTGAGGGGGCCCAGGGCGTCCCGGCCCCGCTCCGGCTGCCGCTTTAAGCTGTGCCTTTTGATATTCGTGATTGGTTTCATAATCCCGATCAAAAGGAAATCACCAGGATTATGAAATTGTTTTAATCCTCCTGGCTCTGGCCGCACCGGCCCCTGCCAGCACGAGCAGCAAGAAATCACTTCTATCTTCTTAAAATGTCGCCGGCCACCCCGGTGGCCCTGGGGCCCTCATCACAGCCAAACCTGAGCCCAAGGGCTTCCTTCCCCACTTGGCTGCTTCCAGGCAGGAAGGGCCAGCTGAGAGCTCTGTGTGGAAGAGCCCAGGGCAGAGGAACCATCCTCGCCCTGTCCCCCAGCACTGGGGCCCAACCTCCCGTGTGACACCAGGACCCATCCTTACCTGCACACCGTTCCAGAAGGGGATCCTGGCTCCTTGGCCTGGGCTTGGAGGTGACACACGCCTGGGAGACGTCCCCATCGAGCTGGGGTGAGGTGCCAAAGCAAGGGCAGCAGGAGGGCTCCTGCCACCAGCCAGGGAATGGCAGCAGGGAGCCGTGGCCGGGATTAAACCTCTGCTGTGAGCAGCAACAGGCTTAGAGTGATTTCAAGGCACTGGGCTCTCTTCTGGAGGGAGACTGATTGCAAGAGGCAATGAAGAGATTTAAAGAGCAAAATAAAAGCACAGACCCGAACAACCCAGGGCTGGGCTGCTCAGCCTCTGCTCACCCACTGTGCTGGCAGAACACCACCTTGGACTGGAGATTGGCCGGAGAGAGGCAACTAAAGGCTCCCAAAAGGACCACGAGCCTTTGGCCAGCACAGCACAGTCTGGGCAGGAGGTTTCCTCCAGCAGCAGCCCCTGGCATGTTGGGTGTGAGCTGGGCTGGTGCTGGAGGAAAACTGGGCTGCTTCCTGTGAGCCCCTCCTGCCCCCTTCCAACCCCTTGTCAGACATCTCCCTCCTCCAAGCACCTCCACCTCCTCCCAGGACATGGATGTCCTCCACCTCCAGCCACCAGCGACATCCCACAGCTCCCAAGAGAGCAAGAGCAGCAGGAGCCAGTGCTCCACGGGTGGATGCAGCACAGGGGTGGGACTTGGGAAGACACACACGCAGACCAGGGACAAAAGAGCCATCAGATCATTGGAAAACAAAGAGCTTGTAATAATGAAAAAAGGACAGATTTCGTAACCAATCACTTTTTCCTTTGAAAAAACACAATCACAGTAACTTTGCTGTATACAACCACCTAGAAACTATGAAACAGTATCACATTGTGCAGTATTTTTTTTTTAACCTACTTATCAAGAAGGGAATTCCACACTTCAAAAATGATATCCATTTGGGGAGGAAGGAGGAGACAGCTAATAGCGCAGTCACAGATACATCATGAGTCCAAGCAAGCGGCAATTCTTTGTCCTCACCTTTTCCACTGAGCCAAAACAGAAGAGTGGAGAAGGGGATAGCAAAAGAGAAAGGAGGGGAGGAAGAAAGAAAGCACCCACAGAGGACTAATCACACTCCATAATTACTTTTGACATCTACAGGGCTTCATAGAAAGATCATTTAGACCAACACAGCGGGGAGGGGGAGAGGAAGGCGGCAGCAGGACCCGGGGGAACTTTGGCATTTCCACTCCGGGCCCCTTCCGAGCGCCGATCCTTCGCCACGAGGACCTGCGGGGTGGAGAGGTCATCGCCAGTTCTACCAGGATGCCCAACTTCTCCTCTGGAGTGAAGAGTTTGCAATTTGGTTTACAGAGCTCGAGGGACCGTCAGGGCACCTTGCCGGGCAGGGGCAGGGGTGGTGCCTCTCGCCCATTTAAAAACGGCTGTGCCGGGGCCAGGACAGCCTCTGGCTCCCACAGGGAACAGGGCTGGGGTGTCAGCATCGGGTACTGCCCGCGTTGTGTCCCTCCCCTCTCCTTTTCCAGGGTGTTGCAGCAAGGATCGGAGCCCCCAGGGATGGTGACACACCAGTTTAGCCCACGGTGGCAGCAGGGGACGCTGGCCTCAAGGTGCAGAGTTTGGGATTGGGGTCATGTAAAGGAGGCGAGGTTTGATGAGGTGACAGCCACTGAGCCCAGCTGTGACTGCTGCAGAGGTACCGTAGGGATTTCCCACTCTTCCCCCAGGAGCCCCAGCCCCTCTTTTCCAACGAGACAAAACAATCCGATTGCCTTCTGTAATAAAAATGTAAATTAAAAAAAAAAAAAAGCTTAAGGCAGAAGATCACCTTCCCCCTGCGAGTGCAAAGCAGAAGGGCGGAGGAGAGGACGGAGGACATGGAGCTGGGATGCAGCATGTGAGCAAAGTGGCTTTTGTGTGCCCAGCTTGCCAACCCATGTGCCTGCCCCAGGACACTCCCCAGGACATGGCCTGATGTGGGGACACAGCCCCCAAAGCCCAGTGAGCAGAGCATGGCAGCATCCCTGCAGGACAAGGCCAAATCCACTCAGCCATTCCATACACAGCAAAGGCTTCACACTGTCTCCACTGCTCGTTGGAAGTAAAATCCCCAGGGATTGTTATCTCCTGAACCAGGAATGTTCTTTCCCTCCCTGTCTGCCACACTGGTGTTGTAGCTGAGCACCAGTACAGTGGCAGAAGGAGCAGCACAAGCGTTTTTAGGGAAGTAGGAGCAGCAGGATCCAAGTCTGCTGAGATTTCCACCAGAGATCTCTCCCATTCCAAGATGTTCATGCTGAAGGCTGCTGCCAGTTGAGCCCTTTCATTGGAATCAGACAAACAGCAAAGACACTGAGAGAATGAGGAGGGCCAGGAGCAGGGCTGGGAAAGGTGTAGGATGAACACCAGCTGACTTTGGGAATGCACCTGGATGAGAGAGGTAGGAGCTTACTAGATACATACAGGCTGCAGCCAGGAGTGCTGCAAATGCATTGCTTTTAAAATGTGGTGGGACAGCATTGGTTCTCATTGGAGAGCCCCCACTCCTGCTTGCTGAGTCCAAAGATCCCAATCCTGCCCTGCTGTCCTGTCAGGAACACACCCATGGCACATGGCATTGCCTGCCCAAGCACAGGGACCTGGTGTTTCTGGTGACACCATCCCAAAGCCACACGGGGAACCCAAGCCAGCAAATAAACTCTGGATGCTGCAACAACTCACCCCCTGCAACCCCAAAATGCCCACAGGAGCAGCAGGATGGAATCAGCATGGAGAAGCAAGTTCAAAGGGAGTCTCCAAAAGTCACAAATGTCACAGCGTGGCATCTCCTCTCCTTAGACTGCACCACCCTGATGGGTTTCACCAGACCAAGCAGCTCCACACATCCTCAGAGCTGTACAATTGAACCTCCACTGAATCATGAGGCACAGCCCAACACCTGAAAGCCACAGCTTAAAGACCTTCCTCAGCTTCCACTTCCCATCCAGCTTCATCCCAACAACTAAAGCAGTGGACAAAGCCCTCACCCTCAGCTCCTTCTCACGCTGCTCTGTCCTGGGCTGCCACCCTGCTGCTCTCCCTACAGGAGTGTTTGCAAGCACCCACGAGCAAAGTCCAGCTCAGGAAATGAAGCCAGCCTGGGAATGTCCCCACTCCCCTCGCTCCTGCTGCTCCCAAGGAGCGACAGGGCTATTTTCTCTCACCATCTGTTCTGCTTCATTAGGTCTCCCTTTATTGGCCAGATGTTCTCGCAGACGTGGAGCCATCCTGGCTTTAGCGCTCGCTCTCAGGAGGAATCTGCACGCCTGATTTCTCAGAAATCTCTGGGAGGGAGGGAACAGGCAGATGCAGGGGTGGGAGCTAGGAGCCTTTAAAAGCCACACTTCTGGGAATTCAGGCTGCTTTCCCCCGAGACAGCATCTCCACTGCCAAAAGGGACGATGCTTTATTTTAGGAGATAATGTTTGCTCGTCATAGCATGCCACCTCCCCCTTTTTTTTTTCCTTACTTCTCTTGCCAGCAAAGACAGAAAGAGGGAAGAGAAAGAGCAGAGCAAGGAGCAGAGCAGATGGACACACTGAATTCTTGCTTCCCATAAGGATTTGGGTAAACTACAGAATAAGAATTGAATCACTTGCAACCCGACCCACCCTATTCACATTGGGAAGCAGAGGGTCGGACAGGATGGACAGATGGACACAGGCTAGCTGTGCCCTGCCCTCCCCAGCCCAGCTGAGGAAGGCAGAGTACTCCCAGGGGACTGGCATCACTTCCAAATCACAGAACCATGGAATGGTTTGGGGTTGGAAGTGACCTTAAGGACCATATAGTTCCAACCCCTTGCCAAGGGCAGGGACACTCTCCCTACTAGACCAAATTGCTCACAATGTCTCTCTGTACTTTTAATTTCCCTCTGAAAGGAAGATAATTATCAGCAAAGCTCAAGATTCCTTGCATAAAAAACCCACTTGCTTAAGTAACACCCAGTGGTGTTATTTAATTTGAATGAATCCAAATAATTTTGGATTGCCTCGCTCCCAGTGCAGCTGCCCTCCCATAATCTCCCCAGGCAGGGATGGCTCCGTTCCCCACTGCTGGAAACACCTACACATGGTTTGGATATGGCATCAATGCAAATTAGGAACCTGAAATATTTTAAGGGGCTTTACATCCCAGACTCCACTTCCATGTGAACAGGAATGCTCTGTTTTAGGTATGAACTGACCTAAGGGAGGTAAAGGCAGGAATCCAGGGGAGAAGGACAGCACAGCCCTGGCTCTGCTCCCACCAGAGCAGCCCCACACGGCGGGGGATGAGAGGAGCAGCACCACAAAAGGGTTTTAATCTATTTCCAAAGAAATGAAGAGAACCAAGTTTCCTTCTTCAGTTCCTCTGGGCAAGAGGCACAGCAGGCAAACTGAGGAAATGCAACATACTGGCCATGGGAGACACTGTGCTGATTTAGGGAAACAACCACCAAACAGCAGCTGAGCAGAGATTCCTGCAATTCCATCGCCCAAATTGTCACCGGCCAGGTGAGGATCCTCCTTCAGGAGTTTCACCCTTCCCTTGCAGACCCAGAGAGAACAAGGTGTGCCAAGGGAAGGATGACAGGACTCTGAGGCCTCCGTGGCTCCCTCCCAGGAGGAGGGGACACCAACGAGACCATCGAATTCACATCTCTCTTCCAACATAATTTGCTCAGCTGTCCATTACCCAAGTCTGCTCAAGTGTCCCACTTCCCAAACTGGGAGAATGAGATGAGTCAAGGGGCAGATCACCAGGACAGTGCCCAACAGAGGCTTTTTGCTAAACCAGAAGCCACAGAAGAGCTGTTTTCCATCTGACCTTCCCATCAGGTGGGCACACCACAGTTCTTTCCATGCTCCCTAAAACATACCACCACTCCTAAGCCCCAGCCTGATGAACCCCCTCTGTCCCATGAGAGCTGGCACCTCCTCACCTTGTCCCACTTTGCTGGGCTGCTGGAGAACACCTGAAAAGCTCCCTGCTCGGACTGAGATGCCCTCATGACACACCTAAGGCTTGGAAAAATACTTTTTGATCTGGAGAATCAAGTTCCAAAGCCTTTGTTCGCCCAGTGTTTTGTGCTGTTGGTGGGAACCAACTCTCCTTTCCTTAGGATCATCTGCACTACTTTCACACATGGAGAAGTTGGCTTTGAACCAGCACGAGAGACATGCCCAGAAGCAGTAGCAGCAACTAAAAAAAAATACCAGAAAGAGAAACTTTGGTTTAAAATAAAATTGAAAAGAAATAAAAGAGAGAGAAGGTACACACAGGTGCAAGTTGTCTCATGAAAGGGGTATTTGCAGGGGCATCACCCCACAACCCTGGAGATCTACATTCCCCACTTTGTTTTACCATTACAACCTTCATTGCACAGGACTCAAAATCACTCTTATATGGTTGTTAAGTTTCATAAATAATGTGAAAACTATACGCAACAGATACATCATATTTCCAAAAAATTATAAGAAAAGTTACATCAAATTAAAAAGTAGCTTCATGAATGAAGATACTGCTCTAAGTGCACTTTCCCTGCAAGTGCAGCCAGTGCCTCAGCGCTGGATATGAAGGAAAAAACAAACAACTGAAAAAGAAAACCAGCCAAAAAAAAAAAAATCAGGTTTAAAAAGTCCGGTTTCAACCAGTCAAAACCGGGCCAAGCAGAAACCGAGTGTGCTCTCGGCACTGTCCCATGAGGGAGTCCCTATGATGCTTCGTTATCCAGATAAGGTTTGTATGTCCTTGGTGAGACTGTAAACAATCCTTTCCTGAACTGTCCTCTTTATTGGCAAAACAAAGTAAAATATTTTATTTTTTTTAGTTTTTTTTGTTTGTTTGTTTAAAATAGAACATTAAAATTAACCCAGAAGAAAAGAAACGAAACACAGTGAGCTTGTTGGAGTCCATAGGATCTGGTCTGGAAGAGCTCGGAAAACGTGTTCAGTGTTTTCTCCTGTTTTCAGCTGGATCTGTACCAGAGCTCGGGTTACTTGGGGAAGAGGGAAACAGAACGAGAAAACAAAGGATGTGGAATAAGAGAACGTGGCCATCTCATGTGTTCACTTCGTTCGCTAGGTCCTCTATCAATACCTTCGTGTCAGAAGCCTTGGACCTGGAAAAAAAACAAAACACAAAACACTCACTGAGGAGAAGGAATTCCTGGAATGAGGTGCTGACAGCAAACCCACAGTGCACTTAGGGGAATAAAAAAGGGGAAAAATTGTCTTTCTTATGCAGAGGGGGAATAAACAATGTACTGGAATGTTTCACACCCTCCCATTTTCCCTGGGAATAGCAGAGCCTTGTAAACATGCCCCAGCTGTCCCTCAGCATCCTCCTCCTCCTCCTGTGGCACTGCTCACTCCACACCATGCTGGGCACACTCTGCCCATGGCCAGTGTCACCTGCCAGGCTGTGACATGGCTGGGGACACAGCACTGCTGGATGTGGAGCCCCTGCCCAGCCCTCCCCACAGAACTCCAGCAAACCCTTGCAGGATCCAGAGGAGCGTTCCTGCTCCACCTCCCGCTGAGCTGCAGGAAGGAGCAGGAAGTTCTTCAGGGATATGCCTGGCACATCTCCACTCACTGCATGTCTGAGGGATAAATGGGCATGGCTGGAGGGAATTCCACCAGGCTTTGGCTCACATTCCTTTTGCATAACATTTTTCAGTCCCTAGCAGCCACCCAAAGGCTGTTGATATTGGTCCCATCCGTGCAGGGATAAGAGCCAAGCACAGCCCTGAGGCCAGAGCACACCCTTCTCCTCCTCCTCCTTCACCCCTCCCATGCAGTGCTGCAGGGATTGCACAACACTCCTGACCCACTGTGCCTCAGCATCCCTGAGGAGCCCGGGCTTGTTCCCTGGCCAAAGGGCAGGGCTCCACAGCTGTGCTGCCAGGCCAGGAGGGACACAGGACACTGGAGCAACACAGGCACTGCAGGGAAAACACACAGTGCACAGGTTCAGGGGGTGGGGTGTAGTGTGGGGAAACGTTTGGGGTGCAAGAATGATGGGTGGGAAGGAAAAAATGTATGGGTTTGTATTTGAGAGAGGAAGGAGTCTGCGATCTTATATATGAACCTTAACCAAAGAATAACTGGAAACAGAATGACAGAATGGTCTGAGTTGGGAGGGACCTTAAAGATCATCTGGTTCCAACCCTCCTGCCAGAGGCAGGGATGCCACTCACTAGACCACATTGCTCAGGGCCAAATCCAGCCTGGCCTTGAACACTTCCAGGGATGGGGCATCCACAGCTTTTCTGGGCAGCCTGTGCTAGGGCCTCACCACCCTCACAGAGAAGAATTTCTTCTTAATATCTAATCTAACCTTGCCCTCTGTCAGTTTAAAACCATTGCCCCTTCTATCACTGAGGTATAAAGAGTCCCTCTCCCTGTTTTCCTAAGTCCCCAAAACACCTGATTGAGGAGAACCTCTCCTCCAGTTTGCATTTATAACCTCTGGCAGACTATTTCTGCAAGAGGGGAGCCTTGTAAAAAGGGAGCTCACTTTCCTGATGGTTTACCAGAACCCCAGAATATGCATAAAGCATGGCTTAACTCCCTGGCAGAGAGAGACACGCTCCTTTACTACTTGGACCTGCCCTCCCTTTGAAGGTTGGGCTGAAATCTTTGAGCGATTCCCAGTCCAGGATTCCCAGTGCAGGACTCCCAGTCCATACATGCCCAGCAGGCACTACCAGCAGCTGCAGGGCAGGACTGTGTGGCAGAAGGGAGCCCAAACGTACTGTGAGGCGAGGCGGGGCCGGCGCAGGGACACGCTCAGGCTGCGCTTCCACTGCTTGTTCTTGCGGCGGTTCCGCACGCCGTCCTCCTGGTCCATCATCTGATCCAGGAGCGTCAGGTCGTCGGCGTTGAGCGGCGCCACCGAGATGTCCCTCACGGCACGGAACTCGCCGCAGTTGTTCAGGTGCTCGTTCTCCAGACGGAAGAAGTTCCACACAAACCGCCTGCGTGGATGGATGGAGAGAAAAAGGGGGAATTACCAACAGAGTTCCCCTTTTCCTGCGTTTGGCAAAGCATTGGGATGTGCACCTGGAGAAACATCCAGTGACTAACAGCAGCACCTGCTGCAACAGCTTTCCTCTGGAGAACAACAGAACCTGTCAGGCTTATTCCCTATCCTAACGCTGACAGCCCCAATATGGACAGCTGGAGATAACCAAGGTATGGAGGTAACCAAGCATTACAAGCCAAAGGCCACCTCCAGCATCTACATGAGTGAGGGTTGGCTTCAAGTTCTTCCCAGGAAGCCGTGGGGGTGGGCTTCCAGTTACAATATAGGTGTTTAAAAGTCTTGGAACCTTGCAGGATCCAAATTGGTCAGAGAATACAAATTAGCATTTGGAAAAGAAGCAGAAGTTTCAAAACTGGGGACTTGAGAATCAAGCGAAGTTTCAACTGGAAATTTCAAAGAGAAATTAGGTAAAAACTAACCCCTCAAGATTCTGTCACAGTTCAGAAGGAACTGCAAACACAGTGTGAAGGATTCAGCTCTACACTGTGGCAGAGCCCCCTACCCCTTTCTCCACTCAGCACCCCGTTTGGATTAAATATTCCTGTTAATCCTGGTCTCCTTGAAATAAAATCCAGTATATTCCACATCCAAGGATCCAGGCGCTTCTCCCCCATGCTGATGTTACAGAACAAAAAAGTGAAAATAAATCCAAGAGGAATGCTCTGCTCAGCCCAGCAGCCTTACCGGAACACCTCAAGTGGGGCAAACACAGTAGAAATGATGTCCGCAGCGTAGGGAAAGATTTGCATGGAAGTGAGGGAGATCTGGATGGTCCACGCAAAACGCAGGATGACGTCTTCTACAATGGCACAGTAGTAGTATGCCTGAGGAGCAACAAGAACAAAACAGCTCAACAAACACCTTCTGCATCAAAAAGACCTCATCAGGTCTTTGGGAAGCTACAGAATCTGCTGCTCAAACTCAAGCAAAACGAACACAAATGATGTCTTGGAAACAAATCAGCTCTACTGCTGGAAAATCCCAGCCTGTAGCATTAAAATGCTCCAGTGGCCAACTGCAACATGCTCAAAACTCAGCAAGTTGGTTTAAAATGTGACAAGCCTGTCCTAAGGTAAGAGCAGGCTGCATACGCACTTTCTGTGGGTAGACAATTCCTTCTCGGAGAAAGGTATTTTCACCAGCATTTTTGTCAAAGAGACCCCAGTCCATCTTCAGGTCCCAAATGAGGGTATAGCAAGAGCTGATGAAACAGAAGATAATCCACAGGTAGAAGAACACTTGGGTGTCACTGTGGTTTTTAGCTGGAAAAGAGAAGAACAACATACTTCTGTAGAACTGAGAGCATGTTTCTTCTTAAAACAGCTACAAACTGCCTCATTTGAGCAGTGGAAATCACCTCTTCTATCCAAGTTCTGGGAAAATACATCAAATACTATTCTGAGCCAAACCAAAAGCCTTAGCAGGACCTGCTTTATATTGTTATTCAAATTCCACTTTCATCTCGGTTCAACTTTCAGCATTTGGGATTGAAATTCACGTTAATATTTGGGACAGGCTCCAAGGGAAGTGGTCACAGTCCCAAGCCTGCCAGAGTTCAGGAACTGTTTGGGGAACACCCTGAGGCACACGGTGGGATTCTTGGGGGTGGTCCTATGCAGGGCCAGGAGCTGGACTCGAGGATCCTTGTGGGTTCCAGCTCAGGATATTCCAAGATTTTTAATTTCTTGTCTTTATGGCAGAGCTGCTGTTCTGGCTGCGAACAGCAGGTGGAAGCTGAGGGCCACATTTCGCAAAGGACATGGGCTGGTACAAAGGATACAGCACTGACGCAGGGCTCAGTTAGGAGGCTTTGGTAAGAAAATATTTGAGTTTGTATTAACATCAACGACTGTGAACTAGTGCACTAAAAGCCTGAAGAGCATGGGCAGTACAGGAATTACCACCAGCCATTTCAGAGCTTGTGGTGGCAAGGGAAAAGGCAGCAGTACATTAAAATGTACAAATCCTAAAGTAGGCTCTGTATGGAGTTTTAAATACCCATATAGAGCTCTTCTTAGGACACAGGAGACTGTGGGCCCACCATCTGCTCAGCTGGGGATATGTTTTTCCAACGCTGTTTCCCACTCCCCCCTGAAGAGGTTACACTGCTCTCAATTTGGCTACAATTCCCTACATCAGCTGGCTGGGGAAAACCAAACAGAGCTGGTATTTCTGTTTGCTTTTGGAAAGCTGGCTCAAAAAAATCATGCAAATAAATCCCATTATGATGCTTCAGAAGGCTGATACATTTTGCACCTGGCTGCTAGCAGGAATCTCTCCTTTCTGTGCAACCTCAGCAATTGCTCATTCACCGATTCCCTCTAACAAAGCAAATAACATTTCCAGTACAAAAAAAGATGTTTTCAGCCCAAGCCCAATGCCACACAACACGACAGCACCTTTTCCTATATATGTGGCTTTAAAACAACAGAATCCCTGCAGCTGATCAGCCAGGGAGCAACAGGGCAATTTGCCCTCTCCTTCCCTCTATTTCCAGCAATTACGATTAGATGTAACGCGGCAATCCGATAAAATTAATGGAGGTGAAAATGAGAGAACATTCCTCCCATTACGCCTTTCAGGCTTCCTGAACATGATGTGCAGGATATAGGTCAAACCCACACGCTCCTTCCCCTCTAAAAACACGCCCTTAAGGCAAACCTCTGAACGCCACTTATGCAGCAAAGCCTGCTCTGCACAGTCGGTGCAGGAAAAGGGCATGGGATCGCTGCAGCTCCCTGGTCTGAGCAGCTTCCCTGCTTTGGGGCAAGGCTGGAAGCTTTAAGCACACCCCACATCCTCAGCCTGGCCAAGACACGGGTCTAGCATTGCATTCCTGGTCCCTGCAGAGCCATGACGTCACCTGGGAGCAGCGCTCACGGATGCCCAGGTACCTCAAACGCTGCTGCTGCTGCCTGGAAACAGCCTCTCCCAGGCTATTTTTAACATGCAGCTGCCCACAGAAAGGGACACAGGTGAGGATTTTGGAGCTTAGCAATGAGGGCTGCACTGCCAGGTTTCATTCCTTCCCCCCTCAGCTCCTCCAAAGCCTCCACAACATTATTTCAGGAAGAAAAGGCAGATGCTGACATTCGGTGACTCATGAGACACTAAGCCTGTTCTTTCCAGCATTATTTTTAGCTCATTAGATCTCCATGTTTAGTTCCCATTACCAGACCCTAAAAGATAATTCAGAGGCAGTTCATGGGTTGTATGTGCTTTCAAAGCACCTAAAATGCTCCCAAACACCCTGTGAGGCTGCAGTGCTTCCTCTCACCTCAGGCTTGGAATTTACATCATGCTGCTTTGGGTTGGGTTTTTTTTTTTTTCCCTTAAGGACAGAATTCAGACAAACTGAGTTTTATTCCACTCCTTCATGGAGCAGCCACGGAGAAGGCACTGCAGCCAGCACCATCCATCGCATCCCTGGCCTGAGCCATGCCCTGCAGGAGCAGGCAGAAGAGCAGGGAAGCATTGCTGGGCAGCTCTTTTGGAGTTCTGTGGTCATGGAGGGGCTGCTCTGCCCCCTGATTCTCATCCCCAGGCAAAGGGGCAAACAAAATTCTCTCCTAAGTTGGCAAATACAGAGGAAGGGGATTTCAAAGGTTCTCGCTGCTTAAACCTAAATCCCAGAATGGCTCAGGTTGGAAGGGACAGTGTGTCACCTGGTCCAACCTCTCTGCTCAAGCAGGGTCATCCCCAGAGCACGTGGCACAGGTTTTTGTGAGCAATTACAGAAAGTAGAACTGGGAAGGAAAAGGCCCAAGTGAGAACTCTAATCTCACCAATCTCAAAAGGATGTGCTTGCTTTCAGTTAAGTTATCCTGGGCTCAGCTCCCTCTCCCTGCCTCTGTCTTTGCAGCAGCCTTTTCAGTGGCACCTGGGGTCATACTGCTTGGCCTCTTGCTCCTGCTCCCTTTCTCACCAATCAGCTCAGCAATGCATTCAGCTCCTGAAAAAATCCATTAAAAACCCAAATCACTCCCTGGTAAAATGCCCTACTCAGAACTAGCCTATTGTCTTCGTGGCCTCTGAGTCCTTCCTTTAATCACTTATCCTCCTTTTCCTCCTGCCTGCAGTTCTGTTTGATACCTTCCTTCCTTCTGTCCTCATTGGTATTCAGCTGGTGTGCAGAAATATGTTACTGCTCCAGGCAAGCAATTATAGCTGGGTCTCTGCTGGCTGGTCCTAGCAGCCCTCTTCACTGCTGCTCAAGGGGAGAGAAAATCAAGGCATTCATATTCTGCCCAGAGGCTCCATCAACTCCTGGCCTGCCGGTTTTCCAGGAGCAATACAGAGCTCTGCATATTTATGATGATGTCAGGGTCTATTTAAGCAGGAACTGTTTCATCCTGTGTGTTTTTTCTTTGTTTAATGAGGTGCTAGAAAACACCAAAAACCACAAGAAGAGAGTCTCTGGATGAGAGGAGCACTCTGAACACCTGGCAGATCTCCACCTCTCCAGGAAGGAAAAAAGAAGTTCTCAATACACCATGGCACCAGTGACATCCCCCCAAGAGAGGCATGAAGGACCTCCCTACTCCATGCTCCAAAGGTCACCACCATGGAGCAGCTTCCTGAGTTATTCAAAGCAGCACGTGCAGGACAAAACAGCACCAGCACAAAACCTCTGAAGCTGCAGGCACAGCTCTAAGCCTGAGGATGGGCTGATTTCAGTGCTCACATTGCCATGTCTGCAGCTTGGAGGTGTGCAGTTATGTCAGAGGCTGAGTCCACAATGCTCTTCCACTTGCCACAAAGCCTGTGGGAAGCAGCATGCCACAGGAGCTGTTTGCAGCCTTCACCACAGAATTTCCATTAGCATCCTCAGTTTACCCTATAACATGCAATTCCAGCAGATCTTCTGCACAAATACACCTCAAATTGCTCCAGAAGGTCAACTAGATAAATAATGGATGGCTTCCACCTTTGAACTGAAGCTGTGAATGGCCACAGTCCCAGAAAACGGCCAAAGGCACTTGCAGCAGCAGAATTTACTGCCTGCAAAAACTGCTGATAGGCAATATCCTGGATCCCCAAACAGCCCCAAGGGCCACAGTATCTGACTGGCATTCTGAGGGAACACTGCTCTGCAGAAATTACAACCCCCTCCAAGCACAGGCAAGAGAAAAGGTTGCCCTCCATCAAAGAGAGACAACGAGTGCTCTCCCCAACGCTGTTAATATTGACTTTACCTCCAAAGAATTCAGCTGTTTACCCTGCTGAATTATTCCAGGGAATGTAAACACTATATAGCATTCAACACAGCAAAAATCAATGCCATGTATTATTGAAGGGCTGGAGAAGAGCACAATGGGCCTCAATAAGCATTCCTGGCATGTCACCCACCGTGGCCAGCCGTGGGTTGTGCTGATGGGGAGCGCTCTGATAAAAGCTGGAGGAAGCAGGAGGTTATCAGGGAACACAGCCAGGTCAGCCCTGCTACACAGAACACCAACCCAGCCACAGCAACTCTGTCAGCTAAACAACTCTCAGTCCAGGCTCGCCAAACCCAGCCTCAGTCACAGATTTAAAAGCACAAATGTATTTAGTGTGCAAGGCAAGCACAGCTCTGAGCAGGCCTAGGGATGGTGTGTGCCCATTAACTCCATCCCAGCACACCACAGAGCAGGGTGACAGCCAGAAGTGACTTATCTAGGTAAGAACTGCCATCAGAGTGACATCCCCAAGCATTTGTCTAACATCTCAGTGCTCAAAGCACAGCATTACCTCTCCCCTCAGTAATTAGATATCCTAATGAGCGGGTAGCACTGCCTTTCTGCCCAGCCAGCACGTCCTGCTGTTTAGCGCTGATCAATGGCAGAACCAGGACATGACAGGGGACTTAATGCAGTTAAAAGGCAAAAATAACACACAGGAGATGGGCCTGCCAAACACCAACTCTTCCACCTTCCCTTGGATTGTGCAAACCTCTGCAATTGCCTCCGGGCACATTTAAGCAAAGCAGCAGTGAAGAGCTGTCAAGAGGCAACATCTCATATCTTCTTTTAGTCAAGAGTCTACATTTGTAGAGCAGGGAAATCCCAAAATCGTGTTTGGATTTAAAAGCCTCTGCAGGTTTGCATTGGTTTGTGTCTAATTCCAAGACACCGCAGCAAACTCCTGGCTTGTACCTCACCAGCTGACAAGTGTGATTTAACTGCAAACAGGAGGGAGTGTACCAGTCATGGCTGAGATTTGAGCTGGTTCTTTTCTGGTGCCTTCTGTAGCTTTTGAGAAGTGCTCTTAGGGAAAGTTTAATCTCTGCCTTGAGAAGGGTGGGGTTTCCAGTCAAAGCATTTGCCAGCAGTCTCACTAATAACAATATCTGGATTCATGATCAGAAAGGAATAGCATGGTCATCAGGGCCTTTGATGGACAGTTTGGGGATGGGGACACAATGTCATCTATAGTGCTTTGACATCCAACAGCAGATTCTTTCAAAATTTACTTATTTTAAAAGCAAAAGAGAAAAACTGTTAGATGATTGCATCTCCTACATTTCTGCACCACCACAGACTCCAGACCTGTGTGTATCTGACAGGAAGATTGCTTGTAATGCAGCCACTTGCTTTTCTTAAAATGTTCCATTAAAAAAGGGGTCAGACTTCCCCCCTTAAGTGCCTGTGAAATTAAGAATCAGTAGTCACCCTTTTTACTTACACCTCATTCATTAGCATTCCCATTTCCCCAGCCACCTTTAACACAAAGGCATAATAAGTGACACTAGGGTACTCTTGGTCCACTTCCCAAATCCCAGCTATTAATCCCCATCTCCTCTCAGCTGAGAGCACAAACCACGGATCACGGAGCCGTGGGGCGCTGAGGTCACCACCGATGTCCCCCTTGACATTTGCAGACCTACAAAGCACAGGAAGCCTTCCCAGTGGGATTTTATGCCTCATTTGTGCGCAGGGAGTTGCCAAAATCACTCAGAATTCCCACTCCCAGGCTCCTCACCAAGGAGAGGTCGCTGTCTCCGCTCTCCTTCTCCGGCACCTCCGCCCTGGCCAGGCTGCTCCTGCCGCAGCATTCCAGGGATCCTCCTCACCTGGAAGCACCACCACTGGGATGGGTGTCAGCAATCAGCTGAGCTAACAGGAAACCAGGAGAAACCAGAGTGCCACAGAGCCCCACGTCAAAGCCAAAGCCGTGAGCAGGTCAGAGGCCAGGATAAGAAATGTTTGCCCACGGCAATGCCTCCGATTCCTCACTAATGACACCGCTGCCGCTCTGATGGAAAGGATCAGAAAGACTGCCTAATGAACACAACTCATTACTGGAGGCCTCCTGGGCACGGGATGACAGGGTTTCAGACTAAAATTCATCCTAGCTCACAGCAATGTGACAGACGGTGCATGTTTTGGCTCCAAATAATCATCCTGGTAGAGTTGCCAGTGTGCTGTGCTAAGGGAAGGCGTGTGAAAACGGCAAGTATTAAGAAAGAAGCCAGTTAATCCCATTACAAAGTTTGTTTTATTTCAAGAGGTCAATCCAAGCACTCTGTAAGGCTCCTGTGACACCTAAATCAAATGCTGACAGCTCTTTCAGTGCTGAGGAAGAGGGGGAGAGACGGGAGGTCTCGTACCAACACAGAAGGGAGGGAACAGGATCTCACAAATGCTACTTGCTTCATTCTTTTGTGATTTTTTAAAAAAAGTTTTGTGCTTACAAAAATTCTACATGTTCACTTACTTTGCCCTGCCCACCCTCTAAAAATGAAATTATCTGTCTCAGCCGGGGGACTATACACTGTTGCACTGATGTCATGTTAGTCCCAGCTCTCATATCACCTCATTGTCTCCTGCTGTAAGCATGTAGGATCACAGTGCTTTATTGTCTCACCTACCAGCAGCCTCACTCCACAGGGGCTGCAACCTGCAGCTTCTAACACAGGCATGACAGGGGCTAAGTGACACAACCAACCACCCACAGAGCTCAGGTGCAGCCAGGTACCTCCTGCAGCCCACAGTGGCACGGCTGGATGTCACCCCAGCCTGTGTCCCATCCTGCTGTGCAGCACCATGCCTCCCCTGGCAGTCAGAGCCCTGCTCAGGGCCCGGCATGGGGACAGAGCGTGGGAGAACCAGTGATGTGTTCCAGCGTGGTGCGGTGTCACTGCTGGGAACAGCCAAAGCCACAGTGATTAACGAGCAGTGGGCAGCAGGTAGGAGACCTGGGAATCTTCCACTGCATTTTCCAAAAGCTGCACATTTCCCATTCATCTTCCTCTGGTCAGACCTGGTTGAACCTCTCTATTAGTAAGGTATGGTCCAACACCTTCCATTAATCACAGGATGGCTTTTGCCTTGACACTCCACGTCTCTATTCCTTGGCCCTTTTCTCTTAGGGCTGCCTTTAAAAATCATAAATGAGACATTACTGCAGAGAAGCCTCTTTCTGAAGTGATGGGGAGAGCACAGATAGAAGCACTGCTCTTCAGAGACAGCCCTATTTAGTTAACTTCCGTATTTTTAATTACTGCCAATTTCCTGGGCTGGTTAATGAGAAAGTGCATGGCAGTTCCATTATTCTAGACCAACCTAGGGCTCTCCAGGGCACCCCAAGCCAATGGCAACTGGTGTTCAGCAGGCTCATTTGGAGTACCTGGAAAAACCATGGGAGCAGGATGGAAGAGGAGATGCTTACTCAAGTTTCCAGGCCACATGGATTAACTTTGGATAATTCAGAGGTTAATAAATAGCAGGATACTACTCAGACTACAAGGATTTCATTGAATAAGGTGTGTGAATCAAACTGACAATGTCCATAAACCATCCTGCCTTTCAGTTAAAGGATAAAACCCCACACAACCAATAGCAAGATAAACAAAAAATGGTCGCACTGAACCAGCAAATCCCACAAGACAAGAAAATTATGAGAGAGGCACTCAAGAAGCTCAGTTCTTCAAGCACAGAAGCCAAAACTATTTTTTGGTGTTTCCAATGACACCATGCGAGCAAGCTGCATCAAGGTGAGAGAAAACTGTCAGCAGCAAAACCACAATGTCTCATTTTAAAAGGAATAAAGTTGGAGCATAAATCATGACTAAAGCTTCATAAGTGACCAGCACTCCTTGAGCAGTACAACACAACTGTTTCTTAGAAGAGCTGAACACCTAGATATAACAACCCTTATCCTACACAGCCTGAGTCAGGTCTGAGTGAGGAGTGAAACCAAAGCTGGCTATTCCAGATATGTCAGTGTGCCTTCTTTAATGCAAGCACAATTTATACAAGAAGGGATGCCCGTGGATTTCCCTCTCTGGGATCCCCTCGGAGTAAGGAGGATGGGGACATGCTGAGAGAGCTGGGAGTGTTCAGCCTGAAGAGGTGACCAGATGGCTCTGGTGAAACCTTAGAGCCCCTTCCAGTACCTAAAGGGGCTCAAAGAGACCTGGAGAGGGACTTTGGACAAGGGTCTGGAATGACAGGACAAGGGAGAACGGCTACAAACGGACAGAGGGCAGGGTTAGATTAGACATTATGAAGAAATTCTTCCCTGTGAGGGTAGTGAGGCCCTGGAACAGGGTGTCCAGAGAAGCTGTGGAACACGTCCCTGGAAGTGTTCAAGGCCAGGCTGGACAGGGCTTGGAGCAACATGGGATAGTGTAAAGTATCCCTGCACATGGCAGGGGGTTGGAACTCCATGATCTTTAAGGTCCCTTCCAAGCCAAACAACTCTATGATTCTACAAATGCTGTGATAAGGTGGACTGAAGTGGGGGCTGCTTTACTGGTGCACTTGTCAAGCAGAGCACATCTGCTCCTGGCAGAGTGAAAACACAGCAGAAAGCACTTGCGTGTCAAAACAACGCCGCACTCGGGGTGAATATTCCGCCGCAGGCTTGGGCTTAATCCTCTGCTTCCCCAGCAGCACCTAGGTTTCTGTAGGGCTTAAATAAGGAAATGTAACACTCTGTTGGCTGGCTCTGGGGAAAGCTACTCAGCACTGGCAGGGAACTTAATGCCAGCCCTGAGCTCCTTAGTGCAAAGCAAGGGTGGGAAAGAAGGGGACAGAGCGGGCAGGGACCGGCGGCTCCCGGTTGCCAGGTAGCTTCGAGTTACAGCCATGCCTCATTTGCCTGAGCAAACACACCCCGCAGCACTATATTTACAGAACACGGCCTTTGCTGCCCATTCCTTTGGGAGAGATAAAAATACAGAGAATTCCTCCTCTGGGAACTCAGCAACAGTTGTCCTCGTGTTGTTGCTGTCGTCCCTGAAATGTGGCTGTGCTTGTGAGCCGTGCTGGAGTCTGCGCTCATTTACGTCACCGCTGCTTGCTCCAGTATTGTGTTCTGGGGTAGCTCCTCTCCTGTTTGCTCCACTAATCCCAGTAATACCTGAATATCAAGATGACAGCTTGGAGTTAGCCCTGTACAGCTGGTCTGGTCCCAGACCAACAGCATTGCAAGTTTCAGAGCAAAAACCTCACAGAATTCACTTTGCTGTCTTAGTGGTCTGACAATCCAAACTGCAATTAGCAGAGAAAATTGCACCCTGCATCTAAATTCAAGGGAAGGAAAGTAAAGAAATGGCTTCTCTGAGGGAAGAGGGAATCAGAATTATGCACTGCCTGAGCAATATGAATTATTAAACAGGGATATTTTGGGGAAACAGATACTTGTCAAGGGCCCACAGTACATGGTGCTTCTGGGGGGATCCTTCACTAAAGGGGGTTTGGAGTAGGGAATACCATGCAAAACTAGAACAGAAACATCACTTAATAAGGTGGCATTTGTTTAGTTGGAGTTGTCTTCCAGCAGCAAGCACAGGAACACACAGTGTGCTGTCAGTGCACTGTGTATGAATTAGCTGCTTTCCACACCAGCAAACCCTCCCAACCGGCAGGCACCGACTAAAACCGACAGAGCAGCTACAAACTATCCAGTGCTCAAATGAAGGGAGGAAGATGAGACTTCTCAGAGGGCTGTGCTGTCCCCAGGCCTCCCAAGGGGAGAACAGGCACTGGTGTCCATTACCTGACCTCCCAAGGAAAGGCCAGGGATTACCCTCTTCTCCTGGCAGCCAAAAGCTGTCATTCCAGAGGTGTAAGTCATAGGCTTGCAAGCACAGGCATGGAAGACTGCTTAAATAAAACTCTTGATACCACAGCAATTAATAGGTTTGTTACTGAAATTTAGAGCAGGTCTGAGGAGCAAGGATCTTCACCAATCTGACACCTGTTTTGGGCAGCATTTTCTTCAGAACCCACAGCTCCCCCCAACAGATGTTTAGGAGGTAAGAGAGAGGTGTTTGCTATCCTTGGGCAGACACAGAGAAGGTGTGGGTGAGCAGCACATCTATTTTCAACAGTAGCATCATAACAACTTGATGACAGACCATCTGATTCCAAGTTCCAGACAAACTGGCAATCTGTGTAAAGCACTTTGATAAAATTGGCTTCTTAACAGGTACAGCACACTAGAAAATGCATTTATGGCAGGATGGGAACAGGCCTACAGGCCTGAGGGTACTTGTCAAGGGCTTTAGGCAGCCCTCTGAAAAGCCCAGCACAGTGACATTTATAAACCTGTGCTAACATGTAATTTCCAAAGGCCACTAAGCTTCCAATTTTTTTTTGTATTTTGCCATTGACAAAACTGGACAGACAAAAGCTGGTAGTCAGGAATGTCTCACAGCAACTGGAACAAGGCTCATAAACACCTCATTACAGCCCACTCCCTACCAGACTGGGAAAGGGGACACCAGTTATGTGTGGCAGTGACCAGAAGTGGGGGAGCAACACTGGCACAGATGAAAAGCTTTGAGGGCGGCGGGAAGAGGTCAAACTCTTCAACAGGACCTTTTGACAGAGGCTGGTTTTCCTCTTGGTTCCAACCCTACCCCAGCTGAAGGCTCTGGCCATGTGTCCCCCCCAAGGGAGGCAGAAGCATTAGTCAGCCTCCCCAGAGCAGCTCTGGCCACAGAAGATGTAAGCAGTGATTCTGGAGCCAGGCAATCTGTCCGTGCCTCATCCCAGGCTCTGGCAGTGGTGACTAACAGGACTGCAGGGCTGCAGAATGTCACTGAGCAAACAAGTGAAAACAGGAATGAGCTTCAGGGACATGGCAGAGGGGAGGAGATGCACAGGGGATGCTCCCAGAGGATGCTCCCACACCAGCTCTCCGTGTAGCCCTGGATACAGAGCCCAGCTCCCAGCCTTCAGCCAGCTTGGGCCACTGTCCCTCCCTGCCATTACAATGCAAGTCATACATCATCAGTGTGACTCTGGGCCCAGCTATGTCAAAATAGACATTTCTTGGCCACGGGAAGGTTTCTAAAAAGCCTGCCATCCTTCCAAAAAACCCAGCATGGCAACCAGAATCATGCCTTCAGCACTTCTCCCTGCCTCACCACAGGAATATTCCAGGCTTAGTAATTGCTCACGACTGTGTGTGGTTGCTAATTTCTGGATATATAGGAGGGAGATATTCTCAAATGAAAGAATACAGCTTTTAGGGCTTCAGAACAATGAAAAGCAGGGCAGGGCGACTGCCTGAAGTGCAGAAACTAAAAGCTTTTTCCTTCAGAACAAGAGAAAAATCGAGTAATTGTCGTTTCCAGGGAGATGAGGAACTTCAGGGATCAGAGCTCAATCTGCAGTTAAATGGATTGGAAACAACTCCTTACCAGCTGCTGAAAAAACATGGATAGAGTCACACAGGAAAATCAGAGAGAGCCTTTTTTCCTGGCACTGTGCACATGCCTTCACATTTAGGAATGATGGACTGATTATTTAGATGATCCAGGTTAAATATTCATGAATGTTAAGGGAGAAGTATTTGCTTTGCTATCCCTTTCCTCATCTATCTCCCTCCCATTCACCTCCCTTCACAGCAAAATCTGACAGGTATTTCAGCTTTCAAAAGAGAAACCTAAAAATTCCCTCCCCCGCTGCCTAAGTGCAATTCTAAGCAGACCAAGGATGTGAAAAACACCTAAAATAAGACTTTAAAACACTCTTTACAAGATGGGCAGGCCCCTGCCTTTCCCCAGAGATGTTTCACAGGTGCCAAAACACAAGAAGCTCAATGGGATGCCAGATTCTGAGCTTCTCTCGTGTAAAAAAGCAAACCCCAGGAGCTGCAGAGGCTTCTCCAAAGCCACCAGTACCTTTGTGGGTGCTGTAGAGGGCTGCAAATGTCACCACGAAGAAGGTGGTGGAATATTTTCCAGCGTTAACCAGATGAAAGGCCCGTTTGTTATCGCGGTAACGGCGCAGGCACTGGATGAATCGCAACCAAGCAGGGATGCACTGGACAACTGCTCTCACTCCGTAGGAGTAGCTGTTACAAATCTGATTATCTGCAAGAAAAACAGGAGTTGAAGCTGTTAAGGCAAAGAGTTAGTAAGTTTAAGAACTACTATTGTCTTCCTGTCTGCAATATCACTTTCTGGCAGAGATTCCCCATCAACACTGAGGCACACCTACAGCGAGAAGCCCAAAGTATCCTGAAGCTCAGTATTCCATCTTGGAGGTGTTCAGGTGACACAACATCAATAGCACACCCAGACAGATCACTATCTAACTCCCTCAGTCCTGCCACCATAACTAACATGCAAGAATAGAAATAAACTATTTTTAAATGTCCTCAGTGCCGTTGGTGGCACTGTGAATAACCAAATTAAGGATGGAATTACAAAAGGCTTTTGACACTGGATTTTTGTGCATAAATGGGAGAGCACTTAGAAACCCTGCAGGACAGCTCTAAGAGGCTACTTTGCCCAAGATGTCCTTGACCGGTTTTCCTTGTGCACTGTAACAGGAAAAAACATATTTCAGTATGGGACTTGGTTTGGCATTTTTTGCTTTGTTTTTTAAAAAGCAAAGCTAAGGCATAGTCTGGTTCCAAAAACTGAGATGGGAAGCAACCACACCACAATGCCATTGTGTCCCCTCCTCCATGTTTGAAAGCCTTCTTTTTTATGACAGCAATGACCAAAAAACCCTCAGCTTTTCCTGGAACTCTCCAGGAACTCCATATTCTTCTGCTGTCTCACTCAGCACATCTAAACCAAACACCCTGCTGCCTCACATTAATTTGTTTCTTATTCACACTAAGGGAGACACATTATTAGCTGATATTTATCCCAAAACACTGTGCTTTCATTCCACTGCTCAGACTGGAAGAGGACAAATTGTTATGCACACAGTTGCTTTATGTATTTTAATTTTATTTTTAATAAGTAAATATTTAGCTGCTTGCAATGCTGTCTTTTAAAATGAAGGGAAAGATCAGACAGATTGGAAGAACAAAGTGAATGCTGATGCTTATTGAAGCATACAGCAAATCCTCTCAGCAAGTGTCAAACCCATCAGACAATACGATTGCCAGCAGTCACTGCTTAAAATGGAAAGTCAACAGCCCCATCCGTGAGGAGACAGGTACTGTTTTGCCACTGGGAAGGCCAAAGTCAAAATTCCAGCTCTGTGTTCCTTCTGGCTAGAAAATAAGGGAAGACAGCATGGACAACCCTGGCAGAGCAGCATCAACTCAAATCGAATAAGAGGTGGCACTAAGGAGCTTCTCCATCCTCTCTAGCTTCGGAATAAGTAAATATTTAAGCCATGAGAACCAGGCTACAGCACAGAAAGCTGTGCTTAACAAGCTCAGGATTCTCATGATGAGCAACAGGAAGAGGCTAGAGGCAAATACATGGTTAAACTACTATGAAATTAAACAGCAATGCCAGGAAAATGGATTTCTCCTTCCAATCAGGAGCGCTGTGTCTAAATTCTTTGATGGATATACACATCAGGCCAAATGACTGGATTAGGAAATAAACACTGATGTGAAATTCCATTTCTCTGGATGGAAGAAAGAAAGGGGAGAATCTCTCTAATGCCATGTTTACAAGAAATGCCATTATTTTGGTTTCCTGTACTATTAATAACCCTCTTTAAAGCAGATAATTAGGAAGTTGCCTGGCTCAGTGTTTCTCAGGTAATTTTGACCACATTCCCAGAGCTCATCAGCATTACTCTACCTGTATCTGCCAGAAGTCCAGCATTGTCCTCCCACTGAACCTCAAAGCTGTAGAAGCAGATCATGTATTCCAAATCCATAAGTATCACAACCAGGCTGTTGAGCTGATCAGCCAGCCAGAAATCTGCGAAGCCTACCTTGTGGAAGGGAGCAGTGAATACTCGAAACTGTCAGGAAAAACAAAGCAGGAATAATTCATGGCTGTGTCAAAGGCATCCAAATGCAATGGCAGGACATCACGGAACTGAACAAATATGGAAATAACAGAAACGCTTGAAGATTTATTGCTGACCTTTTGCTCCTGCTGACAAAAAAGGATAACTGTCTCCTCACTTTCAGTACAAGGAACATTCCTGCTTTCCTCCTCCTGTATGCATCTATTCCTGTGCCCCCCCCAGCCTTTTGTTTTTTACTGGCAGAACAGCCTAGTCTCCTCCAACCAAGCTCTTTCTCAGAAACTCCCAGTCTCCATTTAAGAGCTCTACACAGCTCCATTTCTCTCATTGCCCCTCACTTCGATCAGCACTTTCTTTCAGGCACTTACATCGTGTCTATTGACATCTCCCACATCTACCTTCCCCCTCACACTTAATGTCAGTTGGATTTAGACCCTCAGCACAGTCATTAGACTGGTCATGCCTTGGTTTACTAAACTCATGAGTTGTTCTTTGATGTTAGAAGTTGTGACAGTGACGATTGCTACTGGATCTGCCAAAGCTTCCAGCAGGGAAAGGGTTAAAGAAAAGGCAGGGGAAATCCTATTGACTGTCAGTTGGACTCTCCCTCAATGCCAGTCTGCTTTCCCTCTAAGCCTGAACAGCAGTTTTGCTCCTTCCAAAGCAGACAGTTTTCTGCTCCATTACCTTTGATTACCCCTCTCCCTACCCGGTTAGTTATAGTTACTAATGGCCAATTTCTCACAGAGACGGCACCAGCGCCATCCGGTCATTCTGGGATTTATGAACCTTTAAATTAATGAAAGCACAGGCTAACACTGATCTTTTATACTGCTCTCCTTATTAACCTGAAGGGTGCACAGCTCCAGAAACCCAGGAAAGGATGGACACAGCCCTATCAGCTTGTAATGCAGATTTAAGGCTCTGCTCCTAAAATTTCAAAGCCAAATAGGGGATTAAGAATTAGTGGCATAAAGCAGATATGGATCTTGACCCAGAAAGCTCTGTGCTCATGCTGGATGGCACCTATTCCCAAGGGTCAAACAAGGCCAACCTTTAGGGAGGACTGTCTTCAAAGGTGCCCAGCTGCAGAACAGAGGTCAAAGACCACACCAGCCTTCCCTTGCAAAAGCTCTTTCCTCCCTTTTCCCAACACTCCCTGCTACTATCTTTATCTGTTTCATTGTAAATCATTGTTTTGCCCATTAACAAAGACTAGGTAAGCAAATGAAATGAGAAAATAGCTTTACAGACATATGTCCCTGAAAAAAAAAACCAAAACAAGAAATAATAATATTCTTGTTATTTAATTTAGGGAGAAGTACTTCAGCACTGCCAGGTGACAACATAAAACTTTTAAGAGAGTAGAAATTTTCCACCTACAGGTTACAGCTGAGGAGGAGTCAACAGATAGATCCATGACATATCTGGCACTGGCATCTGAGTCAAACCTCCTCCAGAACCTGTGCTGCCACCTGAACCCTCCCGATGCCATGTGCCAGGCACTGTGGCTTCTGCCTGCTGCCCAGGCACAGCTGGAGCCACAGCCCCCATTCCAGGGGGTGCTGGCAGTGGGGCTACCAGAGCCACCTCTTCACTTGCCAGCTGAGAAGCATCTGCAACACCCTCCAGATAAAGGATAAAGCCATAGAACACCAGAAGCTGGAGCTGCACCTCAGTTTCAACAACCAGTTGCAATTCTCTATCAACAATTCCACAGCCTGAGCACAGACCTCGTGGTGCTGATCCCTGCACTTTTAATTCGTGCTGAGATGCCAGATATCTGAGCTGAGCTGAACACTTCCTAGCTTTTCACCTCTCACAGACAGGCTCCCTGCACTCGTGTGGCCATTCAGCTCCTGCAGAGAGTGTGGCCATGGGGACATTCCCTTGCTCACATCCAATTCCTCCCGGCAAGCTGCTCTCCCCAGCCCACACAAGGGCACTCAGGGGCTTCTCATCTGGCAGTAAAGGCACAAAGAATGCCCACCTAAGCACACAGGCAAGAAACAAGAGCCTGGCAGGGGAATTAGACTTTACTACAGGCTAAATAACTTCTTTCACTCAGAGGAAGATCAATTCTGATGTCAATGCCATCTCTCAGGGATTAGCACAAGAGATCCCACCCTCAACAAGCAGTAGATGTTGATCACAGGTGGAGGCAGGAAGCCTCCTAGATCCATGAGGAAATGCTACAACGCACTCAAGCATGCCTCT
Source organism: Dicaeum eximium (assembly GCA_013396995.1). Taxonomy (NCBI): domain Eukaryota; kingdom Metazoa; phylum Chordata; class Aves; order Passeriformes; family Dicaeidae; genus Dicaeum; species Dicaeum eximium. The sequence goes on from VWZP01008554.1 coordinate 592,924, forward strand.
GATTTGGTTCCAGAAAAATTGAAAGTGCCAGTAATGCTCTGCTACACTTGATATGTCAGATTTTGTTTTGGCTGGAAATGAAACCTATGAAGCACGTGAAGAAAAATGCTCACCAAACATAATTTTGTGTGAGCAGTAGAGTTCTAAGACCTGCACTATTTAAATCTCCTTTCACCCAGAGAGTTGCTGGCAGCTGCATGGAGAAATAAAATACACCCAGCTGATCAAGTACACCCAATAAAAGCTGCTCTTTATATGGTCTGGCCTCTTCTTCCCCATAACGCACACAAGTGCCATGTCATTTCCCACCTTTAAGGTGATCTTGCATTTTGATGAAGCTTTTTTCCCCTAGAAGACCTTGGGATTAACTGGCCTCTGCACACTCAAGGTACACCCAATGAACTTTATGGATCCCTTCCAACTTGAGATATTCCATGGTTCAGGTTTGATAGAGAGAGACTGCTTACAAGGGCATTTAGTGACAGGACAAGGGGGAATGGTTTAAATCTGATAGAGTGTAGGTTTAGATTAGATACAAGAAGAAATTCTTCCCTGTGAGGGTGGTGAGGCCCTGGACCAGAGAAGTTGTGACTGTCCCATCCCTGGAAGTGTCCAAGGCCAGGTTGGACAGGGCTCAGAGCAACCTGAGATCGTGGAAGATGTCCCTGTCTGTGGCAGAGGGGCTGGAACTCAATGATCTTTAAGGTCCCTTTCAACTCAGGCCATTCCATGATCCTACAACTCTATCTCAGACTGCAGCATAGTCTGGAGATCACTGGGACAGGGCAGGAGCTGAAAACAGCCTAACATCTCTGTGGAGACTGAGAATTTCACCCTGGCAAGATATGAAGGTAAATACTGCTCATGTGGTTAAAGCACATCCAGTGCTTCCCCTCGCACCAGGAGAGAGCAGTCAGACTAATGAGGCTTGGGACTCAAGGTACCTCTGTGAGGGATGGCTGAGTGCTGGAAGGCACAAAGGAAGAAGCTGGGATAGCAGCAAGCCAGCAAATCAAACAACAGAGGTGAGCACACAGAGGTTAATTCACTGTGTGTATACCTATATGCACGTCCCCAAAGCATGGTGCTGTGTCTCATCTTTGCCGTGTTCCAGATAAAATTAATTGTTTTAATTGGCATTAAAATGATTCTATGAAGGAAACCAGCCAGCCAAACCCTCTTCTGCCCAAAGCTCTCAGAGCAGAGCCAGCAAGAAGAAGGTATCAGGGGAACCAGCTTGATTAAAGCCAATTTAAAAGGGTGCACAGGATGGGGAAGAGCACATGAAACAGCCATTTGGGAAGAAACTCATGAGTCACCCAGCAAGTCTTGAAAACTGTTCTTTCAGAGCTCCCACCTATAACTGGGACACTGAAGCAGCACATACATTTACACTGAATTGGCCAAATTTATCTTACAGGAAAATAAAGAGCTCGGTCTCAAACAGTTTGTTTAAGAGCACAAACAGAAAAAACCCACCCATGAACATAATTTTACAGGCAGTAACTTTTCCAAAGGTTCTCTCTCCATTAGTGAGCCCTCTCAATGTGGGCACTATCCCAGTTTGGGCTGAGGAGCATGCATAGAGCCTTGCCTTAGAGCACTGGACCTCTAATCAATCTGTTTCAGTACGTTAAGGAATAAACAAGTAAGGCATCCAAGGGTTTCCATACATGCAAAAGTTTGTAAGCAGCTGTCTAGAGGAAGGTTAAAAAGACAACTGGTACAGGAAGCAGAATATGCTTCTGCAAACCCATCCTCACAAACTATCTGCAGCCAACATCTGACCAGGTTTGCTCATAAATCACAGTGGTATAAGCATCCCCCAGCATCCCTCTTTCCTGAGGGTTAGTGGCACTTGTATACACTTCACAGCTACTGCTCAGCCCCGGCATTTAAACAAAAAATTACTTACTTCAACCAGCTTTGACACTTACCAATAGTTTGAGCAGCCAAAAACGGGACTTGTAATACAAGGTTTTGGTAGGGTTGATGAGAAAAAGCAACATGAAGCCATACAAGATGAGTGGGTTCACCTGCATGGGGATGTAGGTGAATTTACCATATATACATGCCAGCAGGCTCAGGCACCACAAAACGCCCAGGAAACCAGCAATCTGCAGGAAAAAAACCCAAACACACAGACACCTAATGAAAACACAGCCCTGAAACCTACAATGTGTTCTCATTAGAAGAAAAGGGAGAGCAGTGCTCAATCCTGTAATCTAATCAGACTTCAGCAACTTCCTCTTCTAATTGTATTAGGAGTCCTTGCCAGGAAACGGCACAGGATTTATCCTGCTGATCCACAGCATGGCTCAGCCACTCTAAAATCCCTCCTGCTCACCTCAAAGAGATGTTGATGGGACAAGTTGCTGCGGGGATTGAGTTCAAAGATGAGGACGTGGTTGACTCCAGCCTGTCTCCAGCCATATGTGTTGATACCCAGGAGAAAGAGGAATTCTATCAGGAGAAAGCCACCTCGATAGATTCTCACCAGTGGCCACACATTTGGTCCATCTATAAAAGCCACACCTGGCAAAGACAAAGAAAAAGGAAGGATTTTAGGGATAGCAGAGGTCGTGTCACAAAGCAAGGCTTTCTCCTGGATCTCAGATGTTTGGCTGTACCCTGAGAAAACAGGGTACACGTGTACACAGCTGCATGTTCCAGCAAGTGGAGGACTTTTTGCCTAGCCTGTCAGAGGATTTAGGAGTATTCTGGGAAAAATTCCCTTTCCAGCTGCTGTAATCGAGTCATTAGCAGCGTCCCTGCCTCACACTACAGGCACAAGGGACAGCACCAGCATAAATCTGATTAGAGACACTTAAATATTCTGGTTTAATAGAGATGAAATCCCAACAGACAGATACACAAACACTTCAGCTCCCCACAAAACCAAGAGGAACCATTTACAGCATTTAAAACAATGCTAAACCCACCTAATCACCGGACTCAGTACAATGGTAAGGCAATACATATTCATGGCCAGCATTACAACACCCAGCCCCACCCAAACAGAAATCCCAGCACAAGGCAGCAGTGCTGGAAAGCCTGTTGCTTCCTTTGTTCAGTTTTCAGGGGTTTGGAAACAAATGTGCTTCATTTCAAACAATGAACAGCCTTATACAGCAGCAGCTTTCTCCAGCATAAACCTCTTTGCAAAGGACCATCTCTCCTGGTCACTAGGCACAGGTTTGATGAGAAAAGCATAAATAAAATACAGTTATTCCATCCTCAGTTTTAGTTTCATTGAGAGCTTCTCACCCACATGCTTTCTAAGAGGGGTAAAAGAAAGAACCTGCACTTTACAGAACTGAGGCTGAGAATTTATTCCCACAGACCTGCCTAAATTACAGTCCCAAGTTTTTCAAACTTTTTCTCAAAGAAAGCAGATTCCATAGAGAATTTCATGTGTTCAGCATCTATACTTTATACTACATAACTTACAGAGAAAAAGCCACGCAAGACAAAATGACTCCAGAACTGCTACTTTAAACTTTAGACTCTTGGATTCAGGCAAAACAGAGTCAAATTTTGGACAGAAGTTACACACCCCCAAAAAAGCTGAAAGAAATGAGTCTTAAATGTGGAATTGTAAAGAAAGATTTTCAAATTTTTACCTGAAAACCAAGGGAAATTACAAAATGGGTAAGGTTGGAAGGAACCACAATGGGTCATCTGGTGAAAACTCCATACAGGGCAGAGTAGCCCCAAAAATACTGAGAAGTGAAAATATCCCTGGTGACAAGTCTAATGGCAGCCTAATTCTCAAACAAAAGCAGGACCACAGTAAGGGCTAGAGATTTTGCACGAAACCTTGCAGGTTTCTGCTTAATAAAATGAATGCACATTTCTGTGAAATTCCAACCTCACTTATACATCAGCTTGGCACCTAGGGAAGCCCATACAGAAACAGTGAAGCCTCAGAATTTGTCCTCTTTAGGGTGACACCCTCCTGGGATCCACCTGTAGCTTTGCAGCCTTTAACAGGCCCCAAGTGAGGATGAACCCATCTCTGTAAAATGCTGCTGCTGTAGTTTTCAGATCAGGCAGTACAGCTCTGGGGTAATGACAGAAGCCATGTTCAGATGCTGTTCCACAAATTCTCCACATAGAACACTAAAATCCTATCTTAGCTGATCAAATCTTAGAAACAACTTGGCAAAAGCAGCTGAGAGGTTAGCAAAGTATGAGCCAATTAAAAACACCCACTTTGCACTTTGAATCCAGGTTTTTGCCCAATATCTGCAGTAATGTTCAGCTATCAGATCATGCCTGCTGATACAACACACCTATTACCCACACTGGGTTAGTAACACCTGCTTTAGAGATATAATCATTTTTATGAATTCCTTCTCACAACTGCATCACTTTTTCATTCTTGCCACTGAGAGGGAAAGCAAACACAACTGGCTTCAATCATTTTGCATCTCACACAGAGATCAAACATTTAAGTTACAGAAACGATGAATAAAGAACAGTTTCTACACATTAAACAGCGCCTTCATGCAGATGGGTCAACTTCATGCCTCTAGCACGGGAAGACCAAATGGGAAGCACTGCAAACAGCTCCTCAAACAGAGGCATTTTATCCCAAGAGATGGCTGGATCCAATTACAGAAACATCCGATTAAAAATTCTTTTAAGTCATAAAAACACAGACGTAGGCTTTCCCTAATGCAAGAGCTCGTAAGTTGATTTGTTAAGCCTTTTCCTTTGTACTGCTTAAGCAAGTTACAACATCCAGAAATCACACACACAATTAGTAAAGCTGCTTGTGATTAAGCTCTGTGTCTGGATCTGCAGCACTAACGTGGCTCTTACTCTAATCAGGGGCCAAACTCAGAAAGCACAAAGCAGAATAAAGCCAGGGCCTGAGAGAGGCACCCATTAATTGTAGCTTTTTAAACAATCTTGCCAATATCTGCCAATAAGAAAAAGTCAATTAATTCCATTAGCAAACTGCAGGCATTGAAATCCTAGGAATTTCCACGTGAATTCCCGATTTCCATCCCAAGTGGCATCTGGTCATATGGCTCTGTGTCTGGTGGTCTTTTCTTTAGGGAGTCAATACCATGCAAAGCTCAAGTTCTACAAGCACCTGTCTCAAGGTGGGCACGGGCTGTGTGTTCCCAGAATGATAACAAAAATCTGTTTTTACACACAGATGTTCCACCCTCAGAATATACCTCCAAAAATAAGGAGGAAACCAGAAGAAAAGGATTTTGTGTTCAACATTGACATATACAACATGAGAAAAACCACAACCTACTGCTGAGCAGAACTAGTAGTTCACACCAATGTGATATGGCTCTGATTTAACCCAGAACATCCAGGTCCAGGCCCTCCCTAAGTGAGGAGAATACACCCAAACTGAGGCATGGCAGGACACCTACCTGAAAGTATGACAGTGACGTTCAGTGCAATGAACAACCCGCAGAACAATCCAACCCTGAATGTAGTCCATGCTGGTACAGGCTGTGAACAAAGCCATGGCAGAATTAAGGTGAGGTAAACAGGTATCAGCACAGTCAGAGTAGTTGGCAGAGCACACTTAAAATCAGAAACACAAGCTCCTGATCTCTGATTGCACTCTTGCTCTTGAAGTGAGGTTTTTTAAACTGAAAATGCTGTGTAATATTCTTGCCATGTTGAAACAGAGCTTGGGAGTCTCAGTGCCCTCTGAAAAATAATCCAGACCACACAAACACTAAGCATATGCTTTTATTAGCACAAATTTCCTTTTACCATTTATCTCCTTCCTTCATTACCTTGTCTGCATGCATTAGGAGTAGTAACCTATTTCCAAACCTTCCGGAACTAAAGCAGATTATCTGGCCCTGCCCCATGCACGCTCACATCAATTATTTCCACTGTTTCCTTCAGATGTTGAATCTGATTTGGCACCTTGACAAGTTGGAGGAGCAGCTTTGCTCCACAGCCCTCATCTCTCACCTGAGCTGCTCCTAAGGGTGGAACACGCAAACGTTTCATTGCCTTCTGTCTGTCTCCATCTTCCAACTCGTTGGTCACCACTTCCTAAGGAGACAAAGACACACGCCACTGAAGTTCATCTGAATGATGAGCACGTGGTAAAACCAAACTAAAGGTTGGTTTCCATGTTAGAGGTGAGCCCTGGCCCAGTATTCTTTCAATATAAAGACATGGAAAGCTCACCATGCTGCACCAAGCTCCTTCACGGCAGAAGTTAAGGTTGCACCAGGCTTTGCCAAGGGAGAAGTTGCCAGCTCAAGAGAACATACCCATAACTTATGTAAGCAGTGCCAGAAGTCAGTGGCACTTCAAAATCAATTATTAGCCATCTTGGTGGTAAGTACAAGCTACAGAGAGGGCAAAACACTATGGAAATTACAGCATCATAGAATAGTTTGGGTTGGAAGGGACCTAAAGATCTTGTTCCAACCCTCTGCCATGGGCAGGGGCACTTTCCACTAGAACAGGTTTGCTCAGAGCTCCATCCAACCTGTGCTTGAATTCTTCCAGAAACCAGCAATGACCAAAATCCCAATTTTTTGCTAGCTAGAAGAGAAGCAGTGCCAGCCTCTTCACCTCTGTTTCGGAGATAAGCTGGTTGATCTTCTTGCAGGTGTAGAAGGGAGCCACCTCCACCTCGGCCACCCTCCACTCCGCCCCCCGCGCTGTCTCCAGGTTCTTGTCATGCTTCTTCAGGATCTTGCGGAAGCCGGTGAAGTTCAGGTTCTGCAGACAAGGGAAAGAACATGCTGCCTTTTAAACCCCAGCCATCTCCCAAGAAAGAGAAATGGTTCTCTCTCCAGTGCTAGTGAGAAAGGAATCGTTAGTAAGAATCAAAATGATTGCATTTATTGCCAGGAAGTTTCTGAGTTCTCAGTTTATTATAAGGGATATATATTCCTAGCAAATAAAATAAAAAAACGTGGCATGAAAAGGGAGCTACTTAAACCTTTTTATTTCCTGAAAAGGCAGACCACTTCCACCTTCCTCCTTTATGCAAGAAGTGACCTGATGCTACCTTGAAGATAAATAACCCTTAAGGGGTTTTCCCTGCTGAAAAATCTGACCTACTGACTTCTTTAAACTTTACACTGGTTTCAAATCAAGTTCTCCAGTTAAATTCATTATAGAAGGGAAATCTTTGTATGAAAGTTGTCAGTGCTGCAGATTAAATCCAGACAAGTGCATCCCCACAGCAGCATGTTTTTTCACAGACTATGTTGCACAATGACTGCAAAACCAGCTTAGGCTTGCAGATGTGGGAGATGTAACTCTCCAGTCTGTAGAGACAATGCTTAAAACAAGAAGCAACTGCTGATTTCCAAGTTATAGATGATATCTGATTCAACACCCGTGCACAGCACCTAAGACAGGCAGAGCTCATCACACAGCAGCAATTGCAGCAGCATGATGTACTTGCAATCCTGCATTTCATTGTCCAGGAAGTGCCTCCTAAAAAACTCAATGTTTCATTCAAGCAACAGCAGAAACACAGAGAGACCGTGCCAAGACTCACTTCTGAAAAAAGCTTAGAGGGCAGCTTGGAAAGAAAACCAGAGAAAACAGCAAAATCTAATGCCCTGGGGAGAGGCACCAACTACTCACTGAAATTATTTTCAATGTAATCATGCTTAGAGTGATTTAATGCCAGACCCTCCCATCTAGGTGGGAAATGAGGCTGGGGAGACAGGAGCAGGAAGCCAAAGCATTAATGACCTGCCTTATTGCAGACAAGAGACTTTAATTACTTTCTATTGGAAAAACCAGCATTCCACCCCAAGGAGAGCAGAAATTTCACATGAAAAACTGCAATAAAAAAGATGATTTTAGTCAGGGACCTTTCTGTGGCCTGAAATAACATCCCTTCATCTGCCATGGGTATAATTCCAGCCTAAATCTGGGGTGCCCTGACTGATTGGGATATGTTTATACCAGACACCCTAAAACCTCTCTAGTGGCATTTTATGCTCCATCTGCAAAAATTCTGCAACCTCAAAGTGCATGATAAAAACAATGTTGATCATAGAGATGCTTCTGACAAGGATCACACAGTGATGGGACTGTGGGACAGAACAAACATCATTTATGGAGTCTGATATTTTGCTATTCTTGCTGCTTTTATTTGGCAAGGGGCCTTCTCCAAGCCTGACCTCCATTTCTGCTGCATTTTGCGGGGGGCGGGGGGGGAAATCCATAAACAAAACAAAAAAACCCCCCAAACTTCCCCCCCCCCCCAAAAAAAAAACCCCAACAAAAAACCCCCAACAAAAACCCTCCACAAACATGAAAAAAGTGCAACTTAGGCAATTATATAATGCAACATCAAGTAGAATCAAACAGGGAACTCAAAAATCTTTGCTCATATATATTAGGAAATGCACCAGCAAGGTAACTTAATAAAACTGGTTCAGCCTCTATTATTCACCCAATAAATGCACTATATTATATACAGAATAAGTAAATTAATCTTATATGCCTAATTTCTTATCATTTATATGTCCTAAAACACAGCATTTCAAATAGATAGAGCTTTTATGTACGTCCACACTCTAGAATAATACATTGTGGTAACAATAAATTAATTTTATCAGAAGTTTAATCCTTGACAAGTTAAACATGTAAGAGCTGCCCTGGAGACTGCTTATAGTTTTATTTGATGTTTGGTTTGTGTACCTCAGGAATGAATGCATTTGTTCACCCCTAAGAGACCGAGAAATTTGCTTCAGGTGGATTTTCCTTCCTCAGTAACCCAACTCAAGGCATCAGCATTTCATCAAAGCCAGTTTGATATTTATAATGCTGCTGTTGATTTCATTTTTATCTCCTACATTAAGGACTCAGGTACATCATCCTCCCACCAGGTTATTGTTTTTTCTTCTCTCTAAAACTGCAAGAGCTTGAATATTCTTCATTGTTATAGTCTAAGCCCAAGAGTGATTAACAACAGCAGTACTCTGGGATTTAGTTTTATGTCTGTTTTTATGTTTGTATTCCTTGTCCTCAACTTCAATACCAATTTGAAGGATTTTTTCTCATTCTCTCTCTGGAGTTATGTTGTAGAAAGCAGCTGTTCTGCCTCTGCAAAGTGTGAAAGCTATCAAAACCAGATGGGGTTTAGATCAATATTTAGTAGACTTACAGTGGGTCTGGACTCATGGTAGCAAAAAGCAAAAATATCAGTGTGCAACCTGCCTTTCTTCACTGAGGAATAGCAGGAAAAGATTTCCCAAAGGAATGACCCACATCAGCCCCTATTTAAATTCTTCATCAAGCCTCAGAATTGATTTTTTGTAATTAAAAGTATAGCTGTCTTCTGTTAAGAGAGAAAACAAATGGAAGTGAAGAAATCACAGCAGGTGATGCTGCTTCACTCCATTCCTAAAAAGATACAAATACTCCACCTTTCCCAGGAATTTGAACTAGGAACTACCACTAATAGTTAAAGTGCTTTATTAACAAACTCAGAGTTTCCAGACACATGCTTAAAGATAACATCACTGTAGAAGTGGTACAAATACTCAGAATTTTGGGAGAATAAGTTCTGTCCATACAGCAGGGTGGTATTCAATTTATTCTGACTTTGAATTTTGTTTAGTAAAATTCTGTAGTAAAGATCTGTCAAAGATGTAAATACAGATGTAGTCAATTTAAGCTCCAACATTGTTATTTAACAAGCTAGAATCCCTCACAGTAAAACATCTAAAAGCGTTTCAGAGCATTTAACTCCAGAAGAGGTAACCCAGCCAAAAATATATTAACAGTTTCAGATTTTTATTTCAAGATTTTTGGAACAAGATAAGCATCTGCAACCAGGCCAAAAATCCAAATACAACTAAAGATTCGTTTGTTTTCATACCTCAAGGCAAATGAGCCTGTATCCTGCAGAAATCAAGATTTTTTTTTCTTTTAAATTGATGTTTTAGCAAGAAATTCTGCTACAGCAAGGTCACAGCCTCTACCATGGTAACACCAAGGGGAAACAATACATTGGGATTTCAAGTTCCAGGATAAATATTAGATAAAAGAGCTTCTTCCCCAACCTGCCCTGCATAGAACAACAAACTACAGAAGGAAGAAGGACAAAGGTGCTGGGGTCAGCCAGCCCAGAAAAGGAAGAAGGAAAAGTCCTTCAGCAGGTCAGCTTAGCACTTGTAGCTCAATTAAAAGCAACCAGGTGTACACTGCTACCTGCCTTTTCTTTAGAAGTGTTTAGGGCCCACCCAAAAACGGAAAAATAAATGAAAAGTTGAGTGAGGCTCAAGGACACCCAAAGCACAGCGAGGTTTAGGACAGGGCTCTGCCGAAGGGCTCTTTGCAGGTACCTGGTAGTTCTGCAGCAGGATGAGGCTGAGGTAGAGCTCGCTGAAGGCCAGTTTCAGGTCTCGGATGTTCCTGTGCTGGACGCGCTCCTCGTGGGACAGGTGGAAGACGGGCTTTCGGCGCCGCTGCAGCGCGGAGGCCCCGCTGGCCTCCTTCTGCGCGTCCAAGGTGGACTGCAGCTCCGTGCGGAGCGTGGTGAACCTGCGCTGCGCTTCCGCAAGCTTCTCTGTGGGCACGAGAGGGAAAGGTCACTGCCAGGGTCCCACAGGGCCCAGCCAGCCCTGCAAACACCGCGCCTGCCCCTCGAGTACCGCGAGTAAAACGCGCCGCGCGGCACGGCCTTCCCCCGGCACGCGCTCAACTCGACAGCTCCGCGGGTTTCTCTTTTCACAGGATGCAATCTCACACTGGCTTGGGTTAAAGAGCATCTCGTTTCAACCCCCTTCCATTGGCAGGGACACCTCCCGCTTGTTCCTTGTCCACCCTGGTCTTGAACACTTTCCAGGTATTGGGCAGCCATGGCTTCTCTGGGCAAACCTGTGCCAGGGTCTCAGCACCCTGACTGGGAAGAATTTCTTCTTCGTGTCTAATTCAAACCTGCGCTCTGTCACTGTGAAGCCATTCCCCCTTGTCCTGACACTCCAAGCTCTTGCCCAAAGTCCCTCTCCAGCTCTCTTGGACCCTTTAGGCACAGGAAGGGGCTGTAAGGTCTCCCTGGAGCCTTCTCCAGGCTGAACAGCCCCAGCTCCCTCAGCCTGTCTCTGAGCAGAGGTGCTCCAGTCCTCTGCACCCACTCTAATGGGTCCGTGTCCTTCTGCTGCTGCGAACCCTGGACCTGGATGCAGAACTCCAGATGTGGTCTCATAGGGGTGGAGAAGAGGAGGAAGCTGTCCTCATTAAACCTATGTAAAACACCCAAGTTCTCAAGAAAAAAAAAAAAAGGTCAAAATCAAGGGGCTGTCCTTTCAGCACAGACTAAAGCAGCATTAGCCAGGAGCTGAGACCTCTCAGCTTCCATCCCAGCTTTGATTTCTAGAGGATGCTCAGTCCAGCACCACACAAATACTTGTTAGGGATGGAAGAGGCCCAGCCTGTACCTGGGGACTGCAAACCAGCCCCAGGACAGTGGGGCAGGCGTCCCCACACTGGCTGGAGGCAGTAGGCAGATAGGGTCTCATCCAAATACCAAAGCACTGACCACATGTCTACTCTGAGCGCAGCAGAAAAAGCTGCTCCTCTTTCCCAAATAAATCAAGTGCACCAGAAGCATTAGGGAAAAATCCTGTTAGACAATATAATGAAACATGACAGTGAGTAAGCAAAGCGTTTTTCAGATCTGTGCACCCACTACTGACTATGTGTTTACTATCTTTTCATGTGACAGTAGGGAAATCAAAGAAGACAAACCCCACACTTCAAATGTGACACTGAATTTTGTTGCTCAGAGAGCAGCACGGCCCCTCTGCCAAGCTCCCAGAGACAGACAAACACAGCCCTGCTTTGATCAGGAGTTACAACACTGCTGGCTGCTGAACATGATCCGCTGTAATAATTTATCCCTCTTTTCCTCACTTTAGAAGCATTGCCTCGTTATTTACTGGTTAAAGAGGCCATCAGCCTGCACTTAAATGTCATTTTGATGTGTTTTGAGAACAAGTCTGTCTCTCTTCCTCACACCTCAATTACAAAGAAGGTGTTCCTTTAAACATGCTGCTTTATGTACTCTCAGAAAATAATATTTTTGGCTAAATAACAACCTTTTAAAGCTAAAACCAGCATAGTTAAGGCCGTTATCGTTCTCTTTGTCCTGTACAACTGGTTCCTTCCAGGCTTTTTCTCCCCTGCTAAGCTTCAGTCACAGCTTTGGCATCTCTGCTGATAAGCAGGGTCACAGACCCAGGGTGTTGGTGTTGGCCTGGAAGATGCTGACCAGGTTCACAGTGTTGGAGCCACCTCCAGCCAGCAGGACACCCAGCACTGCACCAGAAACCACAGAGCCACAAGGCCCCAACAGCCTCCTGGATGTCAATATAATTCTCTTCATTAGTATCTTACATAACAACTCCGTGATGATTCTCACTGCTCCCCACTCAGATGTAAGATTTACTTTTCCTTTTCCTTTATCTAACTCAATTCTGCTTAATTTTAAGAACAAAACTGCTCTATAAATAATTTTACAGTGCATGAGGTATTTGCCAGAAGGAGAATGCCTTTCCAAACAGAAAATGGGGATCAATATAGAATATCGAGTACAGAGGGGCCTGAAACTCTACATTTCTTGTTTATAAACTTTAACAAAGGAAGAAGATTTAAAATGCAGAAAAGGGCAACTCCTCTCTGACAACTTCCACAGCTGCAAGGACTCCACCAAACAGAGGCAATGCAGCCCACAGTGAGAATTGTCTGCCCACAGCCTACAACCACATACTATTTACCACAACAAGATCAGACTGCCAATAATCCCTCCCCACTTTGGGAACTCCCTCGGGAAGAAGGAACACATATCTGTTCAAATCAAAATCCTTCATATAAATAATGCTCACAAGTTCACTCTCTATATTGAAAACATACATTAAACCATCGGTGGTACACTGAAATTTCCTTTAAATCAAATCAGTAGATATAGAAGAGTTTAAACATATATTTTCAATTGAAAGCACTGTCCCATTGTCCCTATGTCCAGAAAAACCCTAAAATCCATCAGCCTAATATCACAATATTTAAAGAAAATACGATGCCTTGAAATATTTATGACTGCAGCTATCCATAAAAAATGCCACTCCTGAGAAACAGCCATCCTGTCACCACCTTCTCTCTCCTGCATGACTCTAGTTATCCCATTCACAGATCATTTCATCTCATTAAAATATGATTTTTTACCATCGAAACTCAATGCAGAAGCAAAACAAAACGTGTGCTGCTGTTCTGAAAACCTCCTAGGGAATTGCCCAGGTAAACAGCAAAGCAGAATAGAAATTAATTTCTCAGTTTGCAGTGCACTCCAAAATCATTGAAGTGTCATATACCACTATCACTAATTTAGCACTAGCTACCACTAATTTAACATTCTGAAAAGTGACTTTAAAAAATATGTCACTCAAGAGAGTTAAAAAAAAAAAGCTTAGAAACTGGAACCACTCTTGTGTTGCAGCACTTTGCATGACCTGATGCCCACAGAGCCCTCAGCTCAAGTGTAATTTCATGGCAAAGACTAACAAGAAATCCAAAACCAATAGCAGCAGACTTCAACAAAAGTGCTTGCCATAAAGCAGCAGCTTTGCCCAAAAAATGCTGCTAGATCCTGACTTAAGGAGCCTAAAGAGTTATCACCTCAACTACGCAGTTCCAAGTGGGTTTTTGACTTCGTTTTCCAAGTTTAAATGAAAGTTCACACCTAAGGATGATGGAAAAAAGACTGTTGCACTAAAGAACCAGGGAAATTTCCCCCCAGATTCCAGTTTATGTGGGCATGGGTGTGAAAAGCCTGTTCCACCAGGCAGGAGGTGATCAACAGCCTGAACCTCCTGCCAGCTACACATTTTAGGCAGCCCCTTTTAGCATTGCTTCCCTTCCCTACTTGTACATACTATGTTCAATATTTTGCTTCCCAATTTAAAGCCAGGGTTTCCTACAAATAACAAAACCACTCCTAAATCAACCACAGAAATGTTGCTGGCTACTGTTTAGCCAAGTCCTGATGATGGTGATTTAAAACATAACAAACCTGTCACCTAGAAAATCCCAAACACAAACCAAAACTGGCCATAGATAAAACTTTAGCACTTGAATAGGCATTCCTCTGCTGGAACCATCTGGAAATTTTACTGCAATTCTTTTATCTTTCAGCTGGGGATAGATTTTCTTGAGCATAGTCAAAAAAATTGTGAATTGTTTATCAAATCTGATTTAGTTAATGGCAGTTTTCCTTTCCACTGAGCTGGGATAATGGGCTGGGGAGCTAAGGCAGTGTTTGAAGGGAGCACACAAGGAAGGGCAAAGAAAGGCTTTTGCAGCAGTCACTCCAGCTTAGAGCATTCCATAGAGGAATTGGGGTTCAGGAGCAGGCCACCCCAAGAGGATGAGGTTGTGTGTGCTGTGGCAATCCTGGGTGATGCTCACTGAGGAGCCTTCAGCCTGGGGAAAGATGATGAGGAAATGAAGCAGAGATCAACAGAAAACTTGATTTTCTTGCAAATGAACAATATTTACTGTAGTAAAGACAGGGGTGTAATAAGGTGTGTAACAAACCTATAATAAATAGGATGTGCCAGGTCACAATCCAAGCCAACACATGCCTGGAGTTACAATGGGGTCCGACATGACAAATTTCTGACATGATCAAGGGTAGGAACCACTGATGGAACATTTCTTGCTGTAGCTCAATGCTAATAACCCTAATAACAGGTTTGCATTCTATGAAAGTCATGTCGCTCTTCTGCAAATAAAAGACTTATTTTAATCTTATCACAAGAGATTTTCAAATTACATGTATTCTCTCCTGGAACTTTTTGAAATGACAGCTAGCTGGGGAAAAAACAACCCTACCCCATGTTATGAATGCCATTTTAAACAATGCTGGAATAGGTGTGTATATGTGGGTGCATATGTGGCAGCAGGTCCTCATTAGGGAAAATTATAATCTGTATTGTGCATCTAAATTGACAGAACTTCCTGCACAGAGTCTAGCTCACAGTGCACAGGATCTGATAGAGCTCAGAAAGGAAGTTTCTGAGCATAAAAACCTCAGATCTGGGATAGAAGCACAAGATCTCCCAGGGAAACAACACAGAGCAGTGCTCTGAGTTAGGTATGTATGAACTGCATGCAGAAAAATGCCTACAAAGTGTAAAACCCAGCTGACCTAATAAAAAACATCACTTTTACCTAAAAAACTGCCTCTTGTCCTGACACTCACTCTGCTCCAGTGAGCTGGGAGAGCAGGCACAGCCAGCCCCAAGGAGATTTACTTCCCTAGATGGAAGCTGCTCAGCCACTGCATCTATCATGCTTTCAGCTATCCTCAAGCTCACAGCCCAGATCCTGGCTGGCAGCAAAAGAGCCAGCAGTACAGTCATCACCCAATGGTTATGAAAATATTTTGCACAATTCAACTGTGCCTTTGTTATCAGATTAAAATCAGAACTAGAAAAGGTTACCATGTTGTGCAGCAAATCCTGTTTATAGCACTAAGTTAATAAATCAACATGTTAAGAAGTATAGAAGCCAATGCACTGCTGTATCTACTTTTAAATGCTTTTCTAGTTGAAACCCCATTTTAAACCTCACCAAAAGAGGCTGAAAATCATCTGAAGTGTAATGGCAGGAGGAGCCAGAGCACACCAAGCCTTTTGTAGCAATTTTACAGGGTGAATTTCCAACTAACCCATTCTAAAGTTGTTTTCAAAACACAGGATGGGAAGGCAACTTTCTCAGAGGAAACAACAAAAGACAGCACTTCATATATGACACCTAAAAATCCCCACTCTTACCATCACAACATTTTTACTCTAAATACACAGCCCATGCCAATTGCTGCTGGATTTTGTACTCCAGAAAGCTGCAAGAGTTTCAGTAGGAGTTCAGTGTTTAAAAACTTGTTGGACCCATTAAGATGATCAAGCTACCATACACAGGCAAGCCCAGGAGAGCTGTTCCTGCAGAAGCTCAGGAAACACCAGCTAGGAGGCTGAGCACACCTAAAACATGGCCAGGAGATTGTCAGCATGGATAAACTGAAGGACTGTGCCCTTTAGTTTGAAGAGCATCTCCATAAAAGTTCAGCAGGATACCTTGAAAGTTCAAAGAAATGAAATTCTGCCATTCATTCTCCCTCCAACCAAATACCAGGGTTGAGCTCCAGATCTGTGATTACACCAGAGCAGTTTTCCAAACAAACCCACCCTCTAATTACCTGATGGTAGACCTGCATCACCATTGTGGTTATCCTGAAAGTTTGGGACCTTCAGGCCCTTTTTCTGTTGTTGAGTTTTCCACAAATACACACAAAATAAGCACCTTACCTGAATAGAAAATGTTGATTTTGGCAAGTTCTTTCTCACAGGTTTGGAAGAATTTCTCTTCAAACGTGGCAAAACATCTTTTCACCGTGTCCTCATCTGTGTCTACAAAACAAAATAGAAAAACAAAGAAGTTGTAACAGAAGAACATAGGAGCAATTTTACAAGTGGCTGCCATGGAAATAGTTCTTCAGAGTAAATCCACCCTCTTTGTCATGCAGAGGAAGAACAACCAAGCCCAAAGGGCTCGAGGGAACACATATTTGCTTGTGAAAGGAATTGCACCAAGACAGAGAGGGACACACTGGTATCAGCAGTAACAGCACCCTGACCAAAGTTCCCAACATCTTTTTTGATCCTTCAAGTGCTATTTCAGATCTCACAACTCCATTTTTTGCTTCAAAGACCGAAGCTGACCCTAAGTGTTCACTCCAGCTTAGCAAACACTTGTATTCAGAAGGAAAGGACCAAGTTTTTAACTGAAGCCTTCACCTGATCTTCCAGGACTCAATGGCTTCAGCCATCATTCCCACCTTCTCATCAGGGTAGTCCTTCAAAAACAAACATAGCATCACAGCATACTAAAATCCATACAGAAATCTATACAGAAAACTGTGTGGAAGCTTCCCTCCTGGAAAATTAAAGCTTTTCTCGTAAGCTAAGTTGAAATGAAAAGGCCTAAATTATGGTGATTGTGATCAGATCCACAACTCTCCTTCACCCCACTGCTCTGGAACAGTTTGAATTCTTTTGCAAGAACTACATACAATTCCATAATAAAGTCAAAACTTTAAATTAAAGCAGCGATTCTAAAGCAGCAGTCACCTTCTTGTTATAAAAAATATAGTGCAGAACCTCAAAGACAGAATGCGTTTTCTAGTAATTAAGAAATTACTTTAATGAGTTTAAAAAAAAATCAAGACAGGCTATAATTACCGATTTCAGTACTGTCAAAAAACAAATGTTCCTAATGCTGAAGCAAAGCAGACTCTTCATACCCTCCCATAGTTACAGTCCCTGAATCTTCAGGCACTCACAGATTGCAAAGGTTAATGTTAACACAAACAGGAAAATTAAGACTTTATTATGGTCTCAACAATGTTGAGAAGTAGAACCACAGAATTGCTTCAGATTGGATTAAGATGAGTGAATCCAATAATTGTCAAGCCCACCACTAAACCATGTCTCCAAGTGACAGATCCACACGTCTTTTGAACGCTTCCAGGGATGCTGATTCCACCAGATTCAAACAGATGTTGAAATACACATTATTAAATTGAGAAAATGAATTACTACACAGAAATTTCATTCACTATGACATACACATATTGGACTGTCATAACCAAGAAATCTTTTTCTTTTAGCATTAATTACTAGGTAAAACCAACCTCAAGAGAATATTGAAATACAGAATTTCAACATTTTCAACAAAATAACAATAAGACCAAGCAAGTTTTTAAACTTTCAGCACTGGAACTACCAAAGAATAAAAAAAAAAAAAAGAAAATTTCTTTAAGCATGGAATATGCTTTTTGTTCATAAAGTCAAGCATGAATATTTCTGTGCAAGCAAAATGGCACCTTCTAAGAGACCAAAAAGCTCAGTAAAGCAACATAAACTAACATAATCAGTGCCAAATAACACAATGAATATCTTGTTTTGTAAATTACTGACCAGCTCAAGAAATTACAAATAAGTGTGTTGAACAGTTTGACCATAATCTAAAGTTTAGAAGAGGAAAATAGGCTTTGAACACAAATCAACTTCTACTGGAAGCCCTTCCAAAACCCTTGAGATTAGGAATTCAGGTCTCTATCTCGACCTCAAAACACTGCTGACTCAGAGGAAAGCAAGTTCTACATAAACTATTCAAAATCCTCCAAATGTCAAATGCTACCTTAGAAAAGATATTTGCAGACCAGGGTAGATGCCAGACTAAAAGAAAATAAAATCAGGACTCTGTGAAGAAAAGGTTTCCCTTTGGTGCTGGTCCCACTGCAGTTCAGCCATTGACTGCAATAATGGACAAGTGCTGCCAAGGCTACTGCCTTTATTTATTTATTTATTTCCCCCCAAGGCTAGGACAGGACAAGGCTGTTTTGCCATGAGAAAATCACAGTCCCAGACCCCGGCCTTGGGTTCAGGAGCTCCATGACAACAGGGGCTGTTTCTAAAAGGCATCCAGCTATTGCTGCCAAGGAGGGCTGGCCTAACCTTCCTTTTGTTCTTTTTCTATAGCCTTCATACTCAATTTACCCGTGAACCAGGCTGCCAAGCAGACTGTCTGATCAATACTGCACTCTCATCCTCCTATGGATTCCCTGTCCTGAATTAAAAAAAAAAAAAAGACAAAAACAAAACCAAAAAAAACCACAGGAAGCCTGCAAATCTCTTGCTTTTACTTATAAAGCCCAAACCAGCAGCAATCTGGATGTACTCCCCCCCCTGCCACATTTTCAGGTCTCAGATGTTGGCACACCTAAAATAGAACCTGAAGTTGAAAAATTAACATTCAAATTACATTCCTAAGATGTCCCAAGTGCTCATTTCTCAGTGCTCCTCTCAATTGTTCATTTAATTTCTCATTTTCTGCAGCTGTAGTATATAAACAAATGCTCAGCATCCTGGGCAGCTCTGCTCACTCACTCCCTTGCAAGAGCACACCAGTAAAAGTTTGCTTTGTTAGAGCAGTGCCCTTTAAAAGTAATCGTTTTTAATAATCCTCTCTACTCTTTATCATGCTGAATTTTAAAGAGCATTTAATTTAAAAAGATTAATTAGCTTTGTTATGAGATCAGCACAGGTGTAGTTCTCTGAATCACCTTCTGTTTGCCACAAAACAACTCCATCTGAGTAATATTATTTCAACACTTTAGCTACAGAGGAGGCAATTTGATTCATGAGGAGGGATCTTAAATCTAGTAAGTGAAATAAAAATAAAAATCAAGCTCAACATTGGCATTAAACACATCAAATAATACTGAACAGGTGATCACAAGTTTAACATCAGCACTACTTTGAATACACTAATTTTTGAAATTTTTCCACACCCTCTACCCAGCACTTAACTAGGACTACAGCAACAGAACTGTGTTATGAAAAATTAACAAGATTTAAAAGATAGTTTTCTTGTTTCTATAAAAACAGTAACTGCTTATACTTCTAGGCCCGGTGGCCCACTAGGGAAAAAAAGAAGAAAAAGTCACTTTTATTGCTACTCAAAATGCTAAAAAGTGAGTCACTACAATGAAAACATGTATCTGTCTCCAAAAATCCCATCAGCTTTGTCTGTCTACTCAATCATCACAGCTCTCTCATACCCCTGACAGATCTGCAGCACCAAGATTCTCATTTCCCCAACCTTTTTACATAGCACAGTGAACTTCTGCAAGTAAAAAAAATCAGACTGTGAAGTCCCTTAATGCAAGGACAGAGATTATTATCTTTACACTCCTGATGCGCCTTCCTGGTATTTATTGGGATATTTTTTCCAAAGGAAAAGTTTTTCCACAAGGCAACTCCCTTTCTCACAACAGAAGACCACACTTGGGTCAGCTGCAATTTGGATCATTCACTGAAACTTTCAGTAAATTAATTACTCACCATGAACTTTCATGTCCCATCTTGAGGCAAAGAAAACTTTGCTTGTACAGACTTTTATGTACTTTAAATACAGCTATAGAAATTTCTTCCTAGGACTTGTCCTTGCTGTAGGAAGAAGAAGGAAGCCAACTCTGCTTGCAAATAAAGGAACATTTGTGTTCATGTTATCCCACCCCAACATCTGAGCTGCAAACTGCACATGTAATGGTGTGCATCTCTTCTGGAATTTATTCCATCCACCAGAAGTGGACCTCAAATTAAAATACTGTAAAATCATCAGGGAAGAAGGTTCATGAGCTAGTTGATATTAAAAATAATGTCAGGAAAATTCAAAGCAGGCTATACCTGCTTTTCTGAGCCATCACAGCTCTCCACTTAATGACTCCTTTAGCCCAAATTAGATCTGGTTATTAAATTATTGCCTTAAACTAGCAATAAAAGATGACCACTCAGGTAGCAAACGAGGCTGGCACTGCTTGCATGTGCAGGGTTTATGTGTGGGCAGGGGAAGGAGGGGACAAGAATTGCTGCCACTCACCAACACAAGTTCTCTCAGGTTTTGCTTCACCATTTCCTTGTTTTTACCAATTAACCCAGAGTGAACAAAACCTATTTCAATTACCTTCCTTGGTTTTCAGACTCTATCAGTGAAATCCTTCAAGGAAACCAGCCAGATTCTTACAGCTGGTTTGTTTAGCTGGAAAGAAAAAGCAACCTCCACAACATGCCTACAAGCTAGACATCCTAACCAGGTGTCTACTATAAATTATTTATAGTTATGACTCCATAAACACGGATTCTAAAGCAATGGCAGCGTCCTGGTATGAACTTCAGGTGCAGAAAACCAGGCCACAAAGTAGCCATATGTGAGAAGACAGCTCCAAATGTCAGGCTTTGCAGTTTCCAGGGCACAGCTGTTCTACAGGTGCTCTTCTGTAAACAAGCATCTAGCCCTGATAATCAGCCCTTCTGCAAGCAAGGAAGGCAGTGCTAGACTTTGTCAGCTATTCCAGGAGTCACTAATGCTTCACTTCTGTAACATTAAGAGATTCACTACTCCCAGAATTATAAAATCGAGGCTATGTGGTAGCTCAGATTTGAAGGGCAGCTAGGCAGAAACTTGTAGCAGAAAAGCAGAAAAGAAATTTAAAGAAAAGCAGCACAAATGCCCAGCAGTATTTCAAAACCTACCATAAAAATACTGATCATATAGGATGACAGACCTGGATGCCAGGGGACATCATACAGGGACGGCACTCAATACCTGCCTTCCCTGGCTAACAACCACCCTGAAATTTCTCTCTTTTCAAGAAAGAAAGTGAAGATTCGCGGGTGTTTTTGCAGAAGTCTCCCCATAAGCCAGACCAGAAATAGTGCCACACACCCCAGGGTGAAGAAAAGACAGTCAACAGGAACTGAGAGTCAAATTTCACACTGACCTTTACTCCAAGACAAAGAATGGAGAACACCAGGGTTGAGTTACTCAGCTGGTACATACTAGAACCTGTCCAGGCCATGTCTGCTGGGTTGTGACAAGTAGCCAGAGATGCAAACAGAGATCCTACAGCTCTGTGGGATTACCAGGATCACACCAGGACATTCCCAGCTTGCATAACGCACCTGCACCTTCCTCCAGGTGCTCACCTGCTGCCTCCAGCTCTGGCTTTCATTAGAACAAGACAAGACAGCAGCAATTATGGTTGCACAAAAGCCCCATACCACAGTTTACACACCATTGGGGAAGGAAAGCAGAGATATTTCAGCCTCTTATGGATGAGATCTGAACTGGCCCCTGCACCTCTGGCTGATGCTACATGGGACAACAGTTCAGCACTGCCATCCATTCCCTCTTAATCAGCCTTTAATCTGA
The DNA here is from genome assembly GCA_013396995.1 of Dicaeum eximium. Lineage (NCBI taxonomy): Eukaryota > Metazoa > Chordata > Aves > Passeriformes > Dicaeidae > Dicaeum > Dicaeum eximium. The sequence continues at coordinate 614,731 of VWZP01008554.1, forward strand.
GCAATGTTGCATCCAAGGTGATATTTGTTCCCTTTTCATGAATGACAGGGCCATCAAACAAAAAACCTAGAAGTACTTGTCCATGTTTTTAAGATCCACTGAATGGACCTCAAGTAAATAACCACAGCTGTGTTTTATGAAACTACAAACATGAGTGAAAAACCTTCCTTCTGATAAGACACATGCAGGGAAATAAAGACACTTCCCTAAATTGCCCAGTTTGTTCCTTAAACCAAGAAGATAAATATAGAACAGTGCTGAATACAGCAGAGATCCATCACCCTAAGATCCACAAATATTCTTTCTCTGCCCCATCTCCTGAATGAAGGTGGAAGGTGGCATGGAAAGAGATATAAAAGGAAACGTTCTAATCTTCTTTAATGTGCATTCTTATTTATCAAGAAAGATTAGTTTGATATTATGAATATTTTAATCAAGCAAAAAATGTTTCTGTCAGGAAATAAAACTTCATAATAAAATGACTGTTTATGCTCCTTTTATTGAGCCTCCAGCTTTCCTAGTTTTACATCCAGAATTTTACTGAGCAGCAACAATTACCTTCTCATTAAAACTGCACAAAAACTGTCAGAGCATCTGACACAACCAAAACGAAGAGAAGAATTGAAACAAACGTGAGATTAAAGTCAGTTAAAGGAACGTTGACACAGTGCACTTTTAAGTCTTGTGTGTATTAAGTTTTTCCTAGGAAAGCCACATGGAGAAGGAGTTATGGGAAATTTTAGCAGTAGTTATGCCTGTCCTTTATGCCCTCTCTTCCACACACACATGATGCTCTGGTGCTGCTGCTTATCCAAGACCACAGTGAACCAGTTCAGGAAGTTAATCTGGTATTTAAAGAACTAGCCAGCATTAAAGCTGAAAGGCATTAAAAACCAAACTGATCAATGAAGTTGTTTCCTGTGGTTCAGCCCTCTGAAAGAACTCCTTGCATGCAGGGAGGAGGTGGTGAGAGTGAGATTCCTCCTCTGGCAGCAGAGTTAGACTGATGTAACTGGAATATCACATCACCTGCTGGGACTCCTGTGATGGGAGATGGCTCAAGGCACTGCCCCACAGCTCAGATGACAAGGAGACCATGGAGAAGCCAACAAAACTCACTTGATAAGAACACAGGGAATGTCTGGATTATTGAATTAAAACAGACTGAATGCATCCAAGCTTTGGTCTCTCTCTCTCAGCAGCATCTCCCCTCCTGCACCACATGTGCCTCCAGCCCTGCCTTCTCCAACTCTCTCATGACACCTTCACGGGGAAAAGCCATCCCTATCTTGGATGCAAACTGGCTGGTTCTGTGTACTCCAGCACAACTGATGATCAAACATTTTTGAGGTATTTCAGTCTGCTTTAAGTTATTCTGCATAGAAATAAAAATCACAGAATTATTTGGGTTGGAGAGGACCTTTAAAGGTCACCTAGGCCAACCCCCCTGCAATGAACAGGGACACCTTCAACTAGACCAGCTTGCTCAGAGCCCCATCAAACACTTGTGCTGTAAAAATGTAAAATGCTCAGAAGAAGGAATAAGTTGGAACACGAAGTAAACTGAGAATTCACTGTGACATGGCGTTGCACAAGTGACTGCAGCAACATTTCACTGTGCAAGCTGGACATTTGAAATGGGCAAAGCCTTGATCAAAGCACTCTTGGACAGGATGGCCACTGTGCCCTCCACAGATATCCTTCAGCTATGTCTTCTGCTGGGTCTGATGACAGGCTTGAACTGTCACCCACACATCTGATGAACAAGATAAATGCAGGGCAGAATCATCTTGAAATAAGAGTTTTAGTCCTGTTCTTTCAGTGCTTTCTCCCCCACTTTCTTTCCCTTTCTCCTTCCACCAAATATACTCTGCAGTATATATGTACATTTGAATTTTCTTTTTAAATTGCTGGCAAAACCCAGGTTGTGCATGAGCAAATGCAACAAGAAAAGTGGTAATTTATGCCAAAACAAGAGGCCCAGATCCTGTCAGCATTTTCCCAGTGATAAAGGCATCCCTACAAATGCAGCCTGACAAGCAGATCACCTGTGCTGCACCACCAGCCACTGCGCCCTGGCCACACTCATCCAAACTGAGACTGGGAATTCTAAGAGCTCTGCTCTTCATCAAGACTTGCAGGTGGCCAGCAGCAGGATACACACTCTGAGAGCTTTAAGAAATGCCATATTTCAGCATTAAAGCCATGCCCTCTCCAAGCCTTGTGTGCATGCTGTAGGACCAAGCCCAGCTCACTTTTCTTGGGGAGGGCTTAAACAGCTGCAGAAACTGGACCCACACACTGGACCCACCCTTCCTGATTGATGAGTAACACAGAAATAGAGGCATCAAATTAGGTTTTACAAAACCCTGCTCTGGAGTCCAGCACTTCTTGAGTCCTTGCACCCAGCAAACACATGATGATGTGCAGGAAAAGGTGAGTCTCAACCTCCTCAGTACCCTGCTGCATTCTGTCAGGCAGGGAGTAATGAATTAGGGGCCAAGATAAGGCCTAAAACAAGCAGCAAGGTCACTTTGAGGCAGAATAGGAAGAAAAGTATACTCCAACTACAGAAGAAGTGTTCAGAGGGCTTCAAAATATTTCTTTTGAGAGATGAAGCTATTTAAACACACTTACTTCATGGTGTTGCAGACAATTCAGTGATTCATTGGCAAGCCAGAGTTAGCTCTGTTTTGAACACAGGAATCTTTTCCATACTAGGCAGAAGGCATGGACCTCTTGTCTGCATTACCCAAGCAAACACCATCCACATCCACAATTCTTTTGCAACAAAGCCTCCATACAACAACTCTTTCTGTCAGGAAACTCCTCTGCTTTCTCCTTGCTGTCGTCTGTCATTGTACATGATCATCATGGAATGGTTTGGGCTGGAAAGGACCTTAAAGACCATCTGATTCCAACCCCTTTGCCATGAGCAGGGACATCTTCCACCAGGCACAGAGGTGGTGGCTTCAGAGCCAGAACCACCTCAAGGCTTACAGGAACATTTTGGTCAGTTCTTGGCAACCGTTCTGTGCAAAGACACCATAGAAGTTGCCCTTCCACATTTAGCCATCAGCCCATCCACCAAAGCATCCCCCTTTGGGAGGTACCAGAACTGGAAAAAGCACTTTACTACCTGCTATGGCTCTGCACAGCAAGGGATGAGCTCAAGGAAAAGCTTCACAGTTCAGGGTGTTTCTGTTGCTGATGGCAAAATTGTGGGATTATAAAGATGGAGTGAATATCTCCTCCTTTAAGACACTGGAAACTTTCAGGGAAATTGTGTGGTTTTAACTTTTTACTTTTGAAAAACAAAGGGAGTAGCAGAGTGTGCTTCCTGATCCTAAGGCCTCTGGGACAGGATGCGATGTGGAAGGGGAAAGGCTGCTCCAGAAAAGCACACCCCTGTCCCTGGAGAGACCCTGCTCAGCTCCCTGGGTTGGAGGGGAGGCAGGGAAGGGAATTACAGCTAATTGAAAACATTTTGCATAATTGGAGCTGATAAGAGACATACACCCATCACTCCAGGAAATTGTTTGCATCCTTACAACAATTACAGCACATATAAAATTCAGATGCTAAGCAAACAATTAGAAACACTAGCACTGGTGGGGGAAAAAACCAAACAGGTGAATAAATGGACCATCACCATTAAAAAAGCAACAACAATGCTACTTTTAGAGCTGTTTTCAGACACAGGAGAACACGTTCATTGGAGATATTGAGGGCAGGAGGAGGAGGGAAATGACAAAAGGAAGATTAGCAGAACTGTCTTGGGAAAGACTTCAATTAATATTAAGAACAACCAGAAAGACAAAACAAATGATGCAGGAACAACAACAGGCTCCCTGTATGGAGTACAGCTAGCACATGGTACAAAGACAAACCTACTTCAAACATGCTCTCAATGGTTTAATTTCCCCCCAGGGAGCCAACACTACTCAAATTCATTTTTCATTTTTTATTTTACTAGCTAGTAAAGGCAAACAGTTGGCAAGAAGATAATAAGCAAGCAGTTATCAGATGAAGAAAAATACATTTTTGAGGTATCTCAGAGCAATGGCACACGGCTGGAGAGTGGCTCAGTGCAAGATTTTACCAGAGGGCTTTGCAGTCAGACCATGTTCAGGAATAGAACAGATTGTTAGTTCTCATAAATGTTTACAACATCATCCTCCTAAACATTTTGCATAATTTAAACCAGTATTTTTCTTCTAAAATTGTATCATTCTAGCTAAAACACCAGCAAATTAACATTAAGGTAGCTGCTTCTCCACCCAGGCAGTAATTCTTCTGCTTTAATTCTTACATTATTACAGCAACAGATGTTGTAGGATCCTCTCCACAACACTACAAAGCCTACCCAAGGTTATATTCCTCCTTGCTCATGCAGTGCACAGCCACCCAGCTGAGCCCTACCCTGCTGTATTAATTAAAACACATGGATGGAAGCATGCCCAGAGACACTGTGGTAAATTCAAGATAAGCAGAAGCTCTCCAGTGCAGGTCTCCACAAGTTTGGAGCTGTTTTCTTCCTATGCTCAGGTAGCATCCCTTGCCTTCCCTTCTTCTCAACCCTGCACTTAAAGGGTTTGTTTAAATCCAATTCAAGCAAAAGCAGCATTCCTCAGATGCCACTTTGCTATGATTTAAGTACATGGAAGGAATAAGCTCCAGTTCAAATGTCCTTCCTTCAAGGGGAGAAAAGACAGTCTTTCAAAGGGATTGATTTGAAATGCCCACTTCAACTCCTCAACAGAGCTAATGTGTTCCAGGAGTAATTTTAGTTTAAGATTAAAATGCAGCAGAGATCAGGACTGCACTTGTTTGTTTGTCTGTTTTCCAAGTTAATCTCTTTCATTTTGCACAGCACAAGTCCCTAGCCAGAAACCACACGGGCTGGGTATCTCCTCTTGGAGTACTCCTGCCAGACTGGAACTGGAATGAATCCTTCTGAAAAGGATTTTTACTCCCCAAATGAGAAAAAAGATTGAGAGGCATGTGATTTCCCCCCCACATTTCCCACAGGCTCAATGCACAGCACTGCTGGCACTTGCTAAATAAAAAGGCAAAAGGAACCATTCAGTAATTTCTATTACTTCCCAAACAAAACCTGGTGGGAAGGGTATACACAGACTGCAGAAGTAACTGCCAACAGAAAGGTTTTGCATCCAAACACAAACTCAAAAGTATGCTGAGGGTAAAAAACTCAATGGCCCAACTTCCTAAGTCACTTCTTATTCACATTTCAAAGGACAGGTTACATGCCCCCACATTTAATTCCATTTTACCCCTATTGGTGATAGTGGCAAAAAGCCTATATTTAAGTCCCAGTTGCAGTATCAGCTGTGCAAATGGAATGAATAACAGGACTTTCAATAAACCTGAACAAAACATCTATGGATATCTTCCCAAAGAAACCTGTGTGCTGTACACAACAACTTTGCCAGGCAGCAGTTAACAAGACACTGCCCACTTTGAATCTCTGGTTGACTTGAAACCTTTTTTACAGAACCTGTAAAATTAAAGGCTGATCCTTACTTGAAGCATGGCTGATATAACTGAAATGGGAGAGACAAGCACTCCAAACTGCAGCTGCAGGAAGCAGGGAGGAGCTGGGAGTTTTGTCCACCAAAGCTTGGAAAGCTTTTGCCGTGCTCCGGGAAACCTGGAGCCAGCCATGCCCGTTCCAGCCAAACTCCCCAGAGCAGCAACCCCCAAAATGGTTATCCTCGCTGTCCCAACCATGCTTTGAGCTTTGTGGTTGTGTCCTCACAGAAGAATTTTATTGCAACAGATGACCGCAGCATCCAGAAGCACTGCTCATGTAGCCGGCATGCTGCTAATCAACAGCCAGAGCAGATGGAATGCAAATCTCCCAGTGAGGGGGGACCAGGAGGCTGTCACCAGCCTGCTCCCACCACGTAAATGAGCTATTATCAGTCAGGAGCTAAATTCAGACAGGATTTTGGTGAAAGGCAACACTTCAAGGTGTTCACGGGGGAAATCCATCTGCACTGTCTAAAAAAATCCACCATGTGTTGCAAGGTTATTCTGTGCTGGTTTGTTCATGCACCAGCACAAGTGGTTGTTGTCCTGATTTCAAGTCCTGCAAGGATTTTAATTTAAGCTTTAGGCAAATTATTCCCTCAAGAACGGTGAGGATGGCCTTAAAGGTAATATTATTTTCTTCTCACCAGAATACATTATTTTTATTTTTGGCAAGTATTTCAGAAGCTGGAATCAGCTCCTTTTCAACAGCAGAAGACAAGGGAGAGGAAAAAGCATTATGTAAAAGTCACACAGAAATGAAGTTTTGTTACATCCATACTGGTCTATACCAGCAAGGCACAAAGAACCAACCTCAATAGATCTGGGGGTTAAGCACGTAAGGTTTGGGGGTTGGTCCTTCAGCAAATTCAGCACAAGAAGAACTGAAGCTGCCCCAGTCCATTCACTCAATCAATTCACTAACTGTTCTGAAACATGAATAAATATCTAAGTGACTACTCTGCTCTAATTAGTGACATTCAGTGAATGTAACCAGAGAGCCCAGACCTCCAGCCCTTGCATTTAGCTCCCAGTGCCACTCCCCTGGGAACTGAATAGCAATCAGGTATGTAGTGCAGGGATGGTTGCTTTCTTCCCTTCACATCTAGGGTGGAAAATAAGGGGGTGGGGCACAGGGATGGAAAAATAGAATTAAATCCTTAAATCCAGGCAAAAGGTCTAAACATGCTTAAAGAACTGTTTTGAGGGGGAAAAGAATTATAGAAGAAGAAAAAGCAATAAAGGAAAAATCAAACCGAGTGCAATTGCAGAAAACATGAAGCAGATGATGCATTTCCTATGTGATAGCTTAAACAAGTCCCAAGGCACACCTCCTCAGTCCATCAAGCACCACATTTACATAAAATCATTAATTCATTACAGTCATGAAAGAACACAGGGATGGGTTAGGAGGGACAGGATGGAATGAATGAAGTGGAAATAGAAGCCAGAGACACAAGCAAAAACGTCCATAGAGCTTCCTGAAGGACAAAGCTCACAACTAAGCTCAAAGAAAAGTCTCAAACTGAAAAGCTTTCGTGTTTGCCAACACTAAACCACCCTGGTTCCCAATATACAGACAAATGTACACATGATAGTAATGCTCCTAGTGTGCCTGCCCTCTGTGGCTCTCTGGAGGGAAGCTGCTGATGCTGCACTTGGTCCTGGTGCCAGCAAGAGTTACTTGCTTCTGGTTTGGTCTCCATTACCCTGGATTAGAAACACAGCCTCTGTTCCTGCTAAACGAGGTCTCAGCCACCTCTTTTGACCCACTGGAGTCAGCTTAGCTTCTCATGAAGCTTCTTGCCCTTCCTCTGAAATAATGGTAATTTTTAACCAAAAAGTAGTCCAAAAGATTAAAGCCCCCCACCCCACCCAGCAAGCTTACACAGAACATATGAATTAATTTTCAGGTTTCCTGGCTGCTTTATCACTTGATTCACACACACAGAGCCCGAAACTGCAATTCTGTAGCTATCAATCTGCCTCCAGAGACAGTGTTAGCACGGCAATCCCCCCACACAACACAAGTGCTCTTACAGACGGCGGCACTATTTTTAAAGCAGAACATGGATGTATTTTCCTCTCCTTTGCCAAACAAGTATATGAAATGTGCCACATGGCAGGTAGCATGCAGATGACAAAACAGTCAGAATTCAGCAGAAATACAAGATGCGGTTGCCAGAAGTATTCCAACAATTTTTTGTCAAAAAAAAAGAAAGCCCCAAACCATACTGATAGGTGCTCCACCAAAAGCTTTGTCACATCTTTGCTCTCCAGAGGTGACAACTCCTGCTGTTGTTGTCATCTGAAATTCAGCTGGATGAAGGATAACTGCATTTACCACCAAAGGAGCATCCTGGGACTAGGGTGTAAACTTAACCAAATATCTATTGTTGTGTCTGCATTAAACTCTGAGACACAGAAAGAAGTCATCCTGAATTTAGAGACTATTCCAAGAGGAACTGCTGGCACAAAGGAAATAGCCTGTACCAGAGGCCAAGACAGAGTGTTTCCTGTAAAAGACTCGGGCAGAATGAACACACAGTTCATTCTGAGGAAAGAGTTTTCAACTTCAGAGCTCACCTGACAAGCACTTGCAGGCTGTCACACACACACGTAACACCGGGCACAGCAAAAGCAAGTCTGGAAAAAAAAAAAAAATCTCTCTCTGGGATGAAATACATTCTTCATACAGACAGGGATAAATAACATTAGAAATTTGTAACCAGGATCGAGCTGAGCATTTGCTACAGTCGCCATGACATCTGAAAGGTCAATTTGGTGTTAATATACCCAACCTACGAGGTTTGTATAGCACGAGGCACGAGAGGACACAACAACACAAGGTACCAAAGGCAGCGAGGAAAACTGGTACAGAATAAAATGCAAATACATTTGAAGTGAACTGTAATAATTTATTGGGGAAAAAAGCAGGTTCTCCTTTCTCAGGGATGTATGGATACCTGGAGCAGCCCCAGAACACGGAACATCAGGCTCAGCTATCGGTTAAAGGGGACTTTTTGGAGGGACACAAGGACACCCACAAGGCACAGAACAATATGGCACACACAGGCAGCCTACATACAAAAGTCACTGAATATTAAATCAGCCCTGCTTCTTAAGAACAAGCTTGAAAAGACCAAGCTGAACGAGCGGCTGCTGCTGAACTAACGGGTATCATTTGTGCTTATTATAAAGGAGCAAATTTAGGGAATTTATAGCAAGTGACATTTTATGCGAAAGCATTTTTGCAGCTAACAGCAAAGAATTTTATAATTTTGGATTTGCTTCTGCTATTTGCAATTAAAAGACCCACCAGCACATCCACCTTATTAGCAATATGCCTTATTAGCATGTTGTTTAATACTGCTTAAGAAATAACCTGTGAATTGTTCTTTGGATACCCACAAACTATGTATCTCTCCTCCTTAGCAGCTTTATTAGCACTGAAAGATGAAAAATAAACTCTTGCCCTGCAAATGTAGTATAAATACATGCCACCTCTACAACTAGCAGCAAAGACTCAAGAGCAACAGCCTATATTTAAAATATTCACAACAAAGTTTTGAGTAGGCAAATCTGACAAGAATTAAACTATGTTCCATAGAGGTGATGGTGTGCTCAAACACATTCAGGAACGCTGCCAGTACTTAAAATAAGGTTTGCAACATTGTGCAAAAGAGATTTTATAATTTTAAATAATTGCTTTTTATTTTGAGTGGTAAAATGTTTGCCAAAGCAAGTGTTTTTATGAACCATAGCCTACTGCCCTAGATTCCTCTCTGAAAATTGTAATTATTTTATTACAGTAAAATAGTTACATCATTTTCAGAGCCTGAAATGGTAACGCTGTCAAAAGACATATGCTGATAGATATCCCAGTGCCATTAGCAATGAAACCTGACTTCCTTTAACAAGTCTTTAACAAAGTCAGAATGAACCAACTTGTGCCCCACTGCAGTGTTCATTAATGAGCTGGGCTGAGCTGCCTCCAACGCCGCTGAACTACAAAAAGCTCTGAGCAGCTGTGGTGGGAGTGTTTGCATCCGTTTGTGCTGCTACCCACAAATCTATGGGTAACCACAGAGCTCACACAGCTCCCACCCCTTATTTCACCAGAGGTCAGGAAAACAGCCAGCGGAGCAGAGCAGGCACTGAAATGATGCAGGAGCTGGAAAAAATGGAACCCACTGCTGGCTTCAACTGACAGACAGCTGCCAGCAGCAGATGGAGTCAGATGGATCTCTCTGCTAGCTGGGAACCCCTCACTGCTGCTATCCATGGACACAAAATCACTGTGAGAACTAAACCACAGGAAAATCATAAATGAGAACCAAGAAACATGTTCTACATCAGACTGAGCATTACAGTCTTACAATGCCGTGTCCTAGTCTGAGAGGAACACCAAACAAGAGACATGCAAGCACATCCCAAATATTTATAGTGACACACTGCTGTGCAGAGGGATGAGGCAAACTCCATCCACTTCTGTGCTAAGTGAAGGATGGAGAGACCTTGGGAGACCTTTCCCAAGCAGTGGGAAAGAGAAGTTGTGGAGGTGGATTGTTTATTTATAGGAGTTAAAAGTAAGCTTCCCAGAGAAATGAGCTTTTAAATAACCAGAAGGAGCCTCACTTTCCAACAGCCAGAAAAAAGGTTCTTGCAAACTCTCCTGGCGTTTTTTTTCTTCCTTTGCATATGCAGCTCATTAATGGCTTCTCCATCTGCACTCACAACTGCTCTTAACATTTGCACAGCCCAAGACAAAGATGTTCTGGGCAAGCCACAGCCTCTTCTGACAACTGTCACAAATGAAACGCCAAATCAGTCTGGTGATATCTTTGACCCATGACAACACTGCGGCTTCTTGGAAGGAAATTCCTGGAAGAAATCGATACGGTGCTATAAAACCCTGTCAGTTCTGCTATTACTCAACAGAAGGACTGCATCAGCAAGACAAAGGCGACAGAAAATGCAGTCCCAGGATAAGGGGTAGGATGGAAAAGGCTGGGCTGTTATGGCTGCATGAGCAGTGGTGCCTTCATACAACCACAGTGGCACCATCAGGGAATGTGTGGCAAGAGGAAACTGCAAGGCAAGTTCTGCTCCTGGATCTCCTGAATTCCTACTACTGGGAAACTGAAAAAGCCTTCCTTTGGAAAAAGGAAACCAGGGTGGAATCTATAATCAAACAAACATATCATGTCAAGAGCCACTTTCCTATCTTATTTTACCTGCTCGCTGCCCAGCTCCCACACATCCTGCCACTGATGATGAATAATTCCCTTTCAAAATCAGGGCACACAAACAGGGATCATGAATGCAGGAGACTTTCTAACAAAGAACACTGTGCCCTCCATGTGGGATGGGGATATTTCACTATCATCTCCATCACAACAATACACTCAGTGCTACAGCACGTCCCCGTGGGCTGTACTGAACTCACGCGAAGATGCTCGGCACGCACGGCATCCACTTTCCCCTCTCTTCTCTTTCCATCTTAATCCACATTGGCACATCCTGACTTCTGTCAGTTTGGAGAGACTGCTCAAAGTTTTTATGAGACATGGTTAGGAGGGCTACAGCACCCTCCCCACACTACCAGCAGCACGAGGCGTTCACAATCCTCCAGTGCTCGCTATTGTCTCTGCTTCCACTTGTTTAAAATTCCTACGGGATACTGACATATCTCAATAGGGCTTTAATAATAGCCTAATAATTGCTCCAGACAATAACTTACATTGTTTGAGTGCTCGCCTGTGGGGGGGGTGGGTAGAAGGGTTGCCTTGGTAACAACGTAAAAATCATACGGCAAATAGAGACATGGAAGGACACAAGCTCATCTGTTCGCTCCCTGCTCAAAAATCCGTGGGAAACGGTGACATTGGCACAGAAGTAAGGCTCTTCTGGTCAGAGTGTGTAAATAGCACTAAAATCCAACTTATCGGGAGGTTTAATTAAGGCTTAGGTAAAGAAGATGTTATGAATTATGCAGTAGAGGCCAGAGGTAGCAGACACCACAATTTCAGTGTGCTGTCAAAGCCAATTCTCAGTTTCAGGAAGATGGAATTTTGTCATCTAAACGGCTTAATTTAAAGTGCTGGAGACAAGGTAATGAGGTCAGTAAACTCAAATGCTCTGAGTTCATGTTTTGTCTTTGCTCTGCTTTGATCAGTTTTCTCTAGCAGCTTTCTTTGAAAGACATCAGTATCGTGATACACAGCAACTCAAGAGTCAGTTTTTAGAACATGGCAAGAATTGCTGCTGTGTGCCTGGAAATAAACATGCGCAGACTACATATTCCCACATTTGTCCTAGAGAGCAAAAACAGGGAAAAAACACCTCCTGCAAGCACAGTCCACCTGGCTCATCCCTGCCTTCCATCCTCCAAGAAACAGTAGCTGCACACCAGGAAAAAGCACTCAAAGAGGCCTTTTTAGTTATTAGCGGCATAATGGCTCACAGGTTCATGCTCCACGTCGGGAACTGACAGCAGCAGACAGAGCAGACAGCAGCCAGCAGCTCACTCCATCCAAGAGGAGTCATGTTAATGGATATATTAAGAGCAACCTGCCCAGCAAATGGCAGAGGCACAGTCGCAGCAAAGCCGCCGCAGGAAAGGCTCCCCTACGACTTTTTCATTAGTTATCTCAAATTAAATTAATTTTCCGAAGCACAAGAACAATGACAACTAATAAAATTCCAGTCCCATGATGCCATTTTATGCCCATCTGTTTCTGGGGAACTAGAGATGGCTGGACATGCTCACATGCCCCATCAACATCTGCTGGGGGAAGCTGTGAATTCACACGGCTCTTTATCATGGAATCACAGAATTGTTTAGGTTGGAAAAACCCTGCAAGATCATTGAGCCCAGTTGTTAGCCCAAGGCCACTACCAAACCACGTCACCAAGTGTCATATCTATGTAACTTTTAAATCCCTCCAGGATTGGTGATTCTTCACTTCTCCGGGCAGTCTCTTCCAATACTTGACAACCCTTCTAGTGGTTTTTTTCCTAATATCCAAACAAAACATCAACTTGAGGTGGTTTCCTCTCACCCTGTCACTTACTGCTTGGGAGAAGAGGCCTTCTCTCATCTGCCTACAACCTTCAGATGGTTGTAGAGAGCAAAAAGAGCTCACCCAAGCTTCATTTTCTCAAGGCTGAGCCCCTCCAGCCACTTCTCATCAGTCTTGTGCTCCAGACCCTTCCCCAGCTCCATTCCCTTCTCTGGACGCACTCCAGCCCCTCAATGTCCTTCTTGTCACAAGGGTCAACCTAACCTGGTGATCACACCTAAGATCACTGGTGACAGTCAGGGCTGACAAAAGAAATTCAGGGACACAGTTTCTGTGCTGGTGATGATGGCAAAGATGCCACATCCCTGTGGATTAGGAGGCTCTGGACACTGGGCAGGAGCAGGGAACGCTCTCCTGTGCCAGGAGGGAGCTCTGTGTCACCCCTGTGGAAAGGCCACCTCAGCCCAGCACTAATGAGTGCTCAGGGAGGGACACAATAGCCAAGAAACCTCTCTCTGCTCGTAGGAGGCTCTCAGAAAGGCAAAGGACAAAGAGCTCCTCTTCAAAGGAAAAGGGCACAAGCTGATAAGATGGATTCCTTCCAGCACGGCGTTTTCTCCCCGGCAGCCAAGTAAAGGGGTTGGGCTTTCTTACTATTGCCTTTGGAAACGGGATCAGAATGCAGATATTTTAAAAGCATGTTCTGGCACGGGCCCAGTTTCCTTGCCAGCAAGATTTTCAACCTTTAACACCAAGCAAAATCCTACTAATTGCAGAATTGTTCTTTCTTCAAAGAGTCGTTCCAACAAAGCTTTACAAAACCAACGACAGCAGATGAGGCCAGTACTACTTGTTTATTCTGCAAAACACTTCATGGCAGAAATTTAAACCTACAGGGATGAGAAAAGAAGCAACATTCTGTACTAACTCCAGAGACCCCTTTTCACTTTGAATTTCAGATTTCAAGCTGCCTGCAGAAAGCTGGAAGAGAAGCTGTTCGCTTCCACCACGAGCTGTAAACAAAGCAGCGACAGGAAAAAAAAAAAGGGGGATTGGGAAAGGGCTGGAAAGGTGAAAATCTCCTGTGACATCCTGATCATGTTTTGCTGCATATCACAGGACATCACCTCGAAAATGGAAGTGACAGCCTCCTCTGCTATAAGGAGCGTTTACCCCATGCCTTCTCAAACCTGGGAAGAAAGCAGACTGATGATACTGTAATTTAGTTCAGCCATCCAAATTGGCAAACCAAGTCTAAAGATATGACTAAAAAGCCTGGTTTATCTACAGCAAGTAGGTGCAAAATTTTTCCTGCCAGAAAACATTAGGAAAACTCTACAACAGTCCATGTTCCATGTTCCTAGGTAAGTAATTAAGCCAGTTGTTTGAGTCTTTGACACTTGTACTCCTAAATTACAGATGCAACAGCAAGGGTCCCACAGGAAACAGGCATTTCTTCAGTTAAATGGTTTTATTTCAAAATAAGCCAAATAATCTTCTCAATACCCTTCAATATCCTTTTGGTATCTCAATCAAGAAAACTTATGAGGTGTAAAAGACCACTTTAAATAAATCCCTAAAGACAGACAGACACAGACATAAAACATAAAACTTTTTTTTTTTTTTTTTTAAATTAAAAACTCTGAAAACCCTTTGGACCAATCCTCAAAGGAAGAGAAGAGATGAGAGGTAACCGGGCTGTGAAGCAGCATTGTGGATACTGAGCATATACTGACATCACAGTGAAGGGAGAAAAGGTTAAAAACAAAGCAACACAATCTTTTAATAGGTTCAAGGCTAAGTTGACATTACTAAGCACATTAAACAGTAAAAAACCAAGACATTAGACTACAGGAGCATAAGGCCAGGATTAACCAACTATGATGCTTTTGCAACAAGAACAAAGCATGCTGCAAGGCAGTCTGAGGCAAAACCAAGACCCCCTAGGAAGCAACAGCAGTTTCTTGAATATTAAGCAATGGAGAAAAATGGACACAGGGACAGAAAAGCTTGTTAAGGAAGAAATTTATGCTAGAGCAGGTCTTTTCCACGGCAGCGCTCTAAATGGAAGAATTATGAAGAACCAGCATTCAATTGATTCAGTTACGAAATTTAATGACATTTGCCCTGGGGGGTTGTTTTTGTTTTCTTAAAACTACAGTACTTAAGGTGAGGTGCTCAAAGAAATTAAGATCTAGCTTAAAAATGAAAAAGAAAAAAAAAGATTAGGTGTTCTCAGTTCTCCAACACACCATGAGCAAATATTACAATTCCCACACCTTGTTTGCAAATAAACTTGTGTTATAAAAAGTCTAGGCAAATATAATTAACAACAGAACTGGCAAGGAGCTCGGGGTTAGTTCTGAGAATACAACCATTACAAAGAAGCTGTTTAAACCACCTTTTTGACCTTCCTACCTCTGTGCCCCAGGTCTTTGCCCCAGCCCTACTCCTTGCAGTCCAGCATTTATTTCAGCCCAACTATTTGCAAGGCTGAGTTCTGAATGGGAGAAGTGTTGCCCTGTTCCTAAATAAATAAATAAATAAATAAATAAATAAATAAGCATGCTGCATCTGCCAGGAGAAAATAGAGAAGATATTTTGGGTGTGTTCAACAGCTTTACTTGCTGTGACTCTACTTCTGAAAGACACATTAATATATATTCAAAACCATACAAGTCTAAAAGAAAAACTGTTAAGTCTTTAAAAATCTATCTGAATGTACAAAGAACATCTTCCTTTTAGAGCAGAGCTTTATTTCTAACTAAGTACAGACTGAATGCAGCAGCAATACTCAACTATTTTGGATACAAACCACCTGTCTGGGAGGTCATTGAGTTCCTATTGAGTTGGACTTATTTTGAAATGAAAGAAGACAAGGTAACTAAGGTGTGCAAAGGAAAGCTGTTGAGATTTGTAATGTGGAACAAGAGAGGGAAGTCCCAGCAGTCTTTCACAAATTGGTACTTTTCCAGTGAATGTTTCCTTTCATCTCAAAAAGCAAGGAAGCAGCTGAAAGGCCCAAAGACCTCTAGATCATCTGCATCTCGTACAAAAACATCCAATATAGCCAAGCTGAGACCACCTAAGACCAGGTTTATTCAGCATTGAGATGATCACTGACAAAGCCTTGCTGCAGCTTTGTAATCAGAGGGTACAGAGAAGATGGAGCCAGACCCTTCCTGGAGGTGCACAGCAGAAGGACAGGAGGCAATGGACAGTGCAACTTAGGAAACCCAGCTAGAGAGGATGCTTTCACCATGATGACAGTCGAGAACTGAGTGAGAGTCCAGAGAGGTGGTGGCATCTCCCTCCTTGGAGATAACCAAGGCTCTGTTAGATGAGGCCCTTACCTACCTCATCTAGCTTGACATCCTTTGAGCATGATTTTGGACCAAAGACCTCCAGAGTAAGAAGAAAAGGTATCATTGGAAAGGTCTCAAAGGTACTTAAAGCAAAAATGAAAACCATGTACTTCTCTTTTTCCCCAATCTCCCCTCAACAGTAGATTGTCTATATCCTGTAGAACCTGTAGTAAGTAAAGCAGGAAACCACCTTCCAAATGCCATTCTGCTGATCCAGAGAAGGATCTGGGGTACTACTGTAGTCATAAACAACATGTTGTTCTTTCCCAAGTTAAATTGCCTTTCCTTGACTTCAAAAGTGCTTTACCCAAATAGGGGAATACTGCAGCGGATGAAAAATCCATTCACTTAGGATCAAAACTTGTAACTCGGAAGTCTAAGCTGAAGGTTTTAAATTATAATCAGTCTAATGATGAAAAATATTTATCTACATCGTAAAGAAACAAGTCAGGGCAGAGAACTTGCCCCTGATCCTGGCAAGGCTGGATTCCCACTGCCCAAGATCTCCAGGACAGAAAAGCTTTACCATGACACTGAAATAACACACGTGGTGTTGAGATGAGTGTGGATGGAACTGGACAGGCCTCACCAGCAAGGCTGTGCAGAGAGTCACAGTCTAATTGCTTTAATTCACAGAAATAAACTCCCCCTGCATATTTTAAAATAATTACCTAGAGAAATGATCATGAAACACATTATTATCCTTAAGCCAGCATTTATAGTACTTCTTAAGGCAGTACGTGTGGCAGTCCTGGCTAAGTCCGGCTCTCAAACCCCAGAATTAGAGCCCCATCTCTGCCCAGGGCTGCAGCACACAGTTCAGAGTGAATGCTTGGATAAATATGAACCCAGTGCTGCAGAGACAGCTCTGATCCAGCTCAGCACATCAAACCCATCTCCATCTGAAACTTCCTTCTCCAAGTTATTTTTCCATTAGAAAATGAGGGTGACTAGGAATAATCTGATTTATGAATTGAAATGCTGGATCAAGTCCCATGGACAGAGGAGAGTATGAGGAGTCTCCCTCTCTCCCTTTAGCTTGAGGCTACCCAAAGGTGAGGGGTGTCTCCAAAAAGGCCTCCACTTCCACCTACAATTGAGAGCAGCAGGTGACTCCACATTTTGGAAGTAGGCAGGATTCCAAAGCTGTGCTTTAAAGCTGGGTGTCAGCACTGTTCCAGCAGTATGGGTGGCACAAGCAATAGCCCTGGAGCTGCTGCCAACTCCACACTACCATTGAGGGCAATGAAGACTTTTTTTCCAAGCTACAGTCATTGGTGAAAGCCAGGAAAAGCAGGAAATCTAGTGTCTGACCTTGCTTTTACTTTTGGAAAAAGCAAGTCTAAGTAGCAACATGTTTGATTGAAAACCTATAAATCAACTTCACATTTATTGGTCCCAAACCTGATTAGTCTTCTGCAAGTTCCTTGACATTCCCATTCCCAAAGCAATCCATATGTTGGGCATTTCAGTGCATTTATTACCCCCACATGATGAACTGCTCTGCTAGAGGCATTTCCACACCGCAGATAGCAACAGGGCACCAATCCTGAGGGCTGGAGGCTTTTGGGGGCAGAAGGAAGTGCACCCAAATCATCCAGTGCCTACAAAATCACAACCAAAGAGCAGACTGACAATTAAATATGTAACACAAGGCAGGCACTTTCATCTCCTGGCCACCATGTGACCTCCATCTGCACCCTACCACAGAAAAAAAAGCTCCACATTTCTACTCAGAAAACCGAGGCATTTCTGGAGTTAATTTTTACATCTTCAACCCATGAGGTCTTTACTTTGTAGGGAAAAAAATTGCATCCCTTTTAGAGAAAGGTGAGGTAGAAGGAAAGAAGCAGAGTTGAGTTGAGGGCCTCCCTCATGGTGAAGACATCTCCAGAGATCGCTAAAGGAGAAAAAAAACCATGACCAGGCAAGTAGAAATGCAAGAATTGCATTTTTTGTGAATTCCTAAAGCAAGAACTATTTATCCCTTGTGGTTAACAAAGCACAACAAGGCTACAAAACCAGAATATAAACCCCCCCAACATTTTAATGTGTGAGAAGAGCAGCAGTAAAGGTCTGGACTGCAAGCAGAGGAAACTCTGCCAAAGAATTCATGTGCCATATGAAGGCTGTAACATCAATAGCCTCTAAAAACCACAAAGGAAGATGGGAAGGAGAGGGCTTAGCCAAAGCAGCACATTTTAAAGCTGTTATCTTATTATCACTATGTCATGAGTTGGAATAATATATGTGTTTGAGGCATAGTGGAAACTATGGGCTTAATTAAATATATTTATGGAGGATGCTTCTGAGGTTTCCAGAGTACTTTTTATAGTCCTAATGCTGTTGACAAGACAGGAAGTGATATTCATATCAAAGACTGCACCCCAAACAAAACCACCAAATTCAGTGTGTGTGTTTGAACCACAGGATGACCCTGGTTAGGAGTCAAAATAGAAGAAAGAATCAGAATTCATATGGAGGGAAGAGAAAGGGCAAAAAGAGAAAAAAAAATCCCCACTTAATACAAGAAGCAAGATAAGGGCTAGGGTCCTCCTAGGAATATAAAGGTCACCACCACCTCCTCACCTGCCATTGCTTTGGCCTTTGACTCAAACCTGCAGGAGTTTTCCTAAGCATTGCTGCTCTTTTAATTGCAGAATCAGAGTGGTTTGGGCTGGGAGGGACATTAAAGATCATCTCTTTCCCTGCTCACACTTTCCACTATCCCAGGCTGCTCCAAGCCCCGTCCAACCTGGCCTTGGACCCTGCCAGGGATGGGGCAGCCACAGCTTCTCTGGGCACCCTGTTAACCTCCAAATTAGTGCTGCCACCCAAGAATTCTCCCTAATGCTGAGAAGAGAGTACATGACTGGGAGAGCCTTGAAAATTTAAGTTATACAAGCCACCTACCTAAGTCATCACCTAAGTGGTAAGAGGTAAGTTCCTCAGTTAAAATACCTGCTCTCACATCAGAAAGATGAAGCCCAAAAAAAGAGCATCAAATCACAGGGTACAGAGGTTGTTCCAGAATTAATTCTATACTGAGAATGAGCAGAAACACCTTACTTCACACTTTGTTATGAAAGTATAGAATGTAAAACTGGGCCTGGTTACCAAGGTAGAAACAATTAAACACTCAGTGTCCACAAACTCACATTACAAGCACATACAATAATTGAGCAAACTAACAGAGCACCATAATGGTATGAACTGGGAAAATACCAAACTAGTCTGGCATTTTTCTAAAACAAACAAAAAAATAGTATAAGAAGGGGACTGGTACAAGATGTTCCCACATCCTTAAATATGCAGCACGTGGGGACTTCTACCACCCCCAGAAATGAATAAGAGCTTTAATAACTAATAATCTTAAAGGAAAAATTCAGATCAGCCTAAAAGAAGACAGGCTTACTTGTGATATTAAGGAGAGGAAACTGAATACATAACAACATTGATGTTTAAGTGTTGACAATTACACCCTAAAGACTAAAATGCTAAAGCTTTGATTTCTTCAATCCTATTTTCCAAGGCAAGCATGCAGTTCCCAGGGTGAGCTGTGTTTATTTTGATTAGAACTGCCACATGGAGTCAATACTACAAAACCACCACATCAGTTGAGATTCTCAATTGGCAAGCCACAACTTTCTGTTAAGTTTCCACCTCTTCAGAACCCAAGTTAATGCTGAACTTGGGCCAAAAAAGGAGGAAATCAGTCAGAAAAGGACACTGAATGCTTCTTCTGCAGGAAAAAAGACAAATATTTTCCAAGAAGAGGCAAGCTACATGCTTGTTAGGACACACATAACAGTCATAGCTTTAAGGTTCAGACAGTAGTTCCTCATCACCTCTTAACCAAATATTTACACATTTTTCTTTTTTACTGGATTTGTTTCTAAGTAAGGAAGTTACAACCAAGAAACAGCTCCAACAACCCAACTCCTCTAAAAGCCTGTAGCAGCTTGGATCTTGGGTTATTTCTGAGTATACAAAGTCTTTACTTGTGCCATTCATCTTTTAGATGAATTACATGTCACTTGCTCTGCATCTTTTGTGTAAGAGCATACAATTCAGGGGGAAAAGCACATGGAGAATTTTAACAGCTCTGGAAATATCACCAGTTTAATCCTGAGTTGGAAATTTAAGACTAAACAAACATCTTGAGGGTACCATGTTACCTAAATACCAGTCTACTGAGAACTCTTAAAGGGAAGAAGAGCAAATGCACCAAAGCAAGAGACCACAAATCATTGGCAGTAGCAAAGAGCTATCTAATAGCAAGGGAAAATACATAAACATTAACATTTCAAAATGTCCCCTGGGCTTAGCTAATTGCTATGATCAATTCTAGTTTGCTCACAAAAGCCTGGACAGCTAGCCAGAGGGGGCAAGGAGGGAAGTAGGAATGGGAGATGCAACTTGAATGATTTTTTAAACAGAAGGACGACACGCCAATGCCCACGGACACGCAGGTGGCACTGCAGCCCTGGGGACCATCCTCACTGAGCACAGCTCCCACCTGACAAACAGCTGCCAAGGGCCAGGCAGGGACGTGAGCACGCATTCATCTCCCTGTGCCAGCCCTGCTGAATGAGAACCACCTCATTTCTATCAGTCAGCATCAAAACAGGCTCTCCCCAAAGCCAGCACCACTCCCCTGATTGCAGTCAGCCTCTCAACAAGTGGCTGATTAGGCAAGCCAGCAGCACCTAGGCTTACAGCATTAAAACAATCATCAGGCTGTTCAGGAAAAACTTGAATATTTAAAGCCAGACATCCCATCTCCCCTACATTATGCCCAACACATTAAGAGAGAGCTTTTGTATCATCAGGTGTCCCTAATCAGAGCAGACAAAGACTATCAGCAGCCCTTGGATGTTCAGCACCTCACCAAGTGGCTACTGAGACCTGCTTTGGGGATGGGAAGGAGCTGGAGAGCCCGTGAGGATAACAGTGCTACATCAAGTGATGGACAAGGTCTCATTACTAGATGGTGTACAATAACATGATCATTCACCATTCTCCAGAAAGAAAGAACTTCCAACAACACTTATTAAACAACTCCTAAAATACTGGGATTTATCTGAGGAGATGGCTCACAATGACTGCCAAATTTCCTTTGTCCATAGGCAGGAAAGCTTGCCGTGTCAAGTGACAGAATTTTTACAGCGTTTAACACACCTTTTCAAAGATGTCATTTCTTGTTTCTGATTGCAGAAGACACACTAAATGCAAGCCACAAACCAGCCCAGAGTAAACCCCAACATGCCTGCAGATAGATCCCATGCTTTTATAGCACTCAGCTGCTTTGCCAAAAGACAGAGTAAAATTAATGCACCATTCCCAGACACAGGGACTGACATCTGCCCCACCATATCCCTCTTTAATTTAAAGCAAGCAGCGGGGGTGTAACAGTCCCACCCTTTTCATTAATAACTTCCAGTAGCTCTAACAGACATTTGCCTACACAATTATTTTTCCTGTTTTATACAAACAGATGCAGTTAAACCCCTTTTTGAGATGTGAAAGGAAGACCACACATCAATTAAAATGTGCAAAAAGGGACAGCTTCAGAGGTTTGCATTGCCAGGACACTCTAGTAACAAGCAAATGTTACAGTTCCTACATGC
Source organism: Dicaeum eximium (assembly GCA_013396995.1). NCBI lineage: Eukaryota > Metazoa > Chordata > Aves > Passeriformes > Dicaeidae > Dicaeum > Dicaeum eximium. The sequence goes on from VWZP01008554.1 coordinate 636,304, forward strand.
TCTCATACAGCAACAGGAGCACTAATGAAGTAACCAAAACATCAGACTAAATGCTCAAAGATGGCTGCTAGTCATCTCACAGTAATTAATAAAGACTTCTAATAATTAATAAAGACTTCTTCCAACCGTTATGCTTTGACTTGAGAAAGATGTGATGACAAAAGAACTGTGTAAATGACTCTTCCTCTAAATAACCTCTCCAGAAGTAGCTATTTATGGTCAAGGGCCTTCCAGGGGTTGCTTTCAGAGCTTAAATATATTTGTGTCCAATAGAATTTTCTGAATCCCTTTTTGATCTCACAGACTCCTCCTAACATCCTCTACACCTGCACCAGAATTAGTTACTCCTTTTGCTCAGCATCTGGCAGCTGCTCCTTCCATTTGATGTCCCCTAGCTCTTGTTCCAGAAGAAAGAGCAAACCTCTCATGCTTTTAATCACACAGACCTCTCTCAGTTCTCTTATTCAAGGCTGAAGAGTGCTAATGAACACAATCACACCAAAGCCATTCTTCATTCATCCTTACTGTCCTCCTTTGCACCTTTCCTGGCTTTGTCCAAACCTCTTGAAGCAGGATACACAGGTGGGGAAGAAGAGCAACACCAGAACTACACACAACCAGTCTGCTAAAAAAAAAACCTGCTTTTTCCAGCAGCCTTGCTTTTGCATTTTCACTTTTCCAGCCCCTCAACCAGCTGTGTCTCTCTCAGGTACAAAGTAAAGATTGTGCATCAAGGCCAGCTCCTACTCAGAGTTCAGGTGCATTTACACACACATTCACCCACCACAGTGCATTTACACACTTCACTGCAGCCCTACATGCCCAAGAAGAAACACACAGACATTCAACACAAAATGCTGACAGACAAAGAGAAAAATAAGATCAGCTGTAGGTAAAACCAGAAAGGACTTATTTGGTACCCATTCTTGTCATGTTATGAGTCTCTAGGGGTCTCAATCAGTCATTTGAGTGTGCTGTCCTCAATAAAACATCAGCCAAAACTGTGAAAATAATGTGCAAGAAAGTTGCTATAGTTTCCTGATCCTAATTTCCACAGTTGGGTAACTTATAGCAACGTTTTGTTCCTTCACAGGGATGTGAGAGACAACTTGCATAAAATTCAGCTCAGTAAGATTAATAATCAAAGTGATAAATCAACACAGAGCAAGAGGACAGAATGCTGAACCCACTTGGGGTCCTCCTGTTCAGTCAATCAAAAGAAAAATGAAGCGCACAGATTTTGTTAATTATTCACAGGCTCCCCATACACACACCTTTAACATTCAGCACAAAGCACTTAGGCATCAATACAAAGCACTTAGGCACTACAAAGCCACAGCACCTTCCCAAATCTACCATTACACTTCCAAATGGAATTCTTGTCTTTTCTGAAACAGTTTAGTCTGGCATATAAAATGAACATCATTCAGAAGTATTAAAGAAAATATGTCTTCAAGTAACTGGCACAGCACAACATGAAGTGACTCCACTGAACACATCTCCACGTCTCAAGTGCAAAAAGCCTGGATCTTTCCATAAAGTGTTGCTGGTGCATTCAGAAAAAAAGTAGAATTCAAGGACAGAGGCAGGCTCAGGGGTGGGAGGCAATGCAGAACTCTGCAGTCAGCTTACTGTAAAGCTCAAGAATAGAAAAAAAAAAAAAAAAATAAAAACATAATCTCAAAGGTGAATAAAATGCAGCGGCAACTGCTACACTGAATGCATGCTTAGTATAAGGAAAGTATATTCCTTTTCAGGTGTTTACTAGCTATACAGTCAGGTAATTCTCCCAGTCCCTAATAAGCTTTTCCTTTTCCTAAAACCTGCTCCTCTCTTACTTCTGTGACTGCTGTTCCAATTCCTCAGTTTCCAGGGAGATGAGAGCAGATCTATAACAAAAGACACATCAAAAAGAAAAATAAACTCCAATTTCAGCCCACACAAACATCATCCTCACCATCTACCTGTGCCTGGAATCCAGCTGCCATGAAAAGATTCCCTACCTCCACTTTCTTAAGGATTGATAACAAGAAGAGTGCAGTAAATGCTTTCACATTTTGCACATTTTGCTTGCAAAGACCAAGCTGAAGGGAGAAACCCAAGACACTAAGTCAATTCTTTGCTGCAACAGGAAATCCAAACACTTAGCACACTTCTTAATGGTAAAGAGATTTTGCTCCAATGTCAATTCTTACAAGACTGCTGTCCTTGCAGATCATTTTCCTGCAAGTATTCATGTGGAAAGACTCTCTGAAAGGCATTTGTGGCTGCAAAGGACAAGACTACTCACACCTGTGCCTAATTCCTTTAATAAAATTATCTCCAGGATCATGACCAGTTCTTGGAATTAAAAGAATCAGAGAGAGAACCAAAGAATCCTAGCATGGTTTGGGTTGGAAGGGAGCCATCAGGTTTCAACCTCCTACCATGGGCAGGGACACCTCTGCCAGGGCCTCAGCACCCTGTCAGGGAAGAATTTCTTCCCAGTATCCCATCTAACCCTGGCATGTGTCAGTTTGAAGCCATTGCCCCTTGTCCTGGCATTCCAGGCCCTTTTCCAAAGTCCCTCTCCAGCTCTCCTGGAGCCCCTTTAGGCACTGGAAGGGGCCCTAAGGTCTTCCCAGAGCCTTCTCTTCTCCAGCTGAAGATGCCCAGCTCTCCCAGCCTGTCCCCAGAGCAGAGGTGCTCCTGCCCTCAGATGTCCTTCCCCTCTCAATGACACAGGGATCACATGCCAGTCCGTGACACAACAGAACTTATTTCCCTCATTCATTCCCTCTCTTGGGTTATCAGCTGCAAAATTTTACAACTTGTGAAGTCAGAGTTGGAGTCTCTTCACTTTACAGCATTAATTGCTTTTGATTGCTGGAGCAGTTAGATGCAGTAACTCTCTTCTACAACCAGTAATAAAACAAATAGGAATCTCTGTGTCCCTGAGCAGTCATCAAACGTGATCTGGCTTCCTACCTCGCAGCTGGGAGAAAGATTCAAAATAAGGCATTCAGAGTTCCTATCTTCCAAACCAAAAAACATTAAAACTATCAAGTGGCAGGAAAGCAACAACAATATTAGATCCATTTTATTTCTTTTAAACACTTCCTACTCCAGCTATTCTGAACCTTTCAGCCAGCTCCCAGTGAGCACACACACACAAAGCATGGAGGAATGCAAGTCTAAGGGTCTCAAATTCCCATGCCAGATACCTTACAGTTCTACTGAAAGAAAGGGACTGTTTTCTGACAAATCCAAGTTTTCCTGTTATTTGGGTTTATCCTTGGCCACCCTTCTGCCCTCTGACAGAGGGGGTCAGACAGAGTATCAGAGGGTTTATACACCAAGGACATAAATCACATCTATACAGACATGAACACACACTCTCTTCCAAAGAATGCAATGGGTTAAATCTTTAAACATATGTAAACCCAGTGCTAAGGTCATCCCTGCTATGTCTCCACCAACAAAGCCTGCATTTTCTAGGAACACAGCCAAACAGAAGAATATGTTCTTTCACTCTTTTCCAATAGTTCTTCGAAAGGTGTTTCCCTATTCCTGAAGGTGGCTTCCACAAAATCTCTCCCATTCTGACTGGGGTTTTTTTTGACAAGTATTTGGAAAACACGATCACCCTGAAATAATAATTAATGGTGATGCTTGCTAGCATTGGGCAGACTGGTTTCTTAAGGTATTTCCTCTGTTTCTTTTCCCAGTGAAAGTTAGTCACTCCACTGGGAATTCTCCATTCCCAGCCCCTTCCGGTATTCTGGAGCTAAAAGAACGTGATCCAGAAATAAGCTTTGTTTGCACACAACATGGAGGCATCACGTAGGGATTGATTTCACATCTGCTTCTATAGGAGGTTTGGGTAACAGCTCTATCAACACTGATGGGATATCCTAGCCATGGACATATTTAAAATTACACATTAAATGTAACACATTTTTCTGAGAATTTCACTTTTCCAGGTCAAGAGGAGGGCTGATAGTTTTAACTAAAGACTCCTTGTGTCAAGTTCAGGCTGCCTGAAAAGAAGTTGTTCCAAAGGCCATCAATCACCAGTAAGATGTTTCAGGAACTTTCCACAACAGACACAGAAACATGTTTCCCAGAGCATTCTCCCCTCCACCCCAGAAAACCTGTCCAAGTAGAGTGAAGATTCATTTGTCCAGGAGTTGCAGCTAAATGTGTAGGATGCTTCCCACAAATGCTGAACTCACCACTTGTTTTAGTGCCCACGTGCACTGATGATACACAGAAGATCTGGTGCATCTTGAACAAGCAAAGCCTGAAGTTCTGGACATAAGTGTGGATACTCATTTCTGGCTTGAATTCCATCAGCCAGAGCAGAGGTAGGAGAAGCTGGAAGAAGCTCTTATCTAAATTACGGAAGTCCTACAGCGAGTGGGAAAACACACACTTTTTCTCAGGACAAATCAGACAGTATCTGTGTTAGATCCCATCTCCAACACCAGTCCATCCTGGGATTCTGGGGACATTTTTAAATGATGGAAATCCATCATGATACTCCCAAAGGTGATGTCAAAAGAAAAAAGACTAGGAAATTTTGAGGATCCTCTTCCATGCCCTATGGAAGCCCTCAGGAGCTTGGTACTGTGAGCTACATCTGAGCCCCTTCACCTTACACTTTACTAAAAGATATTTATGAACAAATGCCTGGTGAAGGTCTGCCTTCAAAGGTCACAGTCTAACATTGTTTCTGGATATCCCCTTCACCTTTCTTCCCCAGTTTTGAGAATAAAAATGCTTTTTATGTCAACATATTAGTATCTCAGCCTTGACAAAATCACTTAAAGATCCTCCAAGCCACCTCCTCAGTGCCCATACATCAAACCTGGGTGTCGGGCACAATCTGCAAAGGGAACTGGGCCTGCTGTTAAATAATCAACACAATAAACACCAAGTTTTGAAACTCTGCACGCTCTGAAGGGTGTCCCTGCACCTACGTCCTTCCAGTCCTCACACCACCACATGGCTTCATGTAGCCCACAGACACTGAGATGATGTAAATAACAGCTCTGTTGGCCTCAGTAAATCCCACCATGAATAACGCCCAGTGACTCAAGGCTGAGCAGCACTTGATTCAGTAGTCATGGGGAAACAGAACAAGAAGTGAGACATGGCTTTTCCATCCACACCTAACAGCCATGCCCCTTCATTTGTCCACAAAGGACAGCTAAAGGACAGCAAAATCTGCTGCCAGGGCCTCATTACAGACAAATCCCTTGGACATTGCATCTCCATCCCTCCAGTCTCACAGACATAATAAACTCAAACTTAGGGAGTTCCTTTTAGCAATTATATTCTCTTGTTGCTAAAGAAAAGATCTAAAAGCTTTTTGGGAAATCTTTTTCCACAGCCATAAAGAGTCAAGATGTGCTTCAAGGACACAGCTATTCCTAACTCACCATGGAGGACAAAAATCATTAAAATTTTTTAAAACTGCTGTCTCCCCAAGGAGCTGTACCTGTGACCACTGTAACAATGTGCAAAAAAACCAACAGCATTCTCACTACAGCCACCACCCATCCCCACTCCAGTAGTTATTCACAGAATCCAAGAATGGTTTGGGAATGGAAGGGACTTTAATTTAAAGATCATCTTGTTCCATGGGCAATGACACCTTCCACTATCCCAGGCTGCTCCAAGCCCCATCCAATTGGCTTTGGACACTTCTAGGAATGGGGCAGCCACAGCTTCTCTGGGCAACCTGTGCCAGGGTCTCCCCACACTCACAGGGAAGAATTTCTTCCTAAGACCCAAGGACTAAATATTTTCAATTTTTAAAGCCTCCTGCCTCACTTTTCTTCTAGCACAGTCCCAAAGACTGACTCAGGTATTCCTGACTCCCTAGACCACAGGATAGGCACCAACAAGCTAGAACAATAAGACACACCATTACCAGGCCATCTCAAATATCAATTTCCAACTGCGTTATAAACACAAGCATTGTTAACTTGTGATCCATTTCTGTGCTGAATGCTGTAATTTACCTTCATTTTGGTTATGGAGGTGAGCCAGGCAGCCACAACAGCATTACAAAATTACACAACTAGCCAAAGCCAGTCTCAGTAATAGCTGTGTCAAAGCTGAGGGCTACAAGAGAAACAGCCTACCTGGAGCTCTTCACATTTAGTGGATCATAAAAGGCATGCTTATACCTGCTAGATGCTCCTATTTTTGCATGTGGAACTGGGGAATATTATCCCTCCAGTTACTACATGAAAGAGTAACTCAGGGTAATGGTATTCTGGAGAAGCAGTGCCTCCCCAGCTGGCTGTGCCAGCACTTCTGGAGACCAAAGGCACACAGATGATAAAAAAACACCCCAAAACAAGGCTGCAAATGGCATTCGTTACTGAATCTACCGTGAAAAGTACAAGCAGAGCAATTAATTCATTGTAGCTGAGAGCAAAGAAACCTTAAACAACAGAAATTAAGGCAGCAACTCCCACCATCTACCAATGTAGTTGTACATTTCCACAAATGCTTTTACCCATGTCCACAGTGCCTCTACAACACCTGATAGTTAAGGATGCCCTAAAGAAATCCCTGTGTCATCAACACCAAGGATTCAAGACATAAAGAAGATAAACCCAGAGCAGATAAACTCGACCTACAGCACTGCTTGGTTAAAGTACACAGATCTGGGCTCCAGGTGTGGTTCATAACCAGATCTCACCAACAGCTTTCACACTTGCTGTATGCAGGTTTTTGTGGCTGAAAAACACATTGTGCTGCCAAGTCTCAAGGCAACACCTTGGTTCCTGGTTCCAGCATTAACACAGGTGCAGTTTCCATTTATTTTCACAGCTGATAGGGAGAACAACAACTTCCATCCATAGGAGAACACGAATCTCCTTGAGATGAGCTTTGTAACATAGAAAGCACAGTGATATTTTATTTCTGACAAAATCTACTATAATTAAAGTAAATAGGAGTCAAATATAGAGAACTTTTACTGTGTTCCATCAATTAAGAGAAGCCAAATTACTAGGTGGGAGGCTTAGGTGGACAAACTGGGCAGTTACAGTTTTGAAGCTGGCACCAGGGACAAGACGACAACATTACAGGGCCAGAGATGTTCAGAAGTTAAAGGCCACATCAGTCCAGGGAAACAAGTTTGCAATAAATATACCAGCAGTGATCTCTGCTCTCTCTTCTCTCAGCCTGGAATTTCACCAGCTGCTTCTCAGAAAGATGCACACACATTTCCTAAAGTAGCTCAGCTCGCGCTGCATCATTGTAAGCAAAAGGAAGATTACCTTCTTTTCCACTTTTATTTCACAACTATTTAAGAAAAATCCTCTAACATTATAAGGAGAATATCAAGACAAGACAGTTAAATACTGACCAACAAATAGTTCTTGGTTGCAATATTGCATTTATTATTATTCATGGTAACCTGGTTCCTAGAGGTTCTTAAGAAAGAAACAGAAGTGTGTGTGTGTGTACCTGGATATGAGTCTAGAAGGTCACCAACTTCTAAGGGGCAACAATTACAAAATACCATATAGAGCTTTGCAGCACCAGCCAGATGTCCTTAGGCAGTAAGAACAAAAACTTCACTAAGCCAGGAGAGGCTGCTCCACATCACCAACTTCCTGACAGCATCTGGTCTCACAGTATTAGTTCAGAAACACTGTGTCAGAAACCTCAGCAAAATTGGGGGAAAAAGCTTTAAGTTTTCTTAATCTGCTGGACTGTCACACTAATAATTCTACTGTACTATACACAAAACCACAATTTAATTAAAAAATTCTGAGTTTTCATCATGGATGCCCATCTTATGAACCTCACTTTGTTGCTTTAGTGCATGTTGCATTCATTGACCTTTGGGCCAGGGCCATTACCTTGAAAATCCACATCTGAGTAAGTGGGAATGTTTTCTCACCATCATCTGAGGCAGATTCACAACTGGCATCAGATACAGGTCTGGCTTGGGGAGTTGCTGCATAAAGGAGTCATGGCAGAATTAACAGCCAGTGCTTGAAAAGGGGAAATGTCTACAGAATGACTAATTTGCCTAATCAAAGTCTGTACAAGTTATTTGTTCTTTACTCTTCTCCTGAGTGAATTGTTTTTAAATCCTGACTGCTAGCACTATTTTATGCCTAGATGAGGTTTTTAAAGAAAGCCATAACCTTGTACCCAAATCCTATTTCATCCTCCAAGTCACAGCAGTTTCCTGGAGAATGCACTGCTGCCTCAGATTCCTCTGTTTTGTGTTTTTAAAGGCACGTGTGGCCAGCATTAGTGAGGTCAGGCTCCAGCGACCCATAGGAAAGCAGGAGACAAATCTGGGTGAGGCTCACTCATCTGTGTCAGACCTTTAAAGAAAGAATTCCCCTTGTAAAACACAGGTACTTTTATTCTGCAAGAGCATTTGTAAGGTGGCGACAAGAAAAATAAAGAATAAAGAAAACCCTGAAGAGGAAATAAATGGGGGAGATGGAAAACTTCAGATGACCCAAATTGACCTCCCACAAAATGTCTTGATTCTCTACTTCAGAGACCTCCTCTTAACTACTACAGGAAAATCAACTTTGCAGAGTAAGCCAAGCTCCACTTCATTAAGCTTAAAGTTGTTTATTATGTTACTTCTGTTAGACCTGAAACAGAAATGCTTGTAAAAATATGCAACAGTATCACCTGCTGTATAAAAAACTAAAACGGGATCTTCCTGAAAAACTCCTCACTGGGCAGATTTCTCCAAATGATGTCTCTTTTTGACAAAGCCAAACCTAACCGAGCCACTGTCACTAAGTTACAACACACCAGTGACATCTCCTTAGGGAAATGTAGGAATCTGCAGGTGGCAACCATGCACCAGTGCTTAACCCTTCAGCAAGTCGCAATTTCAACAACCCACTTCCTTGCTAATGAAGCTGCTTCAGCTATCTGTGCTGTTAGAAATCAATCAATGCAGCAATTAGCAAGTCAGGTGGAGGTAACAGGAAGGTAGACCCCTACAAAGATAAGGCACTATGTGGATACTGAACAAATCAGCTGTTCAAGGGTCTAAATGAGGCAGGGTTTGGTGTGGGAATACAAGCAGAGCTGGGAGCACTGCTCAGCTCATGACAGAAGTGCTAGCTCTAGTAGGCTGTAAGCCCTGGTAGCAGAAAGCAGAACCCTGAGGGAGATAACGGAGTACCTGGGTGTACCTGGGTGTGTTTGGTACGCAGAAACTATGCAAGAGTGTACATGCCTGTGCGGGTCTGTACGAAGCTTCAATTAAGAGATGTTACTTAGTTTGATGCCTCAGGTTTTAGCTTTTATATGGTTCAGATTCTGTGCTGCTTTAGTGTGTAGTTCTGAGCTTCATATTATGGGATAGTGAGCTCTGTGCACAGAGCAGGGAGACAAAACAATTCCTTCTCTAGCTGGGAACAAGCACAAATGATCCAAACCTCAGGCCCAAGAGCACAAACCACGTGGACTGGAGAGAGAAAAACAAGAAGGATGGGACTTCATGGGCTGAAGATATAACTGGACAATTAACTCCAAGATGCAAATGGAGCAGAACTTCTAAAACTGCCAGAGCCCATGCCAGTTCCATTTTGTGCCCATTTTGGTTCATTTTGGGTGCAGCCCTGGCTGGGCTCTTGTGCTGCCCAAGGTGGATCCATTGAGGACATCCTTTTAATAAATCTCTATTTTATTCTTTAACTCTGTCTAGCCTCTGTTCTAGGTCAGCCTTCTCAAGGCATCAAGTTACATAAATGTAATGGTTGTGCTATTTTTAGCTATAGCTGAAAAGGTATATAAACTCGGCTGTGTGTACCAACAAACAGCTTCATGCATGCCAATCATGGAGACCCTGTCTCTTTGGCAATTGCCATCAGTTTAGGCCCAGAATGTGTGACCATTTCAGCCCAGTTTCTGCACATCTGCCTTCCAGTGATACCTCTCTCACACCTTGCCCCAAAGTTTTTTCAGCACCTTCCTCAAATAAGACAAGGAAGTAGGTAGACAGAAGAGAATGAAACTCCCTGGAAGACTGTTCAGACATGTTTCTGCCTTAAAGGCAGTTGTAAAGAAAAAACTTGGGTGTGAGCTTGTACTGGTCTCAGACACCAAAACCACCACTTGAGAAAAAAGGGAGAAAAAAAAAAATCTCAGTTCCAGAGCTCAGAAAACAGCTCACTCCCAAAGCAGGGATTTTTTTTTTTTTAAGAGTTATATAGTCATCTATCAATACTTAGAAGCTGGAGAATAATGGGTATATGGGCCAGATTCCAACACACACATTCCATTGTGTGACAGCTGCACACGAAGGCCACTCAAACCCTACTGAGACAGCAACAGCTGAATCTCAAGTACATCAACAATTCAGTACCATCAGCCTAGCCTGTCACTAGGTTTTGCTAATAAGACACCCAGAGTGACTCCAGTTCAGGAAAGGCAGCATAAGGCACCACATCCAAAGGCACAGGCAAGTGCAAATAATCATTCATGACAAGACAGCAGAGCTGAAAGCCACGAGTCAGGTAGGTTTCCATGATGGATTGAGGCTATCGGATAGCAGGGCTGGTGACCAAGCCACTATACTAAAATAAGACACCAAGGCTCCAAAACAGATTTCAGCTCCTTACCTCTTAGCACCTGAGAAATACAAAGTGCTGAACCTCTGGCAAAACAATTCAAAGCTTTTTATGATGTCTGAAGAAAGGAGTGCCAAGAGAGAAATTCTCATCTGTTTCTTTTCAGATACATGAGGTCTCAGTGCTATCAAATAATCTCAAAAATGGCAACAGAGGTGAAACTTAAGGTAGATCTTCATACCACAGCACAGGTTTTCCTCTCTTCCCTTTCTTTCACTCCTGTTAACATCAGTATTTCCAACCTAGAATAGTGATTTTCTCTCCAAGCAGGATAGCTAAGTCAAAGACACTTCTCGTAATTTAACAGTATTTTAGCACAATTGTTTCTTCATTCTCTAGAAGTTACTGAAGAATGTGCTTTGCTGAGGGCCAGAGAAGACACCTCAAGCACCAGACTTATTCAGACACTGTAGGCTAGAAAAGACCAATTTTCAAATAATCCTTTTTGACAGAAATACATTTCAAGCTATCTTGCATTACTCACCCAGTTCAAATGATCAACCAAGTAGAGAGGCTTTGTTTAAAAAGAGTTATGAGATTTCACTACCTTGTGCAATAATGTATGGATGCTAAAAACCAATCACTTCAAATGTTATAACAGAGAGGATATGTTCTCATTATTTCAGCAGCTCGTAAGTCTCAGATGAGCACAGAGATTAACTGGAGATCGTGTCAGCAGCTTTCCTTAACTTGACTACAGATAGATAAAACAGCTGATTGCTCACTGCCCTGGACCTGAAATAAATCACCAGCTATAAATGCAAAATAAATACTGGCTCGATTCCTTCTATTTTTCAGTGACTAGCAATCTGTTTTTCTCTCACCATTCTAATTTAAGCTATTCCAGTTTCTGATGTCTCAAAAAAACCTATCAAACAATACATGTTAAAGTTAGAAAAAGCATCCCATTTAATTATGATGTTGTGGCAGTGCGAGCTTCAAAACAGAAAGAGGAGTGACCTCAGGAGACGCTCATCTAAAATAAGATGAAAGTTCTTGTGAGAATACATTCCAGCTTCTAAAGATGTCTAATTTCTATGTAGGAATCAAATTTAGATTTACAGTTCCTTGCGTTTGAAACCACACTAAATAATAAGTCCCAAACTCTCATGTGATGAAAAGCCTGTGGATCTGCCTGCACCAGACCTATTACCAAATATTCCTCCTTGAGCAAGGTTTTTGGTTATTTTAAACTCATCTTTCAGTGAAAGATGACCCAATTGCAAGTAGAAAATTAACAGTTTTACTGTTTTATCACAGAGAATTCTCACATGGTCCAAACTTTCAGAAAGTTAGAGATTCCTGGGCTCTGTTGCCAATAGAAGTCATGTTTCTGAAGCATGGACAAAGTCCCTTCAGTTGTAATTGTGCAGAGTACAGAAAAAATCCCACATTTTTCTGGACTGGGCAAGAGGCTATGCATTCTTCAAATAACATTTTTATGGAAGCCAATTTTTTTATGGAAACAATTTTTTTTTTAATGCCACACAAAACCTTTCAGGCTGCCATCCACTCCACTTTCCTCCTTCCTCTCATGTTACATGACAAGCAAGGAGTTCAACTTGTTTGCAAATGTATAACAGAAGTACCTTGGAGGGCTTTTGCCAAAAAATTGCCCAAAACTCTAACAGAAACATCAATTGTTTCATGTCAATCTGAAAGCACATTAAAAGACCTGACATCCTCTTCTCAATGGTAACATGAGTTCCAAAAAACCCACTTTGACTGCAAGAGTAGTCGTAAGACAAAAGCCTCACCATTTGCTGGCCCACACTCACCCATAAGAAGTTGCTGGAGCCCTGGAGAGATCAGCTTCCTTTCCATTAGACCCAGTTTATAATCAGCTTGCCTAAAAGCCATGGGAAACCAGTGATTTGAGGAAAGGGAACCCTAGAATTAATATATTATTTATATTTATATTATTAAAAATATATAACGAACATGCAGTTCCCTCCTACAGCTGAGTAGCGTGTTCAGGGGGTATAAATAGGAATTTATTCTCCTAGGAGTACTCTCTTCTGTGTGCACACATTCTAGGGGTGAAGAAATACCAGCACAGGGTGAAACTGGGACCGAATGAGCCGAGCTGCAGTTGCAGAGGTCCAAAGAACTGAACCATCAGACCTGCTCATAGCCTGTGTCACAAAACCACAGCCCCACTCTACAGCTAGATCCAAGTGGCACAGGAATGCCAGCATTTGTGAATACCACAAAACCCAATTTCTCACCATTCAGTCTGTTAAAATGCATAGTTTTAAGCAGTTTTATAGTAGTAACAAAGATTAACAGAAGAAATGAAAAAGTAACCAATAACTGAGATAACATTACTTCTAACCCTCAAACCTATCCCCTCCACATCCCAAAACACCAGGTCTGCAAGTGAATCCTCAAGCCTGGATTGCAGAGATAAGAAACTTGGGCAAATGGATGAACATCACAAAATTAACTTGTTTGAAGACAGTAAAGTAAAAAACCACAGGACTGAGGGAAGCATTTTTCTTTCTTTGAATGCTGCTATCTGAAGGCTGCTGAAACAGATAACGGATGGCTTGCATTGGACAAATGATATTTAATATCCATTGAAGCAGGAGCTCTATAAGGAAGTTTCAAAAAGTTTCCTGGAAGTTGAGAGACCAAAAGCATCCCAGGAACATCAGAGAGTTTCAAACAGAGGATTGTAAAGCAGCATCAGGCTTGCTGCAACAGCAAGAGATCTCTGTCCTCGTGGATGTCCAAGCAGTCATAGTACTGACAGCACCAGCAGCACTTCCAGGAGAGATTTATTGAGTCTTCAATTAACTCAGAGCTTTGCCATCACCTTAATGAGAATTCACCATTACAGCACACCCTAAATAGCATCTCTGATAAAACAAAGTCTTCCTGCAGTAAAGGATTTAAAAAAGTTAATCTACAAATCCTTTTGTCTAAACCTGACACGTTATAACAGTGAGGGTGGGTTTTTTGTTTGGTCTTTTGGTTGTTTTGGTGTTTTTTAGCTGAATCTTGAGTTCACGTGAATTTTTTGTAAGAGAAGGTCAAAGTCTTGCTCTCAATTGACTCAAATGAAAACATACTGAGAATTGAAGTAAATGTTGCCAGAAGTCTTTCTCCCCTGATTAGTTTCCACAATCAACTGAACAGCATCAAGAATACCCTGCAGACATAAACCTGAAACATCAATTTACAAGATGTAAACAACCACTTTTGATACAATTAGGAACATGAAGATAATCACATACTTCTCTAACCAAAACACATGGGATCTTATCCATCATTTTGGAGATCAGCATTGCCTTACATCAATATTTTGGTCACTGCAGTCATCTTAACCTTCAATAGTATCCTCCATTAAATTCAAGCACTGTCTATCCTTTTAAGTCCATTATATTTTTATTTTAAGTAGGTATTCATGTTACTCCTGTAAAAGAGTGGTGGAAAAGAGGTTCTGCAAAGTTTGTCTGTAGCTCTCACTGACATTTTGCCTAGGTTTTGAAAGACTGCCTTCAGTTAGCAAGTCCATTTGGGCATTTATTTCCACTGTACTGGAGTCACTCAAATCACAGTCACATGAAACCCGTGGTTCATCTGAAACATTGACTGTGCTCATTTTTCCCTCATCTTTATTTTCCAAACCCAGTGAACTGTATGTCAAATAGTTTAAATAAACAAGTTTTAAATGTGTTCTCATATGGATCAACCTGACATGAGGCCAAGGTTTTACTGGATGATGATGCACCCATTTTCCCCTTTCCATATCATGCCTTTCTCCCTCCTACTTAATAACTTTAATAGCATTAATGACATACTCTACTTAAGTCAGTCAACAACCAAAGAGCAAGAGAGCCAGCATTATTACAAGTTTTATCAATAATTAAATATTCTCATAGGTGAAGGAGCCATTCTTACCCCACTGCCACTCACATGCATCTACCTCAGCACTGAGCTGTTCACAGAGCAGAGTTTAACAATTAGCACAGGGTCACGGCATGTTAATGGATTTCACTGCAGGCTACATATATTGGTCTTTGGAAAGATTAATGGCTGAAAACTACGTTAATTAATCATCTTAACAAGCCTGATTGTTTCTCTAAAGGAAATGCAAGAAAACCAGTTCTTGCCTACAGCTGGAGAATGTGCGCTGTCTTCCACATACCCCTCTGTATTGTTCAAGTATCCCGTGGTTACTGAGCCACCACAACTCATGGCTGGCTCCAGAATCCCACAGCCCCCAACAGCGCTGTTTTTCCTAGGAACACTCTGCCTTTGTCAGAAATGTCACTGGGGACTTCCCATCCCAGGGTGGCAAGAGGAAAGAAAGCAACAGAAATAGAAGCCGCGAGTGGTGGTAGTTCAGCGTTTGGTTCTCAGACCTGATCTGCTTGTACAGCTCTAATTTCCTCCTAATTCCAACGGGACCACCTCTGTTACTCCCTGTGGGGCATTCCAGGCTCCAAATGATCACTTCCAGAAGCAGTAACAGAAAATTACTTTTAAGTTCAATTTTAGGTTTATTTTCAGTTTACCGCTGGATCAACAGGATAGCTTCTCCCTCCTCACTCCAACACAAAAGGCAACCTTCCAACAAGCACTTTCAAGAGACATGCTTGATGCTACAATTAATTTATAACAGACACTAAAACTCCATTTGGGCAAATCTAAACAAACTCTGTGGTGCCAGCGTGCTTTTCTTTCAGCACTCTGTGACAAAGCACAGGTGAAGCCAATTACCAGCCAAGTCTAAGAGAATTTACTCCACTGCCCAGTGAAAATCCACAAGCAGCCAAACTCCTGCAGGATTAAGAACACAAACCAGCAGATACAACTTCTCTGAAGAAGCTGGTTTTTCTCTACTCCTGACATTATGGCTTTTGTTAGATGACTGCTTCTCTTCTACCTTGAAAAACTTAAAACTTTTGTTGTTCTTGTTTCCATCTCCAGATGTTTTACCCCTCCTGAATACAAAGACTCAGGTTGACTGCTCCTTAAAAAACACTTTAACAAATTACCACTTCCTTTTATCATTGCTCAAACTAACCTCTGTTAATAAAATTAATCCATTTTAGCTCACCTTTCTGACATTAAATGTTGGAAAAGGCCTACACAGCAGCCTTATCTACACATCCACCTCAGAGAATCCACCTGGAACAGATGTCAGAAGCTGCCTGCAGTTTGAATTTCAAATGCCACCCATATCAGCCTACATCAATCACGGGAAAATATAGATCTGTTTGCTTGACTGGGAAAAGATTTTTGCCTTTGTAGGTGTAAAAGAAAATTTCTTAAAAACTGTCTCTATTGATTTTAACAACAAAACACCAACAAACCAAATCCCCCATTAACACTTGGGAGCAAATCCTGTGCCAAGTATTTTAGCCCTTCAAATAAGTATCTGACAAATAAAAATATCCATGTCTACTGCCCATGTATCACCATCTGACCTACCACTATATTTTCTTCCTTTTTTTCTTTCCCTAACATTTTTAATAGTCATATCATCTGTCCAGATGTGTTTAAGGAGAAGCCTTCATTTCTCTTCTCAGTCAGCCTCTTCTCCCAGGTAAAACGTGAAACAGGACAGGAGAAAAAGGCTCAGCCCAGAGGAGGTTTAGTTTGGATGCTACAAAAAACTTCTACACTGAAAGGCTGGTCAGGTTTTGGAACAGGCTGCCCAAGGAAGTGCTGGAATCACCATCACTGGAAGTGTTCTAAAAATGCATGGATGTGGCACCTGGGAACGTGGTTTAGTGGTGAACATGATTCACAGTTGGACTCGGGGATCTCAGAGGTCTTTTCCAACCTTAATGATTCCATGTTTCTGCAATTTAGGCCAGGTATCATGTATTTGTCATTGTATCTACTTGCCCTGAAGCACACAGGCATGCCTTAGAAGTCACATAATTAGAACAGTTAATGAATGATTTTAACATTGCAAGTCCTTAAGGGACCTGGAAACTCGACCAGGTTTCATGAATTTCCAACTAGGTGTGAGGAAGTAATGCAAAAAAAAAAAAATCTAGATGATTAAAGTTCCTTCCACAGGATAAATTTAGTCATTATAAGAAACCACACTTCAAGTTATTCAAATGAAGTACCAGCATCACCAGGGAACGTTCCAACACACTTCCATACACAAACAGCAAGAACAGAGAGAAGTCACAGATTTTTTTTAAACCCTCAGGCTTCTACTCTGATAAAGTTCTTAATGCCACACTGCTGATTAAAGCTAAACACTGATTCCAAATCAAACGAACACCACTTCTCCCCCAACAGGAAATGCTTAAAAGACCTTAAGTGGAACGTTAAACAGGTTAAATATAAAAAATTTAAATGCTAATGCACAGCACAAGGTCTGAAATTCCTTCAGACCCATGGCAGAGCAGGAGATGCAAAACCTACAGGTCTCACCTCTGGTGAGAGGCATAAAGCAGCAGAGGACAAACTCCCTCCTGCTCTCTCTAATCAGAACATCAGATCCTTGCTCTCTGCCAGCACCAACTGCTAGGGAAAATTAAAATGAAGTTCATGGTAAGTAAATTTTGACACCAGAACCAGCCACAGTAGTGGATGACAGGATGAGGTGCAACCTGGCTGTTATTGAAGAGGTCCTGCTCAGAGCCAGGACAGGAATGACTGGCACAAAATGCCCACAAAATTAAATCAGTCCAATCACTACACTGAAAGGCTCATTTCAAGGGGAAAGACACAAAGGGGAAAGCTCAGGAGAGTGCAGCTCATGGAAAACAGAAAACACCCAGTGGCTTATTTGAACAAATGCCACAGAAGGTGATTTTGAAGCAAAAATAATTCAGAAACAAGATCCAAGATTCTCAAGACCCACCACCAAATCTCTTCAAGCTTCTCAATCATGACAAACATCACAAGCCACTTCTGCAGTCTACACTGTTCATGGTTTCTAGGAGAATGTTCGTGTTCTCTTCCAGTGGCCTTCATTTACAGGCAATGGGATAAGGATGATGATGTCTAACAAGGCTCACATCAAAGCCTGCCTTGATAATCCTACAGAGTCATACCCACACTTTCAACACTTCCATAAAATTCCACCAAAAATGTTACAAGAAACAGCCCATACACCAAACCAGCTAATTTAACTTGAGGAGCAAGGCAGGATAGACCTTACCCCCAAAACTGAGAGTTTTCCATAGGAGATAAGCAAGTTGAGATACATTTAAGGTAGTCTGGCAGGCCTGTTTTAACAATAGAAAGGAAAATATATCCTGTATCAAGAATGTAGTGGAGTAAAGGCTCTGAGCTTACTCACGTTATCTTACTCTCCTCTGTAAGAAAGTGAGTCACAGTTCCAATAATTTTACAAGATTTAGTGAACACAAGGAGTGAAACAGCTTAGGACCATCAGTCTTGGTTTTCCCCCTTGCCCAGCACCATGCCTTCTGCAGGAATTCACTCTTTGCCCAGAATCAAACCACAGTTTCTGCTTCTTCCTCTTTCTCCTCCACTCCCCAACAGCAGCACACAATCCAAGTTCAAACGCTCGCACTGAAATTTTACAGAATACACAAGTGTCTTCAGTTACCAGCTACTAAATTAGGTACCCAAAAATATAAAAGAAATACTGTAATCAATAAAAATAAGACACAGCCAGACTCAAAATGAGCTTGTCAAAGAATCAGACACCAAATCCTATTCCAGACATAAAATTCCTCACTATGCAGTAAGAAGAAAGCTGTAACAAAAATAAAATGACAAGGAGAAGCTATTACACAAAATCTGCCTTTAAAAATGATCCTGTATCCCAAATGCTACTTGTACTTTGTGAATGTAACCAATTTGACAGGAGCAGTTAGTGGAAACAGATTGTAGTAGACACATGGACGTATTTCTACTCTTGATTTAACACAGAACTCTGACTTTTTACTGGTTTCTAACCTGAAATAAAACAACAATGAAAGAGAAGAGACAACCTCACTGCGCACAAAGAAGAGTCCACAGCTCATAGCAGCTGGTTTAGTTCTTCCACTGGCTCTTTCTGGATAGGGACAGTGGCATTTCCACAGACACAATTCCAAAAACACTAGATCAAAGTTTGTGCTGTTCATTTCTTTATTTTATTACTTAATGGGTGACCAAAACTGTAAGATTTGCATAAGCTTCAATTCCAGCTACGAAAACTAGGTTTTTGGAATTAATTTTAAATGTTTAAGTGCAGAACGTGGAAAAAATGTATTTGGTCTAAAAGCTATTTCTTTTTACATTAAGATGATTATATGGGCTCATATCAAGTACTTACTATGCATAGAGGTGAAGTTTGGATCAATAAAAAGCAGTATTAAAGGGAAAACAAAAGGACTGCCTTTGAATAGGGCTAATTAAATAAATGACATTTAAGTGAGAATATCTGGTGAATTAAAAAAGCAGAAATGGGGGGTGGGGGGAAAGACAACTTGACATCTCATCTAGAGCCCAAAAGGCAAGTGCAATCCATGACATATTGTTAGCTTCCTGTTCTTCTCCATGTCTGAGATAAATATGCTGCTTTATAAGACAGACATAAGAGTATCCATGTAGGTTTTAATTCAGACTATTAATACATGTGTGTGCACCAAAAACCCTCTTCATAAGAAAAGTGTTTGGAAACCCTACATCCACAAAGGATGTCCTGCATTTCTTACAGCTTGGTGAAGATAAACTTTGCACTGCATATGGAACTGTGTGCAATGCAGCTTTCCATCAGGAGAAACCCTTTGCTTGTGTTGTTTGGGCTTTGAAGAGCAAATATTCCACTAGAAAGAACACCACCTCTGTTAAAAAATAAACAAAACTCCAAATTATTCCCATTATCCTGTTGACAACAAAGCCTGTCAGTCCAGGTAGATGTGCTTCAGAGCTGCTATTTATCCCTTCCTCACCAGTTGAATTGCACAGGAGCAGCCTAATCCTGCTGCTTTGATCAGCTGCAGAGCTGCTTGTTTGGAACAGACGGATGCGCAGAGCCGTCACCGCCTGCAGTCACTCATCCCGTGCAGCTCCCAGCCTGGAAGTGAGCACCAGGCAGCACAGAAAAGAGCTGCCTTCCTTAATTACAGACCAAGAATATTTGCAAATAAATAGATGTACAGAACGCTTATTAAATGGGCCATTTCTTGTTAGGATCTGAGCAGATAGTTTTTCTCCCACGCACTGAAGGGAAGCCCAGGAGATGAATTTAAGGTTGTTGGTCAGAGATGGGTGGATTCTGTCTCCTCTTTTCCTCTCCTCAGAAACAGCTACAGGCTTTGCAACCCAACTGGGAACTTTCCTCCCCACCAACAAAAAATTCCCCCCAGTGTGATGTGCAAGAGCAGTACCGGATAAAACAGAGAGAACTGGCTCTCAGATGGCACACTCCCTGCTCTGTTTAGATTTCAAATAGCTATTTGAGCCTTTGTTTTCAGTTCAAATAACCTCTTGTCACCCTCCAACAGGGGAAACTGAAGATCTAGATAAATCAACTTTGCAAGGAAGCTCATGGCAATATTATGCAGAGCAGAAAGAATTAGTGCTGCGCAATGCAAGTGCGAAGCAGCTGCACTCGCTTCCAAAACAGCAGAACTGGAGTCGAACTAAAAATCCAGAAGTAGGACTCAATATTAAAAAATATCAATAATGTCAGTCTTGAAAAATTAAAAACTGAATGATGACCCAACACAAATCTGTATCCAGCTCATTAAAAAGAGAAGTTGTCAACTCTGACCATACATAACTCAAGTGACTAAGCATTGCACATGAAGCACTTCCTTATTTTTTGCTAATTTCTGTAAATAAACCTTAAAATTGAAAAATAGAGAATGACAAAACACCATTTCTCAAGGAGTCCAAGATGTATTGCCTTAGCCTAGCCTGTGGACTGGAAAAAGTAAAGACAAGAATGGAAAGAGAACTCAGTGGCAGTTTTCTCCATTCTGTTACAGCTAACTATTTTCATCTGACAAAAAATAATTAATTAAAATAATACCACCTCTTTGAGTTACAGTTTCAAGGAACTCCTAAAAGACAAAGCCTGTACTGACCTCAGATATTATTCTGAGAGGTTTGGTTTTACTTCCTCTATTTAAAAATCTCCCAACAGCAGAATCACATGAGGACTGCCAGGTCTGATAGACATTTGCAAAAGAACTTAAGGAAGTTGTGAATTTAGCACTATGTCTAAACTTCTTCCCCCTCTTTTTTTTTTTAATTTAGATTATTTCAACTAGATCCCCTGTAATTAGTATAAAGTGATGATACAGCAACATTACAGCAACAGAAACTGAACACTTCATTCTCAAGACTATGCTCTCACAAGAAGATCATTTTCAAACTCCAACATGATCTTGGCTGAAGTACTGCAAAATATTCATAGAAAAGGGTGCAAGTCCAAAGTTGCACAGAAATCTCATCTCCAGTGCGTGGAATAAATCCCCCTGCAATATTTTTATTTTGCACTTCCAACACAGTTCAGTATTGGACTTAACAAAAATAAAGCCCTTTGGTACCAGAAAGCTAAGGCAAACTTGTACCTAAAATTTGTAAGGTACTACTCACTATTTAAAAAAAAAAAAAAAATTTGAAAGCCCACAGTAACAACCATTATCTTGAAGTTCTTGTGCCACTTCCCCTTGCTACAGCAGAGAATCACTCATTTATCTGCTACTGCATATGGTGCTTGTCCAGCAAAGGTAACAGAAAAATTGAGAGTTTGGCCAAGAGCCATAACGGCAACTCCCCAAAGGATCAGCATAGCTGGGAGTTATGCTGGGGAAATTCAGAAGGCAGGAAAAGAGTAATGACAGAAGCCTTCTTGAACCACTCTAAAGACAGAAACAGTGCATGTAAGTGAAAATAGATGTTCAAATAGATGTTGAGCTAATTATGTACAGAACAGCACACAATGCTGCAATTCCCCTTCCTTACTTGATAAAGCTTCCAAACATCTCAGAAAATAATTATCACACATAAGACTAGCCACCATGAGCCACATGCTACTGCTAAATGCAAAACAAGAGAGGAAAAATAAACCAAAACAAAACGAGAACCGTGGCCAAGGTGGTACGAGGGTGACAGAGCAGAAACATCTCCTGCCAACCTTACCCCATTGTGACCCATATACCTCAGTAACCACGAAATCACTCCCAAAAGAGATGGAGATGGCAAAACCCCCTGGCACGCCCTGCTGACCACACAAAAACCATCCAATAAAATTGCCTCACATGTAGAAGACAGCAGAGTTGCTACAATTTAGGTTTGCTGCCTTTGGTTTCAAAACAGCCAGTTAACATATCCCTGTAGGTTAGGTAAAGACTCGTGTTACTACTGAAATACCAAACTAAAGGATTTGGCAACTGAGCCTTAATATATTATATTACCAACAGCAGGGGGAAGCTTCTCAGCTGGTGAAGAGTTCCTGCATCAGCAATCCCTGACTGACAGCTGGGCTGTACCAGCCTCCCTCTCCATGTCCCCAGGGAAGTGAATTCTCTGCCTCATGACTCATTCATTACCCGGATTTGTGCTTAGGCAACTCCAAACCCACATCAGGCTCCTTCCAGTGCTGGATTCCTCCTGAGCTGGAAGAACATCTGCTCCATCTGGAGTGCTACCACCACATCAAGCCCGCTCAACCCACTGACAACAACACCTGGAACTGAACCTGGAAGAGATGCCTGAAAGCAGAAGAAACTGAAAGTGAAACTGGTACAGATCAATTCTAGCTGAGCTGCATTTAGATCCTTAAAACGAGAGGGGAAGATTTGAAAGCTCTTTTGTCGGGACTTTTGGAGCCTTTGAGGCTCAAGTTTAAAGCCCTATCTAACACCACCGGTAGCAAATTGATCTTCCCCTCCAAGAAGGCACGGGTGCAGATAACACCACAGCCAAAGACACCAGCTGGGGGAGAATTTGGCACTGATGTCATATTAGTTAAATCCACACCATAAATGATTGTCAAAATCATCACCTCCAGCATCCAAAATGCAATCTCTATATACACAAATATCACCTGTGAGCATGATTTAATCTAGTTTGCTCACAGACAAGCAAAAGTATTTTGATTTTTCCTTTCCTTCGTCCTCCCTGGGAAGCTTTCTTGTCTCTAGATGATAGTGAACTGCAATCTCCTAAAGGCTTCAGAAGCACATGAAACTTCCAAAAGTTGTTTTCCTGCACCTTTGTTCACCAAGGTGCAAGCAGAACCAAGGCACGGTGCAGCCAAGGCTTCCAATGGAGAAGTGTGTTCTCCTGTGGCTGGGCAGGGGACAAAGTGGACCTTTGCCTTGGACTGCTGCAGAGCTCAAGGACCGTGAAATAACATGGAATGCCTTATCAGGCTCTCAGATTATTTCTCTCCTTGCTTTCTGATTGCTACTTCTGATTAAGGAAGACAAAGTCACACCAAAATACATAAAATCCCATTAAGCTATTTTCAGAATTTACTTTATAGGTCCATCAGCCAATTCTCCTCATTATTAGCCCACTTTACTGCCTCGCCTGTGACTCACTCCTACAGCTGAGCCCATAAAGGATCTGGGTTCACCCTCAGCAACCACACCAATGCTCTGACACAAAGCATTCAAAACAAAGAAATTCATAACAAACTCATACAAATGCTTAATCAGCTGGAACAGGAGAGAATGAAAATAAAAAATGGGGGTTTAGACCAGCAGTGCCCATTTTTCCACCAAAGCTGACCCATGACAGGACTGACAAGCAGAGAGGCTGGCACTGAACTCTGCCTTGGCAGAGCTGGGCAGGGATGGGATCCCAGCAAGGAGGTTCCAGAATAGCAGCCTTGGCCACATGTCAGAGCAAGTCTGCAACTGAGGGACAAGAGAAATCCCAAATTATCAGCTCACCCACACTGATCTTTGCAGCTCCTCTGCTACTTTGCCCCACAAAGACATTAGAAGCATTTATAAAAGCATGCAAAAGCAATCACAGTAAAAATATAACCAAGGTTATAAACACAGTCTGGATGTCAAATTTGCCTCTTTTTCTATTTAGAGCTGGCATTTCAGCATGCAAAAAATTCTCACTCCCCCTCTAAAATGTGTGCTTGGGGCTATATAGCACATGCAAAATAAATTGCATTTATATTGGTATTTATATTCCCCTCTTCTTGACCACACTGCCTTGCCTCTCTTGTTTAGTCAAATAGCCTGCCAGCTTCTCATCAAGAAGTAGAAATTGGTTTTCTATCTCCTAGGAGATAAACAAGGCTTCCCCCCAGCTGAGCTGCTGAGTGCACAATTTGAGAAGAGTCAGAGCCCAGAAAGGCTCTGCACCATTCCAGTGATGTCTGTGCCCTCTGTGATCCCAGTCACCACCCTGGACAGAGAAAAACCACTTTAAAAAGTAAATTTATATATTTTCATGCAGTTTTCTTTGTGATTCTTAGTTAAACATAGACAACTCTGACTCACGGTGCTGCTGCCTTACAACTAAGGAATTTTATGTACTCTTGTCATGCCAGAGGTTAGTAAAATATGCTTTATACCTCTCCATGGTTTCCCCTTCTCAGTTCCCAAAAGAACTGAACTATAAGATCAGGCTTTCACACTTAGGCTATACTAATTCCGGGAAAAAAGGTTACCACACTCAACAAAGGCAGCATAAAACAATCTAAAATATCTTAACTACATGGCTATGTAATAAATAGAATAATATAGAAATTTTTGAAGTAATTTTTTTTAACAGTGGCTTTGTAAAACCAAGATGCTGTAGTTTTGCAGTTTTAAACTGTAACTAGTTAAAAGTTAAAGATTATATATTTACAAAAAGCACAGTTACATTTTACAATGAATTCATTCTTTTTGATGTCAAGCTGGAAGGCTACAGATACAGTGTTAAAAAAAGAAACAAAACAACACAGGTGAAATATGCAACTAGCTTTCCTTTTTACTTCAGAAATCAGGAGTCACCAGGACTGGGTTGACTTTTCGCCACTTTGTTGCTAATTGTAAAATTACCTAATCAAAGAGCCAGACCTTCTCATGTTGAGAGAACAATTGTGCAATAGTCTCTGCGTGGTGCAGCCTCACAGCAGATTGAGGAACACAAAGGACCACTCCAGGAAGAGGGACAGCCTTTGGTCCTCCACCACATCACAGAGATGTCACCACTCTGTGGCCACTGGCATGCTGGCCATTTTTCTGAAGCATCTCACAAGCAGCTATGATGTAGGAGAATGAAATCTCCTTCCAGGGACACTCTACTCATTCCCTTGCCCACAGCATGCATTTTTAAAGAGACAGAAACCAATCAAACTTAATTCATGTTGCATTATTCACTGAGTAGCTACAGTCTCATCCAAAAATCTTAATTGTCTAATAATTCAAGTCACCTGTATCAAACACAGCGCCAAAGGAATGACTAGAAAGCCAGAGGCTGTCTCATACACACACTAAATCTTGCTGTTAAGATGTCTAGCGAAGGCTTTTTTTGAAACAAAGCAATAAATACTGGCCTCTTGCATAAACATGTGCAGTGCTCTCATGTGTACAGCCACTGTGTGCCTGGTATCTCACTGCTGTCTCAGGAGTGCTGGCTGTCCATCTTCCAGTGTTGCAAATCTGCTTTCCAACCCTTGCATTCTGACCATTAACATGAAACCTGAAACATTCCAGCTAAATTACAAGCACTGTTAATTCCTCTAACCACAGACTGGCATCCTAATGTATGGGAAAGCAATGCAGGAAGGAAAAAGAAAAAAAAAGAGAAAGGCACAGCTGAGCATTTCTGATGTTGCTGTTATCCTACACACATTAAGGAATCATCTACACCCGCTCTGCAGCAGAAGGTTTGCAGATCTGCCAGAGAAACCTGGCTCTGGGTCCAGCCCTTTTCTGTGGGTCAGCCTGGACTGCCAGGTCCAGCTTTCAGCATGACCTCCTGCACTACACTCAGCTCTTGGGTTATCCTGGGTTTAACACCTCTCAGCACTCCATACCAGAGGATGCTGAAGTAAAGGAAAAAAGGGCACAGGACAAAATTACAGAGCAAAACGGTGAAAGGTCTACAAGGGAAACCATATGAGGAGAGGCTGAAGTCACTGGGTTTGTTCAGCCTGGAGAAAAGGAGACTCAGCAGAGTCTTCAGCTTCCTTATGAGGGGAAGGAGAGGGGCAGGCTCTGATCTCTGCCCTCTGGTGCCCTGTGACAGGGAGGGAACGGCCTGAAGCTGTGTCAGGGGAGGGTTAGGTCGGATATTAGGAAAAGGCTGTTCACCCACAGGGGGGTTGGGCACTGGAACAGGCTCCCCAGAGGAGTGGTCACAGCACCAAGCCTGACAGAGCTCAAGGAGCATTTGCTCTCAGGGACAGAGTATGGCTCTTGGGGATGGTCCTGTGCAGGGATAATACGAGTTGGGACTCCCTGATCCTTGAGGATCCCTTCCAACTCAGAATCTTCTATGATTCAATTAACTGCCTCTTCCTAAGCCTTGAGCCTGTTCTTTGGTACACTTAGGACTCGAGTTCTTCATGAAACATGAATGTGTCACAGCAATCTGAGCTGCTGCTGAAGTGCACAGAACACACCACAAAGCAGAGGAAAAGACTGGAGGCTGGCTCAGCAGCCAGCAAGTTTCTAGGCTTGTGCACACAGATGAAGCAGAGAATCAGCCACAAGCTGGCCATGGGGCAAATGGAAAGGGTGAGGAAGTCCAGCATTTCCACTGACCGCAATTAGGAGCTTCCTTCATAAAGAAATGGCAATCAACCTGCTAAACCACGTACCCCCAATGACTTTCTTGGTTACCCTGCATGGTCCCACAGCACCCCAAGAGCCCCAGGGAGGCTCCCGCTGGCTCCAGGAGACTTTGTGAAACAAGTGGCTCATAAGAAGTGAAAGAGCTCACAGCATCTGCAGGCAGGACAGGACCCAGAGCACAGCAGCAGGCCCTGAATGTACTCTCAGACCTCAACTTGAGAACCTGTGGTCTTCGGGACAGTAATGACATCAAACCTTGTGTTGGCTGGTTGTTTCCACAATCAACAAGTCGCTTTCAATCACCCAATCACTACTCCTTAGCCTGGGGACAGACTTTCTAGCAGAGCCTGCTGTGTTAGGACAAGGCATAATGGTTTTAATCTGAAAGAGGGTCATTTTAGATTAAATATAAGGAAGATTTTTTTTCCACAGCGAGGGTGGTAAGGCCTTAGCACAGATTTCCCAGAGAAGCTGTGCCTACCCCACCCCTGAAAGTGTTCAAGGCCAGGTTGGATGTGGCTTGGAGCAACCTGGGATAGTGGAAGGTGTCCCTGCCCATGGCAGAGGGCTGGACTAGATGACATTTATAGGTCCCTTCCAACCCAAACCACTCCCTGATTCCATCCTCTGACTCCAGCCCTGTCCCTAACCCGACCTTTATCCCACATCCACGTTACACTCATTACTGGTTAAGCACAGTTCAGCCTCCTGGTGCTCATCACCTCAGAGGAAGTCACGGTACCAGCAGCGTGGGCTGCTCTGAAGGCACAGAAAGTGGCAGGGCTGCTACAAAGCAGTGTCTGTGCTGACTTGCTGTGAGCACTGAACCGCTCCTGACAGCAAAATGACTTTGACATGAACACACGGTACTCCACATTTTCACACAGGCATCCGTGCTCCAAATACTTCAGCAAGCATCCAGCTGTTCTCTCTGGACCCTATTCCAACCACATGCACTGTTTACCTTTCAAATTTTACTGCTCCAGGGGAAGGGAAAGCAGACATCATCTCCTTCTCTAAATGCTGGTATGCTGCCAAGTTCTCCTGCTGTCCACCATTTGCACACTGGGAACTAACATTTTCCACAAGCCCAATAACCTATTTTTCTACAGCTAATCCAATACCTGGCATCAGGTCTCCAACTGAGGATCGTCATGGGATTTTTTTTTTTTGTTAGTTTACATACTAATTATAAATACAGAGGCTGAATTACAGCCTAGACAGAATTAAGGACCTGCATCTGGGGTGTAGGACACCAACCTCTGTGTGCTCATGGGTGTGTGACAACACACTGAAATAAAGACAAAGCATTAATCGCTTTGTGGCTGCTTCTGATGTGCAGCACTTCTGTTGAAGACTCTTTTAAGCCTTAAGCATTCCCATGTAAACAAAACCTCAAGCCGCTACAAAGTAAGCTTGTGCAATTGGAAATAAATGTTTATTTTGAAATAAAAAGAAGACAGCTGCATACATACAGACAAATCATAAGCCTTTGATCAATGCTACAAAGTATGTCTGCATATAACAAAAACTGTCAGGCTCATAACTTCCTCTGGAAAGAAAAAGAATGTGATGTCCCACACCCTACTTATTCACCAAGATTATTTATCCCCCTAAAGAATACTATTTTGTTTATTCAGTAACAGAAATAAATCCAAACTAAAGATCTGCAGCTGTCAGTTAACAGGGCAAGTACTTTACAAATGAAAGCAGAAACAAGGGTGGGATAACGTGGGACACGCTGCCAGTTTGGCACTCTCAGAATGCCCCAAACTTGCATCTCTTGCTTTCCTAATCCATCACGAGTAAAAAGGCGACCACAAAGATTACAAGCACCAGCAGAGGATATCTGTCACCACTAAAGCTTTTTCCCTTCCAATTAATATTGCTTTAACACCACCTCACAGTTTTGGGTTTGAATTCTACCCTAGAGCACCTGTACTCCCCACTCCTACCCCGATCCACCATTCCATCCCCACAGAACCAGTGTGATCCATGATTGAAAGGTGCCACTGGAATTCAGGATTGGGGTTAAGTAATTTCCATCATAAAAGGATACAAGAGGATGCTCTTGTACCATCTGATATTACAACAGTGATATTTGTTTACACAAGTATTAAAGGGAGGATAGATTTAAATATCTGAAAGGTAAATATTCTAGGAAATAATATTTAGAGTGGCCCCTGTCCATTCGAGCAGATAATGAGCATGAATAATTTACAGCTGCACTTTGGTGTCCGCTGCAGCCGAGGAGAGCAGCGTCGTAAGGAGCTTGGGGAGATGCCGACACATCTGCTCACCAAGTGGAATAATCAGGAGCACTCCCAGCAACAGTGGGCCAGTAACCTGTTTTACTTAGGTGACAAATGGAACAGGAAGTAGAGGGAGGACGAGGAATCAACAAGAAAAACAACAACAACAACAAAAAAACCCAAACCCCAGCATGCTCCCAGTGAGGTCAGAATTTCATGCTTTTGCCATACTGCACATTCTGCCTCAGAGGAAAACAGAGCTATGCTCAGGTTTTGCCTCTAAATCATCACAGATTCTTGCTAAAGGTATCTTAGGGTCAAAAAAGGGTGCCTGGTCTGGCACACTTCAGGCCTTCCTGCCGTGCCACAGGGACTCAGGAGCCAGCAATGATCTCCTGGGAGTAGCATCCACTCATCCCCCTTGTTATGGTAACAGTGAGCAGAACACAACCAACAGCTAACGAGGCAAGCACGCTCCAAAGAACTCTCCAGAAAGCCAAGCAAGTCTCGTTGTACAGCTGGGAATCCATCAACATTTGATACCTCTTCCAGTGATGTGCATGGGATTGAATTAACAGACTGAACACTAATTTCGTACAGATGTTGCTCAGGTGGAAGGATGGTGCAGGGTTCATCAGGGGATTGCCTTGTAAAAAGATGAGGAGCATCTGGAGGAATAACACTGGCATATAAAAACTGTCATTACAAAGGAGACAGATGGATGAAAAGAATGTATCTTTGAACAGATTAAATAAATCTATGTGTACAGCTAGGAACTGCCAGAAAATACATGCTACAGTCTGGAATAACTCTCATGAAACACAAGGAGCCACAGCACCTTGAAATTGTGTCAGGGGACAGCTATAAACAACCTCCTCCTACTATACAGCCTTGCTAGGTTTTGCTTATCCACCTCTACAAGGTTTTTTGTTAAAATCACAGTCCATTTATTACCCAAAAATAGGAAAAAGCAGATAGACATGGGTGTGACTCAATGTAGCACAGAGAGAAGGGTCACCATATATCCACAGAATAAACTGCACAATTTAGAGCCAAGACCCTCTTCCCAGCAGCACTTTGTCCACTAAAGTAGGACAAGCAACTACCCCTTGCAGAACTTAACAGTCATTCTGAAGTTAGGTTTGTTTACCCATCCACAAACAGAAAATGCCTAAATACAAAACCAAAGAAAGCTATTCATGACAGATTGCTCACCTATCACTTGCCTTGCCCATTATTTACAACATGCCTTGGTTGGGTAGCACTTTTTTCATTGTTTTAAAGAATTTCCAAAGTGCTTTCAGCATTCTACTAAGCAATAGGAAGCATTTCTGTCTACACACAAATTTTAGTGACTGACATAGTAAGCAGCCTGCAGCAGAAATCTAAGAAATTCATTCACAAATGCCAGATCACACATCCAGCCGAGCAGAATAAGAACCAGGAACAGCCTCAGCTTTGCTGTACAAAACTCCCTTGTCTTCACAATCCAATATATTATCCAAAGATTAGCTTACAATTCATGCAAGGTAAATCAAAGCCAGCTCTGGAGCTCTGCAGCGTGTCTGTGATCAACGAGATCAATTAGTAAATGGATTTTAGTTAGACCAGTCTAAAATGAGATTACATTAGGCTCATACTGGGAGGCTGGGTTTCAGTAGCATAGCCCTGTAGTTTCTGTGCTAAGCTCAAAATAACACAGAAGTATCCATTGCAAAATCCATATTAAACTGGAAACATGCAGGCCAACAGCCAGCCCCTGACAATAGCTACTACATTCCCTCCCAAAATGCAAGGAACTTGCTCCATCTCCTGTGAAAGGGACTAGAACAGTGTTCTGGGCATGGTTTGTGTGCAGTCATGTACTAAACCTGGCCTAAAGTTTCTATGAACAAAGGCAGAAGGGCTTAAAAAAGAGCAGGATGTAAGCAACATTCTTTAACAAGCAACAGGGATGGAAAAAAGGTGTTGATTAATTTCCAGCACAAAAGGTGAAGGAATTAGTGTGACTGTTCTCCACTTAAGGGCAGGCCAGGCAGACAGATTTAAATAGGAGTTGTTCAAAACAGTTTGGATTACATTCTCTACAGTATAGAGGAAAAGACCCAACCCCTCCAGAAATAAACAGAAAAGTGTTCTACTGATGCAAACTGTCTTAAGTCACTGCTTTCCTTTTGCTGAGGTTTTTAAAGCATCAAAGGAGGCAGAAGCACAGGTTAAAATTCTAACAGTGTTTAAGAGCATAAATATAATATCATTTTATTCTTCATCTCCTCTTGCTTTGCCAAATATGTTTACACACAAACATCACAGCACATTACAGAACACCACTGTAACATAAGCACTGAAAATAAATAAATCAAAATGCTGAATTATAACACTTACAACGAGCAACTCAAGCCCACCTTGAAATCCCAGATAACCCTAGCCAAGCCCAGCAAGTCACATTCCAACATCAGTCTACAAAGTTCCATTAGCACAGACACCATTTGCTCATACTGTCAATAATAAATCAATGGACAGAAGAGAGGAAAAAAAATGAAGCCTTATAATTGCTCCAGTCTCCCATAAAAACATTGCTGGATTTTCAATAACATTAGTAAGTTGTCTTTAAAAGTTACTATAGTCAGTTTGGCCTACACAGAAAACTTCAGCTCCTCTTAGTCTTATGCTGTTGGGGACAAAGGTTTGTGGGTGGGTTTTATGCAATTTTGCTACTATAAAATAATAAAGCAAGACTTTCCTCTTCACCAGGGTATGCTGAGTTTTCCAAAGATAACCCATAGATTTTGGACTCTAGGACCATAACTTTTTAGAAACCTAGTTCTAGGACCTGTGCTTTAAAGAAAAGTGTGATTCTTTTAACAAAATCAGTGCAATGAGTTGAGTAAGCTACAAAGTGTCAGGTTAAATCTAAAAATTACACCTGCTTGAGCATTGCTTCCACAAAGTTTTCAGCTTGGAATGCACCTCTGAAGAGTTTAAGGACAGAATGCCCCATCCCACACACTCTCTATTAAACTATTAATTATTGCAGCTCTGGTTTTAAAATTCTAATCGAAGAGCAGGTGGAGTTGAATCGAATTTTTAAAAAAAATACGTTATGTTAACTACATCACACCTCATTTCCCAGTTCTAATCAACAAAAGGAAAGCAATTAATGACCTAATATTTAGAGTGACCAGCATTAGTGATGTTAGACAACTGACTAGAGCAGGAGCAGCACTTCTTCTCCTGCT
The DNA here is from genome assembly GCA_013396995.1 of Dicaeum eximium. Classification (NCBI taxonomy): domain Eukaryota; kingdom Metazoa; phylum Chordata; class Aves; order Passeriformes; family Dicaeidae; genus Dicaeum; species Dicaeum eximium. Next base: position 668,115 of record VWZP01008554.1, read on the forward strand.
CTATAAATATACAAGAAGCTCAGAGACATGTTCAGAAATTAGTAAAATTAACTCTGCAATAGAAGTGAAAATAATAAAAGTAAGGAGGTTATAAAGCAGTTGGAAATACACATGAAGAGCAAGAAAGTAAGGACTGAAACAACACAGAGGCAAAAACTCTTCAGTATTTTAAAGGCAATAAAAGGAAGAAAGATACAGAAAGTAAAAGGCTCCATTAAGAAATTTTGTACAGATTATCACTTAATTAAACAACTACTTAAAATGCAGTGAGCTTAAAACCAACGCCTAACTAGAATAATCTAGAGTAGTCAGAGGCAAAAAACACATGCAAAGAAGAAGATATACTCATGTCCCCATGGGAGAGGCAGCACAGCATTCAGGGAGGACACAGAACAAAAGGATGAGACTCTTCCAGCTCAAGTCACCAGTAACAAACCAGGAACCAGTGTCTCTCCAGCACAGCTATCTCCCAGAGTGGCTGGCTCTCACAGGAAAACAAAGCTCTATTCTCAAGCAATGAAGAAAATACTTCCACCACTGAATGACCTTATAAGCAAGAGGAATCCAGCTGTTGCTGTCTCAAACTATACAAAGACATTTATTGCCCCAATGAAAGAGGACAAAGAGTTCTAACAATCAAATATAGCATGCAGGCTGTGAAAGGCCAGGCATTTGCCCATCAGGATATTAAGTTTACCAATTTAGGAGGACTGAGGACAGAAAAGTAGCAGGACTACGTGTCCAGCACCCAGTGCCAAGAAAAACACAACTGTGGGTTACAATTTGCTTACCTTCTATAGAAGGGGCCTGGTCCACAGCCGCATATAGCATCTCTTTCAAAGCCTGCAAGGGAGGGGCAGAGAACAAGGAACACAGTTAGTATTAAAAGAGAAAAAAAAAATATTACACCTCTGCGATATGCCTGTTTGAAAACAAAAGCAATTAAAGGCCTTTCATCCTGCAGACTGGCACAGAAAGCTATAGTACGTGATGTCAAGGCTATCACATGTATTTCTGTTCACAAGTGAAACAGGTTCATGTTTACTGACTGCTTTGTTTAGAGCCTGTTATCTTACTAATCTATAAAATTTATTCCAACTGTACATTTCAACATCTTCCCTCAGAAAAATGTTTCCCAGTTGGTAGGATGCTAAAGGCTTTACATTAAAAAAAATGAAGAAATAACAACAAAACCTGAAGTGTTGCGTGACACAGAGGAGTTTGTCAAGGCAAATGGAGGAAAAGCAGCCTCAGGGATTTCTCATCAGTGTTACATAGGAGCACAAAAACACAGATACATTCTAAAAGCTGAAGACAACATGATGAAGGAGATTAGGGAACCAAGGGTGATGGCCTTCTCTAGAAGTGGCAACTGAAGGGCAACATTAACACCAGCCAGAATTAATTAATTAATTAATCAGGTTTCAAGTCCTGGAGGCACCATGAGCTGCCTTGCAGCCCCTTTCTGGAAAGCCTCTTTCCAGGCAGTTGTCAAGGTGCTGGTATTACTCCAGGCACAGGTTAAAGATTTGCTCACTCACATCCACATAAACTGAATTCAGATCAATGACTGAAGGAATGAGGCAAGTTCAGGGGAGGGTCACAATGATGGTCAGAGGACTGGAGCACCTCTGCTATGGAGACAGGGTGAGAGAGCTGGGGGTGCTCAGCTGGAGAAGGCTCCAGGGAGCCCTTAGAGCCCCTTGCAGTGCCTAAAGGGGCTCAAAGAGAACTGGGGAGGGACTCTGGACAACAGCCAGGAATGACAGGACAACAGGGAATGGATTCAAACTGACAGAGGGCAGGCTTGAATAAAATATTAGGGAAAAAAATTTTCCCTGTGAGAGTGGGAAGGCCCTGGCACAGGTTGTCCAGAGAAGCTGTGGCTGGCCCATCCCTGAAAGTGTTCAAGGCCAGGTTGGACAGAGCTTGGAACAGCCTGGGCTGGTAGAAAGTGTGTTGGAGTTGGAATGAGGTGATCTTTAATGTCCCTTCCAACCCAAAATATTCTAGGATTTTATGAATAACCTGAGGCATAACTTTGGAACTAAAAGCCACAGGAAAGGACCCATTCCTACTGCAAAGTGATTTGCTTATAAAAACCTCACACCTTAATGCCCATACTGAACCTCCTCCACCATCACAAAAAACTGACTTTATTCCCTCATTTTTGAGCCCACAGAAATCTAACACAAAAAAGTAATTCAGGTCTTCTTACTTCCTATCTATTCTACCTGATTCTCAACATATCCCAGACTCCTGTAATCCTGAAAGATAGCAGAAGCAGAGGTGTGTGTGTCATAGTGCCCCAGGACAAAACCTCCCAGCCCAAATGAGAAATCCCCCAACACCCTCGAGGTAAAAACCATCAGCTCAGCAGCTGGGAGCTGAGTGCTGTTGTAACGGGGCGACCCTGTTGGGTAAACACAAAGTCTAAAGGACAAGTCTGTTTATCACAAGATACCCAAGGTGGCTGCTTACACCAGTGGCAGCTCTGGCATCTCTCAAAGGTCTGGCTCCTGAGTCCACAGAGGTCTCAACAAAGGTCGCTTGCATAATTGTTTTCCCAACTGAGCCACTGCTGGATGATCCTCATTCCAGCAGCACAGCCCTCCTCTACTCTTGGTGCTTTTCTAAAATTCCTGGGGAGCCCTGGCCACTTCAGTCCCTTCCCTCCATGACTCACTGGTCAGCAGCACATGATCTGCACACCAAGCAGCTGAAAATTCTTCCTCCTTTTCCATCCCAGTCGTCATCCTCACCTACCTGTAACTTTTTCCATGAACCACAACCTCAGCGTGACACAGGATAAACAAACCAGAAGAGACAGCACATTGAAAGTCACTGCAGTAACAACTCATCTCTTAACCCACCCAGAGGTAAACCCAGTGTAATTCCTATCTCTGGTTTTATCAGTCATTTTTAAAAAAAAACAAATTAAAAAGGACAACATAGACAGTCCTGCACTAAGCAATCTTGAAAGCTAAAGGTGTCAGTTGTCCCACAGACCTCTCCCCATGCAGACTGACATAGTGCAATCTGGCAGCTGCAGGGCAGCAGATTTTGTTACTGCTTTCCTGACCTATATAAGTAAACCAATAACCTGAAAGACTCAGTGCTCCCTCACACCTAAACTATTTAGTCCTCTAGATTACAGAATTTTAGAACCAATCGTTTACAGAAGTTATCCATCACTGTCAATGTGAAACACTTCAGAATGACTCTTTCTGCCCTCGAACTACACAAAATGGGTTATTTCCCTGCTTTAGACTGTGCCAGTGCTACACCTTGCATCATCAGTAAACTTGTGTAAATACATATGAGAGAACAAAGAAAAAAAAAACGGCAAAAAGAAAACACTTGCAAATGCAACCATCAGACCTTATAACAGTGAACAAAATCAAGGACAAAAACCTTAAAATACTCAAAAAAAACCCCACTGTTTTAAAGGAGTCTTTCAAACCACTTAAGCTCCTCTAAGCTCCTCTGCCACCAGCCCGAAGGACAAATAGTGAAATAGCACAACAGATTTGTGTCAGGAGGTGGCAAGCCTGGGTGTGAACTGCCTATCATGAAGCTGGGTTTGACGAGCAGAATTGGCCACCTCCCAAAAACTGAAAGCCTGTTTCTGCAAGAGACACTCTGAAGGCAAGCAGGCAACCTCAGCTACCAGCTTCCTCTCCCCCCACCTACTTCCTGCTGCAGGTGGTGTCTGGGAGAAAAGATGCCTAAAACTCAGCAACCTGTTTCTCTTCTGCAACAGAGAAAGGACTTAAAACCTGGGGTATCCCTCAAAGGGAAGGGAGGTGACCTGCTCACACCTTTACCCATCCCTCCCATGAACTTTGCACCTGTAACAGCTGTTGTGCTCCTCCTCCCTCCCCAGCTGCAGCAATTTCAAAGGCATGGTGTACTTTTTCCATAAAAATGCCATCAGACTTCTGCAGAGAAACAAATTCAGGCCGGATTAGCTGCAACCAAACAGCCATCTGGCAAGTGTACAAGTGAGTTGTACAGTTCCATCAGCTGGACGTGCACATACACACTTACACTTAGAAGCCTGAGCAGGCAGAGCAATGCTCTCCTCCTGAAAGCAATCCAGAGAGGGACACCAGAGCAAAGAACCCAGGAGGGTGTGTGGATAAACAGAGGACTAACAACCCCAATATCTCACTGCATCAAAAATGAGCATTATATGCAGCAGAGCACACTCGGCCATAAAAAATGCACCAGCTGAAATTCATGCAAGAGTTACCTGAATTTGTTCAGTACTGTTAGAAATGAGAATTCAGTAGTCTGACACAAAAAGTTGAGATTGTGTTTGTTTTCATGTTTTTCCTGTTTTCCATTTTTCCCAAGGAACTGAAGGATTAATGAATAGCCCAAAACTTTTAAGGCAAAGCATACACTGAAGCAGTGCATATCACAGCTGTAGTTTAACAGGCTAGGAAAATGTGACTCACTTTACAGAAGAAAATACACTGCCAGAGCCCCTAAAACAAGGTGAGTAAACCCTTTCAATGCTGCTGCCAGGGTGAGGCACATCCACATCATTTAATGCAATCTTCAGAATGGAAATTTGGAATGGAAAGCCAAATCAAGTCCATCAAGGTTTGTGTAAAGCTCCACATTATTGTTGGCTCAGTCATGGTAAATGTCTTTGGGAAAAGTTTAATGAAACAGAATAGCATTCACTGCCATTTTCCTTCTTTTCTGTAAGCCAAATGCTCCTTCTCAAAAAGTACTGGTCACTGCAGAGATTTTGCTAAAAGAAAATAAGAATTAAGTCACATCTATCAAAATATATCTTATCTTTGCCTGTTTAAAGAAAATTAATGTTTTTTTCTCTCCCTAAAGCTCTTACCCTGACTATCAGCCCTAAGCCTGGGCAACTTCCATACTTCCTACAAGCACACTTAGAATACTTAAACTGATTATTTTTGGAGGGAAAGAGCATGTTGATGGTAAGAAGTTTTGAGGACTGTCAATTGTTACAGACCACCTGAAAGTGAAACTACATTTTCAGGTATTGGACACACAACAATCCCATTCATCTTTCTGAGCTTATCCCCAGCAGATCACACCTGGTCTGACAGGCAAAGCTCCCACAGGCACACTTGCTCCAAATCCCATCAAGAGATCTCACAGGTTACCTGGGTCCTGCCACACTCCAGGAATCACCTGCTCTCCAGTGGAAATAATTACAAATACCAGAGTAGAAAATTAAGATGAGGGCATGTAAGCTTTAGAGAAAGCAATTTCTGCATCATCTTTCAGTCCTTTCATGGGGAACAGCTTCCAACTGCAAGACAGCAGGGTTAGATCAGACATTAGGCAAAAAATCTTGAGGGTGGGGAGGCCCTGCCACAGATTGCCCAGGGAAGCTGTGGCTGCCCCATCCCTGGAAGTGTCCAAGGCCAGGCTGGATAAGGCTTGGAGCAGCCTGGGATAGTGGAAGCTGTCCCTGCCCACAGCAGGGGATGGGACATGATGATCTTTAATGTCCCTTCCAACCCAAACCATTCCAGAATTCTGTGATCTTGAACTTGATATCCTGGCAACAGGAAGAATCTTTTTAGAGTTAAAACCTACCCAAGAAGATCTCTCACTCTGAAAAGGTGGTTCCTGAGATAATTAAGAAGGAAAATATATAAACTGTGAGGTGAGGAAACATTATAACACTATTAAATATACAAATAACATTTTAAAATGTTACTATGACACCTTCTGTAAGCAGCACTGCACACAAGTAACAGGCAAAGTTTAACCTCACATTTGCTAATCGGCACCTGGGAATTTTTCTGGACAAAGGAGGGCTGGGTGCTTTTTGCCTCAGGTATAATCAACAAGTAAACGGAGGTAGTGCTGGGCTTTTATGCACTGCACCCACACGACCACCAGTTACTGAATAATAAATGCCAGGCTATTCCATCACTGTAATATGCATAAGCAGGAGGCTGACTCACATCCAGCCAGCTGCAAGAAGGCAAACAAAGAGTTTGAAAGTTATTACTGAAAGGCAGGGTGAGGTTTGTGTTTTCCTTCACTCCACATTAAGCTGTCTATCCAAGGAGGAGATTACTTGTGATTAGAAAGAGTAACAACTCCAAGGAAGTTTTTACTGAAATCTACATCTTAAACTGGGATGGAGAAAGGGATAATGACATAATAGTAGTGCCCTAGTTAAAACAGCTGAAAATTAACCTCCCATAATGAAAACAGCGGCAGACGAGCAGCAGAGCTCTTCACACATTAATCAAGGTGTCGTAGTTCACTGGGTCTCCTTACCCTCTCCCCACAGCTGTTTGCTCAGCACGAAGCCAGATATTTCACCCTTTTAATTCCTCCTTGCCTTCCCTTCCCTTCCAAGCCACCTCCAAAGCTGCTCTTAGGAAGATATTCAAGTTTTCTGTTTCCAGGAACAGAAGACAGCTCTCACAGGGATAACCCATCAGAGACATCATGCAGAACTAAGCTGGCTCTTTATTTTATCAAGACAATGGTCTTCCTCCTCCTCAAAGACTGATGGCATTATTTGGCCATCTAGCTCTCCACATAATTCAGGGAGATCACAATATTATTGTAAAGCCAAATCCAACTGCAGTTTTTATTTAAACATCCGTTCCTCTGCAGTCAGGTAAAGGAAAACAAAGGAAGAGTGAAAAGGGTAGATATAAACTTTTCAAGCTCGACATTATAACAAAGCAAGCTAAGATAAATGTGGTTTTCCTTGCAAATGCAGACAGATTAATATGGATAGCATAAATAAATTGCTATTATAGTGCTAGGGAGAAAACACAGGCCTTCAAACAATAACAAATGTTGCACGGTTTTAACTGAGTCAATCAGTCAAGAAGTTTTGCTGATCACGGCTGTCCTATAATCAGCTTTCCGTTGTCTAGATTTAATTATTACTTGCGGAAAAGACACCGCTGGCACCTGCCACTTTTACTGCTGACGCTGAAATAGGAAATGGTTTTACTACAAATAACCACCTCCAGCTCCGTCCAGCTCAAAGCAAGCCCAGAACCGGTGTGATGAATCTGAAACGAAGCAATCAGCGTGACCTTTAGCAGGCTGGCGCGATGGAGCCCGAAAAAAGCTGTGTTCTGCAGCTACTTCACGATGAATGCAGCAGAACTTGGTGCGAGCAGTGCCCACAAACGCCCCGACTCGAGTGTGAGCCAGCGAGCTGCAGAGCCTTACTCAAAGACGGTCCTAAAGCGGGAGTTGAGGGGGGTTCGGTGCCGTGTTTGGGGGGCTCGGAGGAGCCAGAGCGGCACCGGCGGGCCCCGGCTCGGCAGGGATCT
>VWZP01008554.1:676264-687824 GCA_013396995.1 Dicaeum eximium
AGGAGTAGGATGGGATGAGATTGGCGTACGATGGTTTGTGATGGAAAGGGAACGGGGTGGAGATGAGGGGAAATGGGAAGGGGAGAAGGGCAGCAGGGAGAGTGGTGTGCACGGGGGGAAAGAAGTGGCAGGATGGGGAGGGATCAAGGGGAGGAAAGGCGGAGAACAGGGGTGAAGATAAGGGAAAGAGTAGGAGAAAGTGCAGGAAAGAATAAGAGTAAGGACTGAGGGAGGAGGGAAGCTGGGCTGACAGGCCACAAAAGATAGGAGAAAAGGGAAAGAAAGAGAAGAGGGGAAAAGAAAGGGAGAAGAGGGGAAAGGGAAATTTTTCTAAAAGTTGCATGGTCTCCATCGCCTTTGCCGTGTACAGCCCATCAATGCCGGGACAGGGGGAACAGCGACCCCAGGGCAGCAGGATTTTAAGATGCCTGGATATTTAGGGGCTCGGTTTGGCATGGGAGGAAATTCCTTAGGAGCACAACCTTCCCAGGGCAGCTCTTGGAGCAAACCCACCTGCACGGGGCCGTGTCTGCCCTGGAACACACACCCCTGGGGCTGGGCATTTGCTACCCACTGCATCATGGCCTGAGAGACCAAACTGCACCTGCTCAGAGTGGGGCTGCAATCCTTACCCCAAGGATTCTCGGTGGCCTTAACCCTGCCCCTCCCCAATTCCTTGGTTTGGGGGATTTGCCGCATTTGGGATTAATTTCGGTTTCCTTCAAGCCACCCAACCTTTGGCACAACTTCAGGTGACAGTTTTCGGCTTTTTCCCACCCTGGCAGGGTGAGAAGGTCACAAGGTCCGTCCCCGGCAGCAGCTGCAGGAGCATCCCCCCATCCCCGACACCCGCAGATCTCGTTCGCTGCGGAGATTTATGGGGTCCTGTGGCAGGCCCGGGGATCCGTGATTTGCGGGGGCTGAGATTCGCCTGGCTGCCACAGCGGCGCTCGCTGATACCATCTCTTAATTACGTTTGCAGCAAAGCCTTTAACGAGCAGAGCCCCGGTGCTCGGGCTGACCCCGGCACGGGCCCTTCGCGGTGGCACAGCCCGGCTGGCATCCCGCAGGTCACCGGCTTTTCATGCCTCTGAATGCTGTCGGGCTCCCAGAGGTAACTCGCAGCGGAGGGCAGGAAAGGGGGTTAGGAAATAAATATTCTCTTTGTTATTTGAGGGAGGCATTGCCTGGAATACGTACTGGGGTGTGTAATAAATTCATGTCTTCTGATACGACAGCTGGCAAATTTCGTGATGGAAAGTAACCGGTGACCCCCCTCCCCCCCTTCTCTTTATTTATTTTATATCAATAAATGCTATTTTTTTTTATCATTAAACGAAGACAGACGGTAACAGGGAGGCAGAGCAGAGGCTAGGTTCTTTGCTCACCATTGTCCTGTGGAAACAGCTCCATTCAAATATCTGATTGGCAAATCCCTGCCTCCCGTTATCAGACACCCTTTGGGACCACACTTAGCATCCTAGTGTTTCACTGCTCTGCTGGGACTTGGGGCTTTCCAACTCCTCTAAAGGTTTCAAAACTCTCTGCATATTCAGGCTTGGGGGAGGAATGCAGGAAGGGAGAGAGGGCGAGGAGGAGCCTTAAATGAAAGAGGAAAGGCCACCACTCTTGCCTGCCTCTATTGCCTTCTGCCCACAGCTGGGTAGAGGGCAGGCAGGGGGAATCCAGGCCACTCTGAAGAGGGGTGCTGGTCCCAAAAAATCCTAGTCTTGGGTCTGGATCTCAGTCCCCACAGCTCAAGTTTAGATCCCAGCCTCTGTACCTTAAGTCTAGATCTCACTCCCCATACCTCCCTTCCACCAGGCTGCCACATTTTCCTCATCTCTCTCTCTCTTTTTTCCAGGAAAGAGTTTGCATTGTGATTTCCCCCATGCTGTTGTAGTTAGGGGAAAAAAAAATCATAGAAGCAATGTTATTTGCATTTTGAAACCAAGCAAGGAGAAGCTGGAGTGGGCTTTCCGCCAGTGCAGTCTGGCACTTGCTTTGTTGGGAGCATATAGAATAATTTATAAATAGCATGGTGGGATTTTTTAAAAATATATAATTATACTTTTAAAGCTTCTGCATCGCTGGGGAAAAGGAATCTTCAAAAAAGGCTTTAGAAAAAAGAGTCTTGCTGAGGGAAAATTTGCTTTACTGGCATTCATAAAATCACAAAGAGGAGGGTTTTCCATCGCAGGAGACAATGCAAGAAACTCATCGACCTCCTCCCACCTTCTCCCCAGGCAAAAGGATTTTAAGATGCCTGGATATTTAGGGGCTCGGTTTGGCATGGGAGGAAATTCCTTAGGAGCACAACCTTCCCTGGCCCTGTGAGCAGAGCAGGATTTGCTGAGCCTGGACCGTGGGGTCAGGGGGATTGGTGTGATTTACTAAATTCCCTTGCTGTTCAACATCAGTGGGATCTGGGAAGATAAACTCTCCACTAAAAAAAGAAGGAATAGTGCCCAATCCCAGGGTTTTGGGAGCAGCAGCACATCCCAACCTTGGTGCAGAGGCAGGGGAGGCGCCAGGAAGGGCAGAGGCTGCTCTTTGCATCCTTCACTGCCCTGCCCTGTCCTGCCCCACCCATGTGGTGATTCCTGCTCCAGAGCGATGACCCAGAGGCTTCACTGCCTCTGCTTGGAAAGGAAGACAGGGAATAAATAAATGCAGAACTAAAAGCAAGTTGGGAGTGAGCTTGATGTGGAACAACGAGGGAGCTGAGTAAATCACACCGAGAGAGGCTGCCCTGACTTCCAGGATCAATAGAGCATCAGCCCTGGGCTTGGCCACCCCCAGCCTCGAGCCCTTCCATTTGCAGCTGCATTCCTGGCGGTCTTGAGGAGCGGGGTCGATAGATCAGATTTCCCACTGCAAAAATGCACAAATCCTCTGGCAGCCTGAGCTGCAGCTATTGATTTTTCTCATATTTCCTCTCCCTGCTGGCAGAAGATGAGGGTGTGATGATGAGCATGAGGAGCTGGGGGGTCCCAGGCCCCAGGGAAGAGGCAGAGCACAAGGTCAGACTGGGAGCAGCCCAATCCTCTGGGAGAGGTCAGGGTGTTTATACAGCCAGGTTAGCTGCCTAAGGAAGTTCTTTTAAGCCAGGAGGACCAGTGGCTTCCAGGACATCATAATGCAGTGGATTGATCTGATTCCAGTGGCAGGGATGTTGGTATCCATCCATCCTTTTCCATGCACTGCCCTGGCAGCTCCTGCAGATTTTCCAAGGTGGGTAAGTGATGCTTTAGTCCCTGTTTCAGGATGAGACCTGCCAGGAGGGACCATGCCTTCATCCACCTTGGATGCAGCAGGGTCAGTTTACCCACTGGCTGGATTTGATCCATTGGGACTGGAGTCCCTCACAGAGGTGGATTTAGGACTCGAAATTCCCAACACGGATGGGGCAGCTCATGCAGATGTAGGTCTGTGGGCAGTAGCCACGCCCTGCTGAGCTTGCATATCATCTGCCCTGCACTCCTCAAGGCAGGATTTTCCCCATGCTTCGCTCATCCCGTGTCCACACACCTGATGTTAGAAGTCCCAACGTCAGGCAGCAGCGTCACCCGGACTGGAAGCCATCCGTAGGTTTGGCTGCTGCTGAAACACTCATGGACACAGATACACGGGGAGAGAAGCAGCTCCCTTTTTCCAGGAGTGTGCCCTGTGCTGGGAGCAGAGCTGCCTCTGCACGGGGTGACCTTTCCCGGGCTGAGTCACAGCTCCTCGCGGCTCACACGTGTCCCCTTGGCTCTGCTGAGCTCACAGCAGCATCCTGCCTGGAATCCCAGCCAGGGAATCTGAAACAACCCATCTGCCCAGGCGGGTCAGTGCCCCTACCAGGAGTGTGGTGTGCCCCAGTGCCACAGAGGGATGAGCCCCTGGGAGCTGTGCCAGGGCTGGCTGGGCTGGGACAGGCTGTGCTGCCTCAATCCCGGAGCAGATGGGGGGTTTCACGCCCTTCCCTGGTGTGTAAGTGATTGCTCCTGGATGCTTTCCAACCCACATATATGTGCCTGCTTTAATTTATGCACGCTTGCTTTGTGTGAGAAGACAGCAGCTGACCAGTGGTTAAGAAAACTGAACACACTGAAAAGGTCTAAAATTAGAGAAGAAAAAAGAGCTGCTTCCTCCAAGCCTCAGAGCTGCCTGAGCTGCTTCCAGGAGAGCCTGGGAAGCACCTCCAACCTCCCTGATCCAGCCCTGGGACTGCTGCACTCCCTCCTGAAGTTGAAGGGAGCCTGTGCCTGCTGCACCTCACCATGTCCATAGGATTGCCCCACCGTGCTCTGGGGCAGCATGGACCCTTACCCCTTTGGGATGTTTTCCAGGGGACAGGGGCTGGTAAACTGCCAGGTGGCCTTGGGAACGTTCCTGTCCTGTTTACACCAATCTCACTCCCCTTGTTAAACACGCCCCTGCCTCCCCCCTGCCATCCTGACTGCTGGCCCTTTCCCAGGGGAATGCACCACATGAGGGGAGTGAAGGAAACAGGGTAGCACCCAGCAAACAGCAGGAAAGGAGGTGGCCTGGGACAATAAACAGCATCCATGGAGCTGCTGCTGCTGCTGGGTCACACAGCCAGTGCCACTGTCACACCAGAGTCACAGCAGGCTGTGTTGGAAACACGAGATATTGGCACCGATGCTGCAGGCACCCAGCTGCCACAAGCACAAATGCTGGATGATGTGTCACCACAGCTCTCTGCACTAAACTGGTGTCCCTTATCCAGTAATGGCAACAAAAAGTTGGGTGCCAGCGAGCTTGAGGTGTGTGGTAATAGCTGTGGCAGAGACCTCTAAAGCTGGCTGGACTTCCTAGGAGTTTTTGGAAATCCTGGCATAGCTTTGTGGGTTTTTTAACAACCTCTGGACCTTATCAAAGTGCACAAAAGGCCACAGGCTTCCTATTTGCAAGGGCTGTGGTCAGAGGTTATAGACAGGTGGGAGTAAATCTCTTCTCCCCTGTGACAGGACTAGAGGAAACGGCCCCAGGTTGCTCCAGAGGAGGTTTAGATTGGATATTAGGAAAAATTCCTTCACTAAAACAGTTATCAAGCACTGGAACAGGCTTCCCAGGGCAGTGGTAGAATCAAGGTCCCTAGAAGTGTTCAAATGAAATGTGGATGTGATGCTTAGGAACACGTTTAGTGGTGAACAAGGCAGTCCTGAGTTAATGGTTGGACTCAATGATCTTAGAGGTTTTTCCAACCTTAATGATCCTGTGATTTTAGGAAAAGAACAGCTGCTCCTGCCAAACCTGGCTTGACCCTGCCTAGCTTGAACCCTGAGTTGTGAGCATCCTTAGGGTGCCAGCTCCTGCTGATGTCCCCAGTGGGTTGCAGGTGCCAGACGTTGTGCTCCAGTCTGCTGGGACATCTCCTGGGACAGCATTAGGTTGGCTGTTCCACCCTGGAGGGTCTCATTTGCTCTGGAGAAGGAATCACATGTCTCAGGATCATTCCCTTATGCAGCAGGGGCTGAGTGGGAACCATCCACAGGTACCATAACATACAGGTCCTGCAGCCTCAGGACAGATGTCAGATTAGAAAGGATCATTTAACGCCAGTGGGGACGTGTCCCAGAGGTCCTTGTGCCACCAGAGCAGAGAGCAAGGGCAGTGTGCCAGGTGGATTCCCACCCCAGGTCTGGACTGAGCTCTGTGCTCTGCTGGGAGCAGAACATCTCTGATCTCCAATGGCAGCTGTGGGCTGGACACAGCCTGGCTTTGTCCTCACCATAGGAATTAGCCCTGGAACAAACCACACGTTCGTGGAACCCCCTGGCATTTCCCAGCGCCTCCAAGCAGATTTGGTAAGGGTCACCCTCACAGACTGAGACCCACATACCCTGCAGATCCTCTCTGTCTGCAGACATCACCACAACTTTTGTAAGCCTGGCAGGAATTAGCCTAAAACCCTTCCCTTGCTGACAGGGACCACTGACAGGGGCTCTGACACCTGGGCTCAGCCCTGCAGGGTGACATGGAGGGGACACTGGGTGTCCCTTCCTCTGAGCCACCCCAGCCTGTCCCACCAGGACATGCTGACCTGCAGCCTGAGCCACGCCTGCTCTATTTTACAGCCAAAACAAGCCATAAATCCCCCTCCACAGAGCTGGAAGGTGCAATTGCTTTTCTGTGGTGCGGGTTTTATCTTGTGCGACTCGCGGCATCACGTGAGGGAAATCTGTAAGTAAAAGTCAGGCTGGAGCCATTTATAACGGCAGCACTGTGATTGTTCCTCCTGACAGCTGCAATTACAGGCACTCCCTTCCATCTCTGCACTCTGGGGGAGAGCAGAGCCAGCACCAGGAGCAGCTTTTCCAGAGCTGCATCCCCGCTCCAGCGGAAGCATTCCCACAGGCAGTGCTCAGGCAGGATTCCAGGGAAGAATGTAGGATGAGGGGTAACCCCCAGTGAGGAGGGTCTGGGGAGGGATGCAGGATGTAAGGAGAGCTCATCAGGTGGTGTTCATCTCTGTGGGCAGGACAGGGGATTATCCAGGGGCTCACAGGGATGAACAGCAGGTCCAAGCATCAATGGGGAGAAACCCTCCTGGTGGCCCTGGAGAGGCCCAAGGTGGGTGCAGGTGAGGGCAGCATCCCAGTGGGATCACTGCTGGGCACCATCCACAGTCTTGCAGTGACAGATAAAGCCATTACTGACTCAATGTGAGCCAAAGGGGAGCTGCCAAGAGGCAGGGCAGTGTGGAGGTGGCAGCCCAAACCCAGCTGGGCTTTCCTGCTGAACACCTCAGCTCTGTCTTCTCCACGCAGTTTCTGGACAACTGAAACATCCAAATTGAGCTAAATTTCATCATTATGCTGGTGAAAAACACCATGCATAAGAAGTCACTTTTTCTTTTGCTCTTTTCAGTGAATAACACTGAGGGGTTTGTTTCACACCAAAGGGCTCTGCTGTGGCTGTTGTGTGGCGACCCCACCACATCCCTGGGCAGCCTACTCCAGCATTTGACAACCCTTTTCCTGAAGAAATTTCTCCTAATATCTAACCTGAACCTCTCCTATTGCATCTTGAGGCCATTTCCTCTCATCCTATCTCCTGCAATGTGGGAGTAGAGACTGATCTCCACCTGGCCACAACCTCCTCTTGGGGAGTTATAGAGAGCAATAATATTTCCTCTGACTCTCCTTTTCTCTGGGTCAAAAAGCCAGACTTTCCTGCTGAAAAAAAAAAAAAAATTGGAAATAGGATAGAAGAAGCAGGAGGCTGAATAAAATGAAACAAAAAGAAAGATTTTCGTGTTTGCTTCACACAAAACAAAACACTCTGGGTCAACCAAACCAAAATTTCTCCTTTTCATTTCCATTTAGAAAACAGAGCACGCCCAACATTTCATCTGGATGCCCCAAAGCAAAAAGACTTAGTGCTGAGATATCTCTCTCCATTGAAAGATTCACTATTTGCACAGCTCCAGCTGCAACCTTTGAACCTCTGGCCAGTGTCTGTGTTGCAACCACACTGGTGCTGATGTGAGCCCAGCAGGGCTTTGGGCACGCCTGGGGATCAGTGCTCAGCACCTGCCAGAGGAGTTTTTCCATCAGTGTTTAAGAGGTTTAATGCTATGCCAGGAGAAGGCAGATTTATGCACATCTGAGGAGGGTTATGCATTCCTACTGATTTGTATTCAGCACGGCGCAGGAATTTATGGAAGGAGGGGATCGATGTTTTATTGATATCTAAAAAAACCTATATGATGGATGTGCTAATTACACATTTTTTCTCCCAGGCTCCTTTATTCTACACAAACAAATGGCCCTGCTGCTTTAACAAATGCAGGGAAAATGTGCAACGGAGCCAAACTCCTTGGAGGTGATGCATGAGAGGGGGCCTGGCTAATGCCAGGGCAGGGACCTCAGTCCTTTGTTTAATTTCTTCACTAGCCAGTATTGAATTTTGATTTCCTGTTGCCTGTGACTGCGTTTCCATTTCATGGAAATCAGGGCCACACTGTTGGATCCTGGCTGCTACGGCGGATACTGGTTCCCAAAAATACCAACCAGGGCGTGCATTTGCTGTGCCTTGCTAAGAGGGGACGCACAGGGGGAAGAAGGAGCAGGATTTTTTATCTTTCTGCTAAAGCAGTGAGCATACAGAGGAGAGGGGCAGCGCTCAGTGGTTGTCTCCCCTCCTCCCTCTCCCACTGCAGGGGTGAAGGTGAGCCAGGTGCCGTGATATGTGTAGCAATGCATGTAAAAAATCTGGGACGTTGGTGCAGGGACCAAATCACCCAAAAAGCGATGAGGGAGACAAAGAAAAGGAGAGTGGCAGCATGAGAACAAATGCAGTGGAGGGGCTCAGGGGACAGGAGGGGACATTTATCAAGCAGAGGATCTGCTCTGCCCACAGCAGGCGTGACATGTGCCAGGCTGAATTGTGCTGGGGGCTGTGCCACAGGAGGGGAGAGCCACTGGCTCCCCGTGCCACCCATCCTCGGGAGCCACACACATCCCCAGCCTGCTCCTGCTCCAAAAGAAGGTGTCTCACACAGAAAAAGGCACAAAGTCTACAAACGAACCAGCTCTTAATTGCCTCATTCTCCTTTTGTTGTGGAAAAAAGAGAAGTAATCATAGCTCAGCTCGCAGGGATCCCTTCTGATGTTGCTTTCAGGCTGGCCGAGGCTTGGTGTGTGTGGTGGCCTCTGCCCTGTGCACAGGGACAATGACAGGTCTCCAGGCTGACCAGCAGGATGGATATGATAATTATCCAGGGATATTTTCTCCCTGCTTGGCACTGCTGGTCGCAGCCTGTTATTGTGTCTTTGCTGTCCCAGCGTGGGACCTGGGGCAGACTCACACACACAGCTCGTGCAAGGGCCCTGCATGATTTTTTTTACTACTTGGTGCTTGTAACACTTCTGGTTTTGTGTGCTCTGCAGCCCAGGGCTGGGCAATGGGCTGAATTCGACCTGGGTCGTACTGGGACGGCTGGGGGCTGTCCCAGCCCTGCACCACCTCATGTTTGCAGAAGGGCATTGGCACTGGGCTCCCACCCTGCTCTCTGCCAGGCTGCTGGGGACCACCAACTACATCCACATTATCCAGCAGAGCAGGAGCAGCGTGTCTGAGCCCAGCATCCCCATCCTCAGTGTTCCCAGGCTCTGAAACCTCCACGGGCACCTCGCATCAAACCGGCTCCTACGCCTGCCAGAGCGAGGGGGTGGGAGGAAGGATCAGACCCCCGGTGCAGTCGGTCTTTATTTAAAAAAAAAAAAAAAAAAGCAAGGAAAAAGTGAAAGAGAGCTGCTGGTAGGAGCTGTAAGTGCTCCAGAGAAGAAACCCGGCCTCTCTCACCATGGAGACGCGCAGAGCGTGCGGGGGCTGCGCGCTCCGGTTCATCCCCTGCGAGCGCTTTTCCCTCATTCGCTGCGAGCGCTTTTCCCTCATCCCCTGCGAGCGCTTTTCCCTCATTCCCTGCGAGCGCTTTCCCTCATCCCCTGCGAGCGCTTTTCCCTCATCCCCTGCGAGCGCTTTTCCCTCATCCCCTGCGAGCGCTTTTCCCTCATTCCCTGCGAGCGCTTTTCCCTCATTCCCTGCGAGCGCTTTTCCCTCATCCCCTGCGAGCGCTTTCCCAAGCTGCTCCGAGCGGGCTCCGCGCTGCCAGCCCCGGCTGCCCGCCGAGCTCCGAGCAGGGCTGGCCGGGCGGGCACAGCGGGATGGAGCCCACGGGGCTGCTGGGGAGCCGGGGGAGGACGAATGCCTATAAATATTGCAGTTTGTTTGCCAGGCTGGGTGTTAGTCACACACACACACACACACACATACATATATGGTTGTTTGTTTATTATTATTAATAATAATAATAATTTTTTTTTTGAGTGGCAGAGCCAAATTGGTTCAGCCTTTCCTCCCCCCACTCCCAGTTCAAACCAGGGCTTCATACCCCCTGCAGTGGCTGTGGGGGTCACAGACCAGCAGGGTACCCTGTGTCCCCACAGAGAGCAGCTGGGGAAAGAGTGAGGGCTTGCAAGCCCATTCCTGGCTCTGGCACAGCCAAATCTGTGCCCGTCAGATGCTGAGCAGAGGCTGAGGCCCCACCATCCCAGCCAGACAAGCTGGGATGCAGGGATCCCCTCCCATTTCATGGAGGGCAGGGGTGTACCTACACTCATCCCACCTTAGGGACAGGGACATGGTTTGGTGGCCCTGCATGGCTATGTCCAGGTGCTTCAGTGATCATAGGAACACAGAATATTCTGAGTTGGAAGGGACACACAAGGATCATCGAGTCCCACTTCTGGCCCTGCACAGCACAGCCCCAAAAATCCATCCTGTGCCTGAGAGAGTTGTTCAAATGTTTCTTGAATTCTGAGAGTCTTGGTGCTGTGACCACTTCCCTGGGGATCCTGTTCCAGTGCCCAGCCACCCTCTGGGTGAGGAACCTTTCTCTAATATCCAGCCTAACCCTCCCCTGACACAGCTCCATGGCATTCCCTCAGGGCCTCTCACTGTGATGCTCCAGCTTGCTGCCTTGGCTATTTCGGGGTTTTTTCCCCCCTAAGAAAAGCCTCTGGCACCCAGTGAGGCAGTGAAGAGAGCAAGAGCATAAAAGCCAGACTATTCCTGCCTCTCATGGAATGTCTTTTTTTTTTTTTTTCCCCCTACAACTCCTGCATTTTCCTCTGGAAGCCCCTGGATGGAAAAGTGAGTGCATGCATTGCTCACAGGCTGCTGAATGGAAAAGGTTGGCTTTTTTGCTCTTACTCTCTTCACAGCCTCACTGGGCACCAGAGGCTTTTCTTAGAGGTGGAAAAAGCCCCAGCACAGCCAAGGCAGCAAGCTGGAGCATCACAGTGAGAGGCCCTGAGGGAATGCCATGGAGCTGTGTCAGGGGAGGGTTAGGCTGGATATTAGAGAAAGGTTCCTCACCCAGAGGGTGGCTGGGCACTGGAACAGGGTCCCCAGGGAAGTGGTCACAGCACCAAGGCTAACTGAGCTGAGGAAACATTTGAACAACACTCTCAGGCCCATGGTGTGACTCCTGGGGCCGTGCAGTGCAGGGCCAGGAGTGGGACTCGATGATCCTTGTGTGTCCCTTCCAGCTCAGGCTATTTTCTATTCTGTGGGGGAGTTGGATGTGGCTGGGAGATGCCACATGGAGGGACCACGGCATGTGCAGGAAGCATCTTCATCCCCATCCATCAGCCAGTGCCTCGGGGTGTCACAGGGACCCCAAAACCGAGACCCCAGCTCGCAGCCCCCCGCAGCACAAGAGGGCCAGGGCTGCGGGGTGGCCAAGGGGCTCCCCGGGGATTCGGGGCTGCCATTCGCCGCGGCCGGGGGTGGAGGAAGGAGGGAGATGGGACTCGACAGCTGTGCCCGCGACAGGGAAACTTTCCACCCGCAGCAGATACCGGGATAAATATAAATCGCCTTTGGGATGGCGCTTGGCTGGGACCCCCGGGCACAGCAGGGCAGGGCCACCCATGGGAACCCGGCACCGCATCCCGGGGGAGCCCGTGACACCGGACAGCGTGTACCGGCTTATCCTGGCTAATCCCGGACATCGTGTACCGGAGCATCCCGGCTCACACCG
>VWZP01008556.1:58995-76233 GCA_013396995.1 Dicaeum eximium
CTTCCTCAGCCCTGAGGGGAGTGAGGAGCCCCCTCCTCAGCAGTGAGGGTGTGAGGAGCCCCCTCCTCAGCCATGAGGGTGTGAGGAGCCCCTTCCTCAGCTGTGAGGGCTGAGGGGGAGTGAGTACGATGGTGGGGCCAAGGAGCCCCTTCCCCAGAGCTGAGGGGAGGTTTGAGGGGGGATCCCAGCGCTGAGGGGGTGTTTGAGGAGGGTTTTAGAGCTCTGGGGGCTCTCAGGGCAGCATGTGGGAGGTGTCAGGGCTGGAGGGAAAATGAGGCTGGGACTGGAGCTCTCAGTTCCCTGTAATTATGTCCCAGGGGTTTAATTCCATTTCCACCCGGTCACGGGGGCTTTGGGGACTCCTGGAATTCTACAAACACCTGAGAAGTGGAAGGAGTGGGAGCTGAATATGGGGTCTGGTACAACACCAGACTATTCCACAGGTTCCTCTCCTTCCAGAGCTGTTTTCCTAAAATATCTCAGCGTGAATCCCCAGCAGTTCGGGCAGGAAAATTCCCCCATTTTTTTGCCCTGTTCCAAACCCATCTGAGGCTCCTGGGATCGCCCAGGAGAGGCAAAGTTTGGCAAACATGGAAATGGCAAAATTTTGGTTGGCAAAGCTCCAGCTCCTGTTGTAGTGGGGATTTCAGCTCGTTCCAGCTGATGCTGCAGCTGGAGTGGACAAAAGGGGACTGTTTAGCTGGAAAAGGACTGAAGGCTTTGTAAACACACAGAAAAAAAAAAGTGGTCTTGGAGTTGATGACCATTTTCTGGGATTTGCAGGGAGTTTTTCATGTCACTTTTCATTTTTACTCAGAGCTGCCCCTGGCAAGCTGGGCCGGGGTTTGGATCAGGGCTTGGATCAGAATTAGGTCAGGGTTTGGATCAGAGCTTGGATCAGGGTTTGGATCAGGGCTTGGGTCAGGGTTTCGGGCAGGATTGGATCAGGGTTTGGATCAGGATTTGGGGCAGGATTGGATCAGGGCTTGGATCAGGGTTTGGGTCAAGATTGGATCAGGGTTTGGATCAGGGTTTGGATCACAATTGGGTCAGGGTTTGGGGCAGAATTGGATCAGGGTTTGGGGCAGGGTTTGGGGCAGAACTGGATCAGGGCTTGGATCAGAATTGGATCAGTGTTTGGGTTAGAATTGTATCAGGGTTTGAGTCAGGGTTTGGGTCAGAATTGGGTCAGGGTTTGGATCAGGGTTTGGATCAGAATTGGATCAGGGTTAGGATCAGAATTGGATCAGGGTTTGGGGCAGGGTTTGGATCAGAATTGGATCAGGGTTTAGATCAGAATTGGATCAGGGTTTGGATCAGGGCTTAGGCCAGCACTTGGATCAGGGTTTAGGTCAGAATTGAGTCAGGATTAGGATCAGAATTGGATCAGGGTTTGGGGCAGGGTTAGGATCAGAATTGGATCAGGATTTGGATCAGGGCTTGGGCCAGCAGTTGGATCAGGGTTTGGGTCAGAATTGAGTCAGGGTTAGGATCAGAATTGGATCAGGATTTGGATCAGGGCTTGGGCCAGCACTTGGATCAGGGTTTGGATGAAGGCTTGGATCAGGGTCGGGTGAACTCGAGTGACTCTGCTGCTCTCCCCAGCAGCAGCAGCAGCAGCAGCAGCGATGTTGGGGTGGGAACACCAAACCTTGACTCAGCATTTGGGGCACTTCTGCTGAGTCATCGCAGGCTCAGCGGGGAGCAGCTTTGTGCTGACTCTAAACCCCAAATTCCCCATTTCTGTCGGAAATGCGGGCGGGCAGCAGGAAGGGGGGGTGGATTTTGGAGAAGTTGAGGGCTCAGCTCTGTCACCAGACCCTGGGACAGCGTTTGGGGTGCGATGACCCTGCAGCTGTGGCCACGGGATCTGCCCTGTCCCAAATCCCTCCCGCCAGCCTGGGGACCCCCAGCACGGGGGGATTGATCATAGAGGGGTCTCGGGGTGGGAGTCTGGCCTGTCCTGAGCAGGGAATGTGGGCAGGAGGGGCTGAGGGGCTGTTATGGTGTCCCTGCTGTCACCTGGCCAGGTGTGCTGCTGTCCCCAGATGTCCTAGGGGGGTTGAGCTGTGTTTTACCTGTCCCTGGGTGCCATTCTGACGTCCCTGCTGTCACCTGGCCAGGTGTCCTGCTGTCCCCAGGTGTCCTGGGGGGGGTTGAGCTGTGTTTTACCTGTCCCTGGGTGCCGTTCTGATGTCCCTGCTGTCACCTGGACAGGTGTGCTGGCGCTCTGGGCCCTAATCACGCATGTGATGTACCTGCAGGATTACTGGAGGACCTGGTTAAAAGGGCTGAGGTTCTTCCTCTCCGTCGGGATCCTCTTCTCCGTCCTCTCCGGGCTGGGCTTCTGCGCCTTCCTGGCCCTGGCCATCACCCAGCACCAGTGTGAGTACTGGGAGGCACTGGGAACACTGGTGGGGGGGACAGAGCAGGGCTGGGAGTGCTCCTGCCACCTCCTCTTTTGGGGACAGCCTGCAGGGATGTCCCCGCATTTCCCTGCCCTGCTGGGACATCCGGGCCACCCTGGAATTGCCTCATTTCCTTGGCAAAGCCCCCCAAAACCCCTGGAATTGCCTCATTTCCATGGCAAACCCCCCAAAAACCCTGGAACTGCCTCATTTCCATGGCAAAGGTGGAGCTCCAAGCCCAGGCCTCGGCACTGGCTCAGCATTCCCAGCTCCAAACCCCTGAAAGTTCCCTAAGGAATGGCTCCAAATCCCAGATCTAGGAATCCCCATAAACCCAGGAATCAATGCAGGAATCCCCACAATGCAGGAATCCTCACAATCCAGGAATCTCCACAATCCAGGAATCAATCCAGGAATCCCCACAATGCAGGAATCCTCATAAACCCAGGAATCAATCCAGGAATCCCCACAAATCCAGGAATCAATCCAGGAATCCTCACAATCCAGGAATCCCCACAAATCCAGGAATCCCCACAAACCCAATCCCTGAACCAGGCGCGTTCGGGGCGGGGGCGGCCGAGCCGGGGAAATCCCATTCCGTGGAGGAAATCCCATTCCATCGGAGCTCCCAGGGGCTGGAATTCCCTGGGATTCCCAGCGGATCCCCGTTTCTCCCCCCGGCAGCCCTGACTGACCCCAGGAGTTACTACCTGTCGTGCGTGTGGAGCTTCATGGCGCTCAAGTGGGCGCTGCTGCTCAGCCTCTACTCGCGCCGGTACCGCGCCGAGTTCGCCGACATCAGCATCCTCAGCGACTTCTGAGCCTGCGGGGACACGTGTGGGACACGGAGCGGGACCCCTCTGGCTGTCTGTCCGTCTGTCTGTCCGTCTGTCTGCCCGCAGAGGGGCTTTTCCTGCCGGCTTTTCCTCGCTCATCGCTGCTCTGCTCGTTCCGCCCTGGGGGAAGAGGGGAAGGGTTGGGTGCTCGGCAGGGTGTGGCAGTCCTCACTTTGTCACCGGCCCGCTCTTGTGTCACCTCTGTGTTCCTTTGTCCCCTCTCTGCCCCGCGGGAAGGGCTCCCTGGAGCTCCCAGCCAGGTCCTGCCCCTCCAGGGCTTTGGGGCTGGGGCTGGCCGGGGTCTGGGGGCAGCAGAGGGGCACAGCTCATCCCAAAGCTGCCGGGGCTGCTTTTAGGAAGGAGTGGGATCTCGTGTTTGACCATAAATGCTGTATTTAACGCTTGAAATTGCAGCAGCAGGTGTGTGGGAAAAGATGTTTGGGGGAAAGGGGTGCAGGGTCGAGGCCTGACCTGCCTGAGCCTCAGGGAGAGGATCCCTGGGGAAAAAAAAACGGGGAAATGTTTTTGTGGAAGCAGGAGGAGAGGGGAGGGGACAGGCACTGCTCAGGTGACCCCATGGATTGAGGAGCACCTTTGGGGTGAGGCTGTGCCCTGCTGGAGTCCCTAAACCCAGGCTTGTTCCCACCCCACATCCCAGCTTTTTAAAGGGTCCTGTGTGTAAATATTCCCTCTATTTTTACATGGATTCCTCCTGGTTTGCACCTCGGGGTGCAGGGTCGGTGCCACCCCAAATACAGCCCTGCCGCCCCAGCCTGGCTGCTCTGGAATTCCCTGGGGAGCCCTGGCACCCCCGAAGGGGATGGGTGGGAATGGCCCCTTTTGGGGTGATGAGGAGTGTTTAACCCCTCACTTCCTCATCCACAGGGAGTCTGAGGGGGCTTTTCCCCTCACAAATCCCTTGCGATTGAGGGATTTCAGCCCGAAGGGGTTTTTTGGGGAAGTGGTGGTGATTCCATCCCTTTCCCCTGGAAACGGGCCAGGGGCGGGGGGCTCAGGGGGGCTTTGGGGTCAGCTCTGAGTGAGTTCCCATTCCCAGCGCCATCCCAATCCCATCACTGACCGGGGGATGGGGTCCGGGTGAGGGGACACACCGGGGACACCCCGGGGACACCCCCGGGACATCCCAGGGACACCCCGGGGACACCCCCGGGACATCCCAGGGACACCCCAGGGACATCCCAGGGACACCCCAGGGACATCCCAGGGACACTCCAGTGACACCCGGGGGACACCCCTGGGACATCCCAGGGACACCCCGGGGACACCCCAGGGGCATCCCAGGGACACTCCAGGGACACCCCGGGGACACCCCGGGGACATCCCAGTGACACCCCGGGGACACCGGGTGCAGGGCCCGCAGCAGCCGCCAGAGGGCGGCAGTGGCACAGCCCGGGCTGGGGGGGGGACGGGGCGCGAGCGAGACCCCAAAACCACCTGGGACACCCCAAAACCGGGCACATCCCCCAAACAGCGACACCCCTGTGCCCGGGGGCCACCGGAGAGCTCAGCGTGGCCCTGCAGAGCTGACCCGAGTCCCCACAAGGGCCCAGCCCTGGGAGGGAAGGATCCCAGCTGTAATTCCCATCCCCTGGGACAGGAGAGGACAGAGCTCCTGAGGGCTCCCAAGACTTCCCAGGGGACTCAAATCTGTCCCCTCGCCCTGACCCCACAAAGTCCCAGCCACCCCATCCCATTCTGGGGCTGCCCCAGCCTTTCCCAGCCCCATTTTTCATGGAATTGCCCATTTTTCCCTTTGCAGCATTCGTTATTCTGTGGTGCTGAGCAGCCTGAGGAACCTTCAGGAACTGGGGAGCCTCTGCTGGGTTTTAGGGGGGTGCTCAGGCTGGTGGAGGGCCCCCAGTGCCACCAGCACCTCACTGGGACCCACTAGGGGGGTCTTGGCCCCTCCCCAGGGTGCAGCAGCGGCCCCGACCCCACTTTTCCTGCCCGTGCAGGGGTTCAAAGGCACCCGAAGGAAAAGCACAGGTTTTTTGCATTTTCCCAATCTGCTCTCAAGATGTGGCGAGGGCGGAAGCGGCGCCTCAAAGGCTCCGGATGAGCTGCGGGGCTGGGGACCCTGCAGGTGGCTCTGGGGGAGGGCAGGGCTGGGGACACTGTCCCCGTGAGCTGGGGGTCCCCAGCGTGGCTCTGGGGGTCCCTCGGCTCTGCAGCAGAGGGGTCCTGGAGCTTCCAGAGGTGCTGCTGGCCTTAGGGACAGGCTGGCCTTGGGGACAGGCCCAGGAGGGTCACAGCTCCGCGTCCTGTGCCATTCCCGGGGAAAGCCAAGTGCCAGGAATGGCACCCAGCCCCCTCCTGCCTGTCCCTTGAGGTGGCTCTGCCTCACTTTGAAGTGGCTTTTACCCCTTTTTAGCCCCATAAACCCCGACCAAAGCCACGGGGCCTGTCCCAAGCCTCCCAGGACAGGGGGATGTCACCCCACGGGCTGTCCCTGCTCCCTGGATCCGCCTGCGCACGGCCTGGATTTGTTCCCCAGCTGGGAAAAATCAGAAAATCCCCCAAATTCCACCTCGCTCACGGCATCCTGAGGGTCTGGAAGGGAGGGAGGAGGGTGAGGAGGGGTCCCTGAGGAAGAGCTGGAGTGTCCAGAGGAGCGTCCTGGCTCCCAGGGGCCGTGTCCAGCTGGGCACACGGACACACGGACACTGGCTGGGAACCCTGGTGCTCGGGCAGGGCTTTGGGTGAGAAGCAGCTCTGGGATTAAAACTCCCAGCGGAGCAGTTCTGGTGTCGGGATGAACTCACCGGAGCTGGGGGAGCTGGGCCGGAGCCAGGGCCCGGGAGAGGGGGGAGAACATCACACACAGAACTGGCAGTGGTTATTTTTAGGACAATTCTCAGCTTGGAGAGCAACCAAGGGAATAAAACGGTTCAATATGGGCCCGGTGCTTAACGAGCAGGCTGCAAATCCCCAGGCTGGGATAAAGAGCCTTAGGACGGGCTTTGTGGAGAGCCCAAAGGGGCTGAGGGGTCATCGGGGGGTCCCGGCCCCTCCGGGGTCCCTCTGCTCCTTCCCAGCCTGGAGCTGGGCTGGAACCATTTCCATTTTCACTGCTTCCCTTCCTTCTCCAGCCGGGAAAATCCCTTTTATTCCTGGTGATGGAGGAGGTGAGGAGCTGGAGGATTCCCCTGCCCTGCTGGAGAGGGATCAACCCTTTGGAGGAGCCCCGGGGTGCTCGCGGCTCCCTCCCTCCCTCNTGAGCGGCTTCATGAGCCCCACAACGACTGGAGAGAATCCCAACCCCGGCCCGGCCTCCCCCCGCCCGCGCCCTGCACATCAAACGCCTTTTTAATCGCAATAGAATTTCCTGGGACAAAATGAGGAAAATCTGTCGCTCGCATCCGCCCGGCAGCCGCTCCCCCGCCCCGGGCTCGTCCTGAAGGAGCTTCTCCCTCCTCGTCCCGCTGCCCCTCATCCCCCCCAGCCCCCGGAGCATCCCGGGACCCCCGGGAGCCCGGAGCCCTCCCGGGAATGGGCCGCGGGGTCCCTCTGGAGAGGCGGCGCAGGAAATGGGCCCCGCTCCGCAGCACCGGCAACTCGTTCCAGCCGCCGACAGAGAATTTTCCTTTCATCTCCGGCCAGGAGTTGAGCCGGGCCTTTCGTCTCTCCCCAGGCGCGGCTTTGAAAGCTCCGGGGGTGTCCCAGATGTGCTGCGGGGCTGCGAGGGGGTGGGGGCGGCTCTGGGACGGAGGGGTCCTTCCCTCTGCTCCTGCCGGGCACCCCCGGGGACCCCGGCTGGCCCGAGGGGCTGGGGACGCTCGGGGACATCCAGGGGCGGTGGCTCTGGGCGTGGCTTGCAGCCCCAGGGGCTTTTGCGAGCCCTCTTTGGGCTCTGGTTTGGCCCGGCAGAGAGGCAGGAGCCTGGCTCAGCTCCGAGCTGCTCCCACAAAAACAGCTCAGCGTTCCCCGGGATGTGGTTCCATCCATCCATCCGTGTGTCTGTCTGTCTGTCTGTCCATCCATCCTTCCTCAGCCCCATCCCGCTCTCGGGCTCTGCTGCCCTTGGGTAACATCCCAAGGAAAACCGGGATTTACTGCGGGTGCTCCAGAGCGTCTCGCTCTTCCCCTGGACGGGACCCAGCTCTGCTTGCCCCTGGGATTTAAAAAAAAAAACAAATTTTGCTCCCATTTTTAGCCCCTCCCAATTCCCGACCCCAAATTCCCGGCTGATCTGCCGTGAGCAGGAGCACAAAAGATGGGAGCAGCATCCAAGCTCTGCTCCATGGTGAAGATTATCTGGGAAGGGACCCCCGGGGCAAGTTCGCCCCCTGCCCTCCCAACACCTCCTTTCCCGGATTTTTCCAGAGGGTTTTTCCCTCCTGGGTGGAACAGACCCCCCCACAAGTGTTTGTCTGGTTGCTAAGGGCACTCCTGGGCTCCTCTTTCCCACAAATTCTTGAGCGGGTGCTGATTCCCACAAATTCCTGATTCCGGAGGATCCCGTGGCTCAGCGTGGGGCAAGCCGAGGTCGGGACGGATTTTTTTAGGATGGATTTGTCCTGCTGGATCTGCCCCAGCTCCCTGCACACAAACCTCGTGGATTTTCCCAAATCCAATTCCTTTTAAAGCGAACAGCCAGGTTCTGTGCGCCGGGGGAAGAAAAAATATTGAACTTTGTGGCTTTGTTGGGATTTTTATTGGGATATTTATTGGGATTTCAGAATCCTGTGCAGGGGAGACAGGCCATGGGTGCTCTCAGAGGGAAAAGGTGGGTGAAGGATGGGTGAGGAGACAGCTCTGGATGCCTGGAATTGCAGTGGGAGCTGCCAGCCGTGCCCAGGAGTCGATGCTGGCAGATCTGAGCCTGACCTCGGGGGTTTTAATTCTCTCCCGAGGTGCAGGGGAGCAGCTCCTGGTCCCTCCTCCCAGCTTCTCCCCGGCCTGCAGAGTCCCCTTGGTGCCATTTCCAGGAATCCTCGTCTGTCACCTCCTGCCCCGGCACTGGGGACCGCTCTGGGGGTGGCAGGAGGAGAGACCTGGGGGAAAACTCGGGGGATCTCTGCAGGATCCGGGATCGGAGCGGGTCCAAGGGCCGGGAAGGGCTCGGAGGGGCCGAGCCGGGGCTGATCCCACATTCCCAACATTCCCAACATTCCCAGTTCCACGCTGGGAGAACTCGGGGCGGCTCCTGGCAGCGGGCCCCCCCCCGATCCCGGCGCTTCGCCGCTCCGGTGCCAGATGGGGAAGGAAAGGGGGAAGGAATTTCGCGTGTCGGAATTAAACAGAACAGGATGGGCCCGGCACCCGCGGGGTCCCTCCCTCGCCCCATCCCAGCCCCCCCAGGACCCCCCTGCACCCCCCGGGACCCCTGACCCGGTGGGTTCTGCCAGATCCCGGCTCGTTCCGGGAGCCTGCGGTCGGGGAAAAGGATCGCGGGGTCACCCATCAGCCGGGGATCGGACCCTGCCCTGCCCTGCCCGATCCCCGCGGTTGCCGCGGACACTCCACGCGGCGCGGATGCTCCGCGATTTTGGCCGCCCCGCAGCTGTTTCCACTCGAGGCTGCCGTAAGTGGAAAAACCTGCGGGTCCCGAGGCGCTTCCCGGCCTCCGGGGGCAGCGGCTATTCCAAGCTTCCTTTCATCTTCCCCATTTATCAGCGTTATCATTTTTTTTTTCCTTTCTTTTTTCTTTTTTTCTTTTTTTTTTTTTTTTTTTCTTTCTTCACGNTTTTTTTTTTTTTTTTTTTTTTTTTTTCTTTCTTCACGCGGGATGAAACGGGGATTATTTTTGTCCTCCGGAACAAAGAAAAGGAGCTCGGTAAGAAAATCCCAAAACAAAGCAAAACAAAACCCTCTGAGAGCACCAAACGCTTCCCCAGCACTGCCAAGGCCACCCTGAGCATGTCCCCAAGTGCCACCTCCACTTTTAAATCCCCCAGGGATGGGGACTCCACCCCTGCCCTGGCCTGGAGGCTCCTGCCCAGGAGGAATTTTCCCAATATCCAACCTAAACTTTTGGTGGCACCACTCGAGGCTGTTTCCTGCTGTCCTGCCCCTTGAAAAACCCCAAAATCCTCCTGGGGGTGGTGGACATGAGGGGTGGAGGGGAACCAGGAGGGGACGTGTCCAGAGGGGCCAGGAATTGGTGGGAATCGGGAATTCAAATCTCCCATCCGGTGACTTCTCCCTGAGTCAAGTGAGCTGGGCTTGGCTGAGTTGTTTTTTTTTTTCCTTTAAGGCTTGAAATTTTCCCCGATGTGTCAAAAGCAGCACCAGAAAAACCCCCAGCGAGCTGGAGGAGTTACTGAAACCACTTTGGTGCCTTGTGACCTTTCCATGAGAAGTTTGGATGAACATCCTCCTGAAAAAAAACCACTCACTGAAAGAACAAATTGAAATGTTTGAGGGAAAAGCCACAAACCCTCCAAATGTGGGGACAAAAGCCCCTTGGGGTGTGGGGCTGCTCCTTCCTGCACTTCAAAGCTCATTGTGTTCCTCCCTTTGCTCCGGGATCCCAGCCCCGATTCCAAACCTCCCCTCCCCTGGCCAGAACCCTTCTCCTGGAGAAATCCGACTCCATTTTCTTTTCTTTTAAAAGGAAAACAATGAAAAAAAGAGAATTAATTAAGGAATAAAGGGCAGGCAGAGCCCCAGCCTCAGCTGGAGCTGGTGGCAGCTCCCCAGCCTGGAGCAGAGGGCTCAGATCCGGCCCCAGCCCCCAAATTCTGGGGGATTCCCAGAGAGCTCCTGCTCTTCCCCTTCCCCTTCTTCTTCTTGTTCCTCTTCCATTTCCTCTCCTCTTTTCCCCTTCCTCTTCCATTTCCTCTCCTCTTTTCCCCTTCCTCTTCCACCCAGGAGCTGCTGGGTTTACTTGACAGGAATTTGGGGATGGGTGAGGGTGATGAGGATGTTGTGGGATACCGGGAATGGGGGCAGGGGATGGATGGATGGATGGATGGATGGATGGATGGATGGATGGATGATGGATGGATGGATGGATGATGGATGGATGGACAGACAGATGGACAGATGGATGGACGGACAGATGGATGGACGGCCTGGCGGATGGACAAATGGACACAACCTTCATTTTGACTGAAGCCTTTCCTCAAGAGCCCTACGGGCGCCGATCTCCCTTTGGTTGCTTCTTCCTTTGGGTTTTGGGAGTTCCCGACTCACTCCCTGTGGCTCCACATCCCCTCACAGGTGAAATTCTCCTCCTCCACCCCAAACAAGGGGATATTTGTGGGGTCAACCGGGTCGAAAAATAACTTTTAAAACCCCCCAAAACCACGGCTGAGCTCCACGGCCGGGGCTCCCTCGGCACCGAGAACGTCCCCGCCATGCGGGCAGCAGCCGGAGCATCTGTGCCGGAGGGCTCGGGCTGGCGGTGGGGAGGGAGAGAGAGGAAATCTGGAACCCATAAGCTCCAGAGCCGGCGGCGTTCCCTGCATTGGTCTGCGCCTGGTCCGCCCCCGCCCCGCTCGCCCTATCAGCAGGAGCCCTCGCCGAAGTCATCCCGGCGCCCTCCTCTGCTGGCCCAAAGGAGAAGCCAAGGAGCTCCATCCTCGCAGGGCTCTGCGGGGCTCGGGGCGCCCGGCGAGCCCCGGGGGCGAATGCTGCGGGCCGCGCCTCGGTAGCCACGGCCGGCTCCTCGGTAGCCACGGCCGGCTCCTCGGTAGCCAGCCGCGCCCAGGCCATGAAGGAGGAAAACCTTTCCCCGGAGTCCCCCGAGGGCAGCGCGGCCAGCAGCGAGGACGAAGCCGAGCGGACGCCCAGGAAAAGCGGCCGCAAGCGCGGGCAGGGCCCCGGCGGAGCCCCCTCGCCGCAGGGCAAGCGCAGCCGGCGCAGCCCTGGCCCGCAGCCCCCCGAGGATGCCCAGGCCCAGCGCGTGATCGCCAACGTGCGGGAGCGCCAGCGCACCCAGTCCCTGAACGACGCCTTCGCCGAGCTGCGCAAAATCATCCCCACGCTGCCCTCGGACAAGCTCAGCAAGATCCAGACGCTCAAGTTGGCCGCTCGCTACATCGACTTCTTGTGCCAGGTGCTGCAGAGCGACGAGCTGGAGCACAAGGTCGCCACCAGCTGCAACTTCCTGGCCCACGAGAGGCTCAGCTACGCCTTCTCCGTGTGGAGGATGGAGGGCGCCTGGGCCATGTCGGCGTCGCACTGAGCCGGGTACGTGTGGCCGTGTCCTCTTCGTGTCCTCCCCGTGTCCTCTTTGTGTCCCCGCCGTGTCCCTGGTCCTGGATTTGTCCCAGCAGGCCCAGAGCGGGAGGAGGTGGCGGCTCCCGAGCTGCCCCGGAGTGGCTGATCCCACTCGGCAGGGGTGGGAAAGCCTTAAAAAAGGGAGTTTTAAAAGGGATTTATTCCCAAACCTCGTCCTGGCCTTGCTGGGGCTGCCGAGGTGTCAAAGCCGCCCTGCCCTGGGGTGGCCTCGTGTCCTCCACCCTGCCCGGCTTCCTCCGTTCCTCTCCCGGAGCTCTGCGGACCGGATGGGATCCGTGATCCCCTGGGATCCTGCTCTGTGCGGGATCAGCTCCATCCTGAGCGTCCCTCAGGGTGCTGACAGGGGAATGATCCAATTTTAGAGTTTTAGGGCTGGGAGGGATCGGGAACGGGAGGAGCGGGCTCGGTGAGGCGCTGGCGCTTCCCGCAGAGCAGGAGCAGAAAGTTCCAGAGATCCCGAGCCGGGAGCTCCGTGGACACCTCATGGGAGCCCGGCTGTCCCCAGGCTCCTCCTGCCTCTCCTCGGGCACTGAACGGCCCCAAATTCGAGGCCGTGGAGGAGCCAGCGCTGGCTCGGGGTGCTGAGCAGCTCCCAGGGGATTTCCTTGAAGGATGGGCCACCTGGAAACTCCTTTTCCCAGCCAGATCCCTCCCAGCCAGCAGGAAATGTGACACTTTGCTAAATTCGTGTCTAGATATCAATTTTTGGGGGCAGACCCTGTTGTTTCAGACATTAAATCCTGTCCTTGCCGGGAGCTGCCCTTCTCTGGGTGACACCGGGGTCACCTCCCCTCGGGGCCAGCCAGAGGAGGAGCGGGTGGCCCCTTGTCCTCATTTTGGGACACCCAAAATCTGCCCCCGCGCCCCCCTGGACTCCTCACCCTCTTCTGGGCACCCCCTTTTGGGTTTGGCAGTTTGGGGTTGGATTCTCTCGTTTTGGGGGCGCTCCCCAAAGACAGGGAAGCTGCTTGGCATGGTTTCATCCCGAGTTTTGCAAAGCCCGACTAAAATCCCTTTGCCCTGGGGAGGTGGGGGAGGCTGAGCCCCCTCCCCAGCACCCCCAGACCCAGTTTTGCTCCCTCTGTGTGCAGAACGCGGCTCCGGGGCCGCGGAGCTGTTTATTTAAGCCGAGTTCTTGGCAGGAGCTGCGCTCCCGTGACAAACAGAGGATTAAAGACCCCTCGGTCACTTCGGAGAGCTCCCGTGAGCACAGCGGGATCATCGTTCCCCTTAAAACCGATCCCTTAAAACCGATCCCTTAAAACAGAGCCCTTAAAACCGATCCCTTAAAACCGAGCCCTTTAAACCGAGCCCTTAAAACCGATCCTTTAAAACCGATCCCTTAAAACTGAGCCCTTAAAACTGAACCCTTAAAACCGATCCCTTAAATCTGAACCCTTAAAACCGATCGCTTAAAACGGATCCCTTAAAACCGATCCCTTAAAGCGGATTCCGAGCTCCCGCATCTCCCGCTGGGGAGGGAATCGCCCCCCGGCCAACCCGCAGCGTTTTCGGGTCCCGGCTGAACGATCCCAGCCGGGCAGGGAGGGAGGGCCGGGGGATTCTCCCCAAAGCCCCAAAATCGGGGAAGAGCCGCGGGGGAAGCGGTGCCGGGCCGGGGAAGCTCCGTCCCCTCCCGGGAGGGAAGGAGAGCGGCGGGGCCGGGATTTCCTAATGGGAAGCAGCCCCAGACCGGCGGAACCGGGCGATTAAATATCAAAGCGGGCTGGAAGAGCGGGATGTGCCCTTGTTAACCGGGACACACCAGCCGGGGAAAAAGAGGGATGGGGCCCTGAGGCAGCAGAAATCACGTTTGAAGTCCCCCCAGCTCGGCTTTTCGCAGTCTTGAGCACATTAAAATGGTTTCTTTCCCTGCTGGAGGAGAAAATGAGGCTGGGAGCTGGAAGTGCCGGGGAGAGAGGCTGAGCGCTGATGTTCCTTGCCCTTCATTTGTCTCCCTGGATTTATCGCCTCTCTCGCGCTGCTCTCACTTAATTGTCTCTCCTGAAAGACCTTGGATAAATCTTCCCTTTGGGGACTGTTGCTCTCGCCTGGAATCGGCTTTGTCTGGCGGCTGCTTCATTTGCTTTTATTTATAAACACCTCAGGCTGCTCCGGGGCACTGGGGGAGCTCGGGAACAGCTCCCGTGCCGGGATCCTATTCCCTATTATTCCCTATTATTCCCTATTCCCTATTATTCCCCTGCTCAGGAAATCCATCTCCAGCTGCTTTAAATTCTCCCCGATCCCTCTGCAGCCCGGCAGGAGAGCAGGGATCCCGTCCCGTCCCCTAAAAGCGGATCCAGCCCCCGGTTGAACTGGTCAGGGTGGTCGGGGACCCCCACTTTGGGGCTGGGATCTCAGGAGGGATGGGGAGCTGCCAGAATCCCGGGAAATCTGGTTTTGGGTTGATTTGGTGCTCCTAGGATTTTCTCCTGGAACAGAACGGGTTTGGAAGCTGGAGGGTTCCCCAAAATCTGCTCTTCCCGGAGCCGCTCGGGGTGGAAGGGGAGATGTTGGAGGGGCAGGAGGAGCCGCCCTGGGGAAGGGTGTGGGACATTCCCCGAAATCCCGGGCTGCTCGCAGGGAATTGGCACCAGAGCTGCTGGATTGGTTTTTCCAGCAAAAAAAACCCCTCCACATTTTCATTAAAAATAGGAAAAAAACCACCCAGGGGAACCGAGCTGCTCTCCGTGGCAGGGTCCCCGCACTGCTGAGGATTAGTTAAAATTAATCCAGCCATAAAATCCCGGATCCGGCCCTCGGGAACGTGGAAACATCTCCGGGTTTATGGCCCCTGCAAGGAGCCGGAGCTCGCTGGAGCTGCCTCGGCGCCGGGAATGTCGCTGGAACGAGCCCGTTTTTCATCCCAAATGTCAGGGAAGGCACCGGGAGCTGCGGGAGCGCCCGTGCCCGGCATCGGCTCCGGTTCCTGGGGCGGGCAGAGGCGGGGATGCCGCGGGGAGGGTGAGGACGGGCTTGGGCAGCCCCCTGAGCTTCTCCCCCCTAAATCAGGACCCTCGATCAGCCCCGAAATCCCCCCCGTGAGGGATTTTTGCTGTTAAACCCTGTCCGACCCTCCGGAGGCTCCCGCAGCCGACAAAATCCCGCCGGGAGCGCTTTTTTGGGGATCAGACCTGGCTGGGCTGATCCCTTTTTCCGTGGGCTGGATCGGGATGGTCCCGCCTGGCCACGAGCCCGGAATTTTGGGTTGTCCTGGAGCCCCTGGATGCGCCCATCACCCTTGCCAAGGGCTCAGCCGTGGGGTACAGCAGCCCGCGGGGGATTTTCCCCTTCCTGGGGGTGAATTCCTGGAGGATTCCATCGATCCCTCCCCAGGCTCCTCTCCAGAGCGGGGAAGGGCTGGGTGAGGAGGGAACAAAGCGGGAGGGTTGGGAATCAGCCTGGAACGAGCTGATCCGGGGTCCCGCAGGGATCGAAGCCCCCGGAGCCGCTCCCGAGCCCATCCCCGGCTCCATCCCCGGCCTGGGCTCCGGGGGGGCTCCCGAGGGGCTCCCCGAGATCAGATCTGCGGGAAAAGCGGCGTTTTCCTGGGTTTCCTTCCCGGGATCAGCTGTGGGGACGGTTCCCGGCACAAATCCGGGAATGCGAAGCTCCGGAGGCGGCGGCCGAGGGCGGTTCTGCCCCCGCCGGCTCCCAGGGCATGGATTTGTGGGATTTCGGGTTTGTGGGATTTCGGGTTTGTGGGATTTCGGGTTTGCGGGATTTCAGATTTGTAGGATTTGAGGTTTGCGGGATTTCGGGTTTGCTGGATTTCGGGTTTGTGGGATTTCGGGTTTGCAGGATTTCAGATTTGTAGGATTTCGGGTTTGTGGGATTTTGGGTTTGCTGGATTTCGGGTTTGTGGGATTTCGGGTTTGTAGGATTTCATATTTGTAGGATTTTGGGTTTGTGGGATTTCGGGTTTGCGGGATTTCGGGTTTGTGGGATTTTGGGTTTGCAGGATTTCGGGTTTTCTGGATTCCGGATTTGTAGCATTTCGGATTTGTAGCATTTCGGGTTTGTAGCATTTCGGGTTTGTAGGATTTCGGGCTTTGTGGGATTTTGGATTTGTAGGATTCTGCATTTGTAGGATTTCAGGAGGCCGAGCCCAACCCGACCCCCTGTCTCCCCCCAGGTCTCCGCCTCGATGGAAGCAGCTCCAGCACCCAAAAAACCACAGGAGCCTCCCCAGAGAGAGGAGGGAACGACCCCCGAACCCCCCGACAGCCTCGGGACCCCCAAAACCTTCAGGCAGGAGCCCGAGGGAGCCGCGGCAGGAGCCGCTTTGAGTTTTTTGGGGCACTGCTGGAGGAACTCGGGGCTGGAATTTCTTGTGGGCTCGCAGGTAAGGGACGATGATCCCGGTGTCCCCCGGAGCCTCCTGGAGCTGCCCCGAGCTGGGACCGGGCAGGAAAATCCCGCTGGGATGAGGGAAGGGCAGGGCCCGGCCCCCAGCGCTGCCTCCCAGGACCTCGGCCCTTCCCGGGGATCGGGACCCCGCGGATCAGCACCCCGGGGATCCGGGGGGTTCGGGGTCCCAGGCACCCCCACCCCCCCTGCCCTCAGGAACGCCCCGGTGGAACCAACAATTCCTTGGAATTTACCGGGAGTGGAGGCTGGAGACGGAGCCGGCGAGAATTTGGGGGATTTTGGGGCTATTTTGGGAACTCTGAGGGGGTTTGGGCTCTTTTGGGGACGGTGAAGGTTTGGGGTGCCCAAAACCACCCCAATAACGCCCAGGGGGAATTTTAAGGGTTCAACCCTCGCGTTTCCTACGGAAATGGCGCTGCCCCTGCACCTCCCTCGGCTCGGACGCTTTTATGGGAATCAGGCAAAAGAAAATTCAGGGTTTTTTTGGTGTTAGAGCAGAAAAAGAGGGGGGAAATCCCTTCCAGGGAGGCTGCAACAGGCCTGAGCCTCCAGATATTCCACAGGAGAGGAATTCCCGTTGTGGTCAGGTTTGGGGCACACCAGAGAATCCACAGAGGAGCCCCAGGAAGGCTCGGAGTGACTCTTTCTACCCAATTCCCAATTTTTACGTGCGGTGGGAGCGGATTCCCTGCTCTGGGGAATCGGCTGCAGCCTCCAGAAAGATCTGGAGGTGCTTAAAAAAAATCAGCATTCCGTTAAAAATGGGGCTGTGGTGGCTTCGATCGGCGCCTCGTGGGGAGGATTTTACAGCTGAGAAACAAAATCGGCTTCAGAAGTTAAAATCTTCCTTCAAAAAATAAAATGAATAAAATCTTCCTTTAAAAAATAAAATAAATTTTGCTTGAAAAATTTAAAAACCGTCTGTGGAGTGAGACTCCGGCTTCCAACCCAATTTTTTTTTTAAAAAAAGGTGAAATATATTTAAAAAATTTTTTTTCAAGTATTTTGGTGAGTCTTGTTTTTTTAAAAAAATCCCTGTCTTTTAACCGAGCAAAAAAACCCTTAAAATGAGCAAAACATCATCCTAATGATGCTTCTGACCCCCTTTCTTGGGGGGAAAAGCCCCCAAAAAGTCCTTTCATGGTGGATTCCTCATGGTAAAATCCAGCAGGATGGAGCTTGGGAGGGTCCCTCCATCCCCCCTGGGACCCCCACCCTGGGATCCCCACCCTGGGACCCCCACCCTGGGATCCCCACCCTGGGACCCCCACCCTGGGCCACACGAAGGATTTGGATTCCTCCAAAGGCTTTTTTTTTTTTTTCTTTTAAAATGTCTTTGTTTTCATCTTTCTTTTTGTTTGTTTTTTTTTTTGTTTGTTTGTTTGTTTGTTTTTTACAAAATCTCCCAGCTC